>CM021109.1:223824064-224424064 GCA_007115665.2 Sequoiadendron giganteum | reverse complement strand
CTAGAAGAGGAAAGAGGAAGATTAGTGGTAGTGAGAAGCCAAAGATAGTTGCAAGTATGTTTAATGTGCAGGCACGGGATGGGATAGTCTTCCATTGCCAAACTTTTTATGCCCATGCCATCCCATTTCATGTGGCCCGTAACTCTTACTTCAAACAAATGATCAAAGCTGTAGCCTCTATTGGTCTTTTATTTGTACCCCTTGGAGATCATAAACTACATACTACCCTCGTACACAAAGAATATTCTAAGGTTAATTTGCTAATGGAGGATATGGGGCAAACTTCGATCAAGACGGGTTGTTCTATTGTGATGGATGGGTGGACCGATATTAGACATCGACCACTCATCAATATCATAGTCACATGCCTAGCTAGCTCTTATTTTCTTAGAGCCGTGGATTGTTTAGGGAAGCGTAAGGATGCATACTTCTAGTTTAGCATTTTGAGAGAGGTCATAAAGGAGTGCGAGGCCTCAAATGTTGTATAGGTGGTCACTAATTCAGCACGTGTGTGCAAATTGGTTGGTATGATGGTGGAGGGTGCTTACAAGCACATCTTGTGGACCCCATGTTGTGTTCATGAATTGGACAAAACATTGAAAGACATTGGGAAAATAGATTGAATGAAGCAAGTGGTGGTAAAAGCTAGAGATATTCAAATGTTCATTTGCAATCACCACACCTCATTGCTCTCTTCAAGACGTTTTCAAAGAAGGAATTCTTCAAACCTATAGAGACAAGATATGCCAATTACTTCATTTTGAGAGGATGTTTGAGGTGCATGAGCCTTTATAATCGATGATGGTGAATTCAAAGTGGAGTAGATGGTGTACTTCAAGCTCTGCTGAAGGAAAAACCATCAAACAAAGGATCCTTGATGACGATTGATGGTCCACTATGAGGTAAGACATTGCTGATTTTATTATTAAATTTTTATTTTATTTTTCAATGTTTGAATTTTTGAAGTTTCTAACTTGTCAATTAACTCTTTTGAAAACTTTGTTTGCATTTTGCAAATATGCTTTTTGTTTCATCTCACCTGTTGTAGATGTTATGAGATATGCTGATACAAACTCTCCTAGTCTTGGAGAGATATATGAGACATTTGACAACATGCTTGGAAAGTTAAAGCAAACAATTTTGGCTAAGGATACTACTTTGGGATTATATGAGCAACATATTAAGCCCATTGTGATGTCAGGTGGAATACCATGAACACTCCACTTCATTTGACAACCTTTGCTTTAAATCCCAAATGGTATGCACCAAAGGCTAGAAGACTGCCTTCTTGTGATGACAAAGAGGTGAAATAAGGAATAATGAAGGCATTTCGAAAGATGTTTTTAGTTGAGGAGTCTACATTGCTTCGCACACAATGGCTTTCCTTCACAAATCGCCATGGTCCATCATTTAGTAAACCAAAGGCAAAGAACTGATCCTATTGGATGGTGGGCATGGCATGGGAAGGATAAAACATAGTTGAGTATGCATGGCATTCACCTCCTTTCACAGGGTTCCAGTTCTTTTGCTGCAGAGAAGAATTGGTCCACATATGACTTTGTGCACTCCGTCAAGACAAATAGGCTTACTTCTAGATGAGTGAAGAAGTTAGTGGCCTTGGATAGTGCTCTCCGACTTCAGGACCATCAGACTTGAGAGTATTGACAAAATCTAGCTTTATGATGGGATGTTAATCCCAAAGACGCTGCCTAGATTGATGAGGAGGTGGCACAAGAGGGATTGGTTGGGATTTCATAGGATGAGGTAGACCCTCACAGTGGCAATGACTTAGAGGAGGATTGTGATTTTGATGCAATGTTGGGAGATGCAGATTGGGGGCAGTAGTGTACTTTCTTTTTTTGTATTTTGTTTTTCATGTTGTAATTGAAAGTGAAACTTGTAGCCTTTGGACATTTTGTTGTAACTCATTTACTATTTTTTAATATCACATGCATATTGACAATGAATTATGAAAGCAATTTACTTTTGAAATTTGCTAGTTTGTTTGACTCTCATGTGAATTCTCAATTCAACACAAGTATTATGTATTAAGGATCTATAATGTATATGATGAATGCTTTATCAATGTTATCATGCGAATATTTAAAATTTTCCCTATTTTTTTGTCCCCTTAGCCCCAAAAATGGCCCAAAAAATAATCATACCAGAAAAATCGTCCCCTCGTCCCTTGCCATCCTCCTAGAAACTTGCGGTGACATAGGTGTATACTGATTGAAATATTGTTGTAATTATTGTTAAGTTCTGGTTTCACTAGGATATATGATAGGATAGTACTTAGTAAATTGTATATTTAATTAAAGGTTTGAATGTTTGAGTTCACCATGATATCTTAAAATTGGAAAAAGTGATTGTGAACATTATATTTGTTATTAATAATGTGAAATTTAACTTGCTAATTCGTTTTAATACATGTTGCAGGATGCAGTTGATTGCCCAGAATGGCTTGTACCCTTTCATAAATTCAAAGAACTAGCAGAAGAGGTTGGTTTGACATATATACCGTGGATTCATTCTTTACACATTTAATTTTGATGTATGCGTGCTTACATTGAATAAATATCCATATGCTTCATTGTAGAAGTCCACCTTGTATTGTGGTTTTCCTTGTTCTCTGCTTTCCTTTTCTTTTTTTGCTTTATGATTAGATTCATTCAAGCTGATTCCCCTTGTATTTGGATTAATTCTTCATGATTCCCCTGTTTATTTGTTTCTGTCTCTTATTTTAAATTTGCTTACTTGTAGTGGGGTCCCCTTTGTCCTGCCATGACATACTTATTCAAATTTCTTATTTGTATCAAGGGTCTCCCATGTCATGATCAATGCACATTGACCGGATATGTTGGTGCCACTGTGTCATTGCAGTATGATCTGGAGCTTGTTTTCAAGAAGAATTCACATGAATTTGTGCATGAATACTTAAAAAAACCAGAATTTGCAGAACTGATGAGGAGATTAGGTGCTCTTGGGGATGGAAGTGGTGATGAAAGTAAGTATTTTATCTTTATTTCAATTTGTTCCATTATTATGTTATTCTGCTTTTCTGCTAGTCTCTCAATCATTCTTAATCTGTACCACATTTCTAGTGAAGTGATTTGCTTATCAATCAGCTCGAGGAAATTCTGTCTATATTCTTTTGCAATGATCATCCCCCTATCTACAGATATTTTACTAGATAGCTAAAGCCTAATGCCACTCTGAAATAATATTGTGTTGGCATTATCCATAAAGAATCTTAGAATTACCATATGTGCATATTGTGAATCTCGTTTTATGTAATCTGCTTCAGAGTTCTCATATAATTTTTGTAGCTAAATCTCGAAAACTGTATCCACAAGGCTAGAATCCTGCAACAGAAACTTTTGGAACCATTTTAGGAAATTTTGGAAACATTTGCAGTAGTCTCTAGATGTTTTCCAGGAGTTTCTGGAAGTTTCCTGCATTGGCACTCAGTTTTCTCAAATATTATTTAAGACTGAATATATCTTCAAGGAGCTTCCAATCGTTTCAGATTTGGTTCTCATGAGTTTCGAGAAGTTTCTGCAGTTTCTGATACCATCTCCTGCTGATTCCTGTTTCTTTAAGGAGTCTACCCAAAAGCTTGTGTAGTTCCCTGACCCAGATTCACTGAATCAAAAACTTACATTTCTAGAGTGAAGTAACTGTTCCAATCCTTTGTGCAACATAACTTTCTAAGAGTAGGAACTGTGTTGACATGGAAACATTCATGATGGATAATATCTGCTTCCCCTAACATATTTGTCATTATTAATGCTTGACAAGTAGAACTTGGCAGAAACCTATAGAGGAAGGAGGGGATGATTTTAAGATGCTAATATGCATTTAAAATTCTGATTCATTAAAATTTTTACAAGTTTATTTGATGTCCACAATGCAATAATCATGGAGAACTGTTATTTTAATTAGATATCTACATTTGGGATTTCCTGAAACTATTTCTCATGTCTGGGTTATCTTTATACTCTTATCATTCATTTAGGTGTGAGGTGTGGATAGGGAATTTATAAAGGCTAAATGGAAACTATGAGATGGTAATAAAGTGTATAAATGCCGCTTTTTCCAATGCAATAAATTTTTTATCTATTAATAGTTTGAGGCTTGAGCTATTTAATGTCAAACTGATATTAATCGTCAATACTGATTAAGGTTGTAACTAAGAGGAATATTCAAGGACCCATTCTTTCATTGCCACTGAATGGAGTTATTTTAATATTAATCAGTCAATATTGATCAAGGTTGTAGCTAAGAGGAATATACAAGGGCTTATTCAGTATTCTTTTATTATCTTAATAAGTTAGGAATATACAGGGGTCCATTCTTTTATTATTTTAATAAGTTAACTGTATTTGAGATTTTCTGAAATTATTTCTTATGTTTGGGTTGTCTTTATAATCTTATGATTTTATCATTCATGTAGTTGTGAAGTATGGATAAGGAGTTTATAAGGGCTAATGGAAACTATGAGATGGTATTAAACTAAGTTGCTGAATAGGGTACGGGTACATGGGTGCAATATGCTGGTACTGCATTTTTTTGGGTGGAGCTGGTTATATTCTAGGAACGTCCGTACAAAAAACATATATATATATTATTTAATTTCTATATATTTAATATTATTATGTTCATAAAAAATATATTATATAGACTATATTGTATATTCATATATATCATCATAATTTATATTTAATAATATAGTATATTGTATTAATAATTAGACTTCAATTTCACTATTTTAATTTAATCATAGAAATAAATATTAAAATTATCTATTTAAATATACTATTTAATCAGTTATACAATATACTGTATTTCCGTAGGTCTGCATTTACTATGTAACTAAATGTTATAGTAATCTATTTAATAGTTAAAATTTTATAAGTATTATAGTATATTATTTAATAAATATTATATTATATCTATCCCTATTATATAAATATTATAGAATGCTATTTAGTATAGTTTTCAGAAAATTTAATCTATATAATACAAAATGGAAACCTGCTGTTAATGTTTGCCCTAACCCATATGGTTTTGACTATCCAACTGTTTAACTTTCAGCAAAAAAAAAACCTGAATGTATTAAAATCAAAACATATACATTGACAGCTAGGTAAAAAAGGAATTGTCGACTATGTCTTTGATGCACTTAGTAGAGGCGTATCAAGTGCCGGCTGTCTGCAAATATTGAAAACATCAGCTTTGGTTTTGCAGAAAAACTTAAAAATCTCTCTTTGTTTGTGGTCGTCTCAGTGTTATAATAAAGAAAAAGAAAACTATTGAATGGGTTCATAAAATGTGTTGTTTTAGGGTTTTCTCCTTTTGAAAAGTCAATTTATGCCTGGAATCACTTTGGAAATGGTCTGAAAAAGCCACATGATAGAATTGCACGGGTCTGGGAAGCTTTTGGCGGAATCCCTTTGGTGTGGAAAAACCGAACCCTAGATGAATCTGCAGGTGTTTCCAGCTTGTTTTCGATTCTGGGACATTTCGTACCTGGAATCGGTAGGTAAGTATGCCAATTCGGCAACGTAAGTATTAAATTGTATAAATGCTACTTTCTCCAATGCAAATAATTTTTTTTTCTATTAACAATTCCAGCTATTTAATGTCAAACTAATATTAATCAGTCAATATTGATAAGTTTGTAACTAAGAGGAATATATGAGGGTCCATTTTTTTATTAGTTTAATAGGTTATATAGGATTGAGATTGTCTGAAAATGTTTTTCATGTCTGGGTTGTCTTTATACCTAAGTTACCGGATTTGTACTCGAAGGCCTCAAACCCGGTACGGGTTCGCCTGCGGGTATGTCCTAGGTACGCACAGGGTGCGTGCCCAGGCCTGTGGGTTCTCCCGGGTTCGCGCACAGGCCCGGGTTCGCGCACAGGCTTGGGCACGCACCCTGTGCATACCCAGGGCGCACCCAGGTGTTTGGTACGTGGACCCGAAGGTACCAGGCGTACCCGGGCGTACCTCCAAGAACCCACGGCCCAGTTTTAATAAAGTTTGCCCAAACATAAACAAAAAACAATTTTTATAATATTATTTTGTTTCCTAACCCTAATCCGGCCCAATATGAGGCCTTTCAACACTAAAACATTTCATTTCTACTTCTCATTTTGCTCTCACCATATTTTTTCTACATCTTGGCATTTTGAAGGGAGGTGATTGTATTCGAAGGAGATCGATTGTGAAGTGCCAAATAGCTTCTACAAAGGAGATTTAAGTGTTTAAGGTATGCATTTAAACCCTATTCTCTAGGTTGCAAGCTCTTGCTGCTGAACGGAATTGAGTACATACTCCTTTATCCACTCAGTGAAGTGTAACCGGTTGGCTGCAAAAAGAGCTAAAGACTTGGTGTATATTCATTCCAATTTGCGTCTTCTGTCATGTAAGGAACCTCAATACAAGCAAGGGGCAGCAAAGCTTTGGGATGTAGCACCCGAGTCTGCTGACTTGGATGCAACCATTCAGGATCTTGCTAGAGCCACTATGGATGATGTGGATGATAATGATGATCATGACATGCATGGTGCTGGAAGTGGAAGCGGAACCGCTTTGGGTTCAAATGATGATGATCTTGAAGTTGAAGCCACTGAAAATCCAAATCATGATGACTTTTTTGATAATCCTTTTGATGATTGATGAACATTGAAATTGAATCATGTTTCAACTTTCATGAACTACATTTTGTAATTCAGTAATACTGTAATTGTGATGATTTCCATAATTGATATCATTGATATGGCGTATTTGAATATTTTTCAACTATCAATTGACATTTAATATTTATCTTTGGCATTTGGCATTGATCAATGATCAAGTATCATACTATGAAATGATTTAGTTTTACAATTCTGTATATTTCTCTTATTTTTTTGTATATATAATACATATATATATATATATATACACGTACCCATACGTACCCAAACCCCTAAAAAATTTTTTCACGTACCCACGTACCGGGTTCTCGTACCCGAACCCGTCCCCGAACTCGGACCGGTAACTTAGCTTTATACTCTTATCATTCATGTAGGTGGGAGGTGTGGATAGGGAGTTCATAAGGGCTAAGTGGAAACCATGAGATGGTATTTAACTGCATAAATGCTACTTTTGGATTAACTAACAAGCAACTTTCTCCCTTTTTTTTCTATTTATGTTTTTGAATATATTGATTGCTTATACAAGAAATGTAATGGTTACAAAACCATACTGGTGCAACAAATCTTTCTTCCTAATTCCACTGCAGAACACTTAAACATAAACATCATATACATTAGATATCTTAGCATGGTAGCATTACTTGGGATAAGGATTGACTTGGAAAACTAAAAGTATAATTGTAATTCAAGAAATTAGAAATGTTGAAAATTTTGTAAATGTAGGAAAAAAATGGTCTTTCATTTCATGCCAAATAAATTGCATAGGTATAGAATTGAAACATAAAAAGACTCTAAAACATAAATATTGAATTTGTTCATAAATTTTGTCAATTACAATTTATAGTACATACTTTGACTCTAGTTCAAGCCTAGAAATTAATTAGAACTTTGAACTTGGTAACTTACAAATAATAATATAATAGTACAAAATTAAAATATAAAGCAACAAAATAGAGTGGGAGCCTATGAGGCTACAATCCACTAGTAGGCTACATAATGTGATGTTAAAGCTCCATTGTCCTAGACCTTGGTCATATTCATCAAATGCCTCTGCCTACATGGCTAGGTTATCATCATCAAACAATGGTTCCTCATAATTTGGGATCCATTCCCTCTCGAAATGATTTATTGAGGCTCTTGGCAAGACTCAACTACCTCTTCTTCCCCACCCCACCCACATTGATTATCCTTGATGTTGTCTAATATTATCAAGGCATAAGTTTGTGATGTATATGTATGCACATTATGCAACAAATTCAAATTGATTTCAAATTGCAACAATAACTAGAATTTAAGTTTAACTTGCTTTTTTATTGATCTCAAATTATTTTGAGTTGTAGGCAAAGGTTGTGGTGAATAGACATGAAAACATTCATTTTCTTGTGAGTCAAACAGTTATATTTCTTGGAGTTTATGTGTTTGAAGACACTCCAAGAATGCTCACAAGCGGAAGAATCAAAAGGCTGGCTTAACACATTCCTTGCCATTTAGAATGTCCCCACCCTAGTTAGTACCAGTTGCAGACGGGTTAGCCTATTACGTGGACCCTTGTAGGCTAATATGTTTGGATAGAGGGTCTCAGTGGCAGTTAATGGAGGTTGTTATCACTCCATTTCTTCAGTTCAATATTGGGTTCAGTTCTAGGCCTTTGCAGATCAGTGTTTGGCTTAGTTTGAGGGACTTACTATTTATAGTAAGTCAATCTAGCAGTGATGCTTTTTTTTAGGTAGGGCACTTGGACACATGGGGGTTATACAGTGTTGACCCCAGCTTCAGACGACACGTCAAAATATTGAATATTGAGGGAGATATTAATATTTTAGTGGTTAAGTTATATTTAATTATTAAAAGGGATATTATAAAGTTAATATTTTAACATTATAAAAGTGAGCCACTTAAATTTAATAAAGTGAGATTAAATGGTAAAACAAAAAGGTACGCTCAAGTGAGATGAATTATTTTAAAAGAGTATAAAGTATTTTAAATACATTTTAAATGTATTAAAAACCTATTCAAGAGAAAAGTCGTGCCTTTTTGAAAGTCATGCCTTTTTGAGGAGAATTTAAGAAGCAAAGAGCAAGTCAACCTCTTTCATCTTTTGAGCATTTGACATTGTTTCTTTTTGGCTTCTTTGAAGTTTGTGCCTTGTTGTACCCAAATCAATTTTTTTTGCTTCATTAAGGCATTTTGCTTAAAATGGTCTAAACCTTGTAAAAATGGGGTCAAAACTCAGTTTTTGGGCAAATCAAGTATGGGCTTTTGGTCAATGTGATGTTAGGAAGATACTGGCAAAATTTGAAAAATTTGAAAATTAGGGTTTCCGAACCCTGTTTTTAGGTCAAAACCCTAAAAAATAGGAACTTGTCAGAATTGGCTGAAATTAATTTTGATTGGCTTATTTCACAGCATGATCACAGTGGTGAAGTCAGTTTCAGTTAAAAGTCAGTTTAAGCCTGGTGGGTAGTTTTCAAATTTTTAGGAGAAAAGTTAAGACTTCTGAGGTCGTCAATGGTAGTTGGCCAGTACCAGGTATCAAAATCTAAGCCTGAAACTCAAAGCAGAACATTCTATGATGAAAGATGCTAAAAAAGATGCTTCTCGATGGAGGGGATTTTCAGATTGGCAAAAAGTGCAAAAAATATTTCAAGTCTGGAAACTTTTCACTATGTAACGTGGGAGACGCTTGCGCAATCAACATGCAAATCAAATTTACGCGTCCGTACATGTGAAAATAGTGAGATACAGTCATGTACACATGTCAGTAGTAGTAACATCTCTACATGGTCAACTTCAGCAGCTGATGTGGTGTTCACAAAGCACAAAGTGGTGAAAATGGATGAATTTTCAAGCAGAAAACAAGATCTACACCCCTGTAGCCCAGGGGCGCCCTTCTTTTTGGAGGCTCAGATCTTGTTGCATGTGTTTGCCGATGGATTTAGTCTCTTCAGAATTAGTTTGGCTTTCCGATGAACTATCAAGCGAGGACGTACGTAGTGCAAAGCTCTGGTTATCAAGGTCAGAAGTAGAGACTACAAGCAAGATGCATGTCACATAAATTGCATGTTGATGGTTTGAGCGCCCCTATAGCTCAGGGGCGCCCTTGAATATGACCCTCTAGATGGATGAGTTTGTAGATGAGGTCTTCCTGAGATCCTTTCCAGTCCAGTCCAACTTCGTAACGCACTAGTTCGCGAGATGATCTATAATGTCCCCTTCTCGAGCCTGATCTTTTCAGTGACCGTTGGCCTATTTCGGAGACCCGTAGGCTAGTCGGAAGGTAAAATTAGGGTTTCCTATTTTGAAGGATGTTCTGGCTCAGAGTTGGTTGTTTCAATAGCGGATTCTTTCTGGGTTTTCAGAGAGCTTCGCATTGGTATATTCTTCTTGGCATTCTGAGCATCTTCAGGAATTTACTATTTTTAGTAAATTCTATTTCGGGCAGTGAACCTGTTGGTCTTGGCACAGTTGACCTTCCTCTTCAGTTGACTCAAGTGGCTTATTCAGTTTCTAGCTTCGGAATGCAGTTTCAGAGAGATAAGCTCATTCTATTTAAATAACATTATATTTTAAGGTTATTTTATCACCTTGGCCTAGTCTATTAACTTAATGTTATTTTAAAAAGTGGACTTGAAGGGTGGCGCCATCATTGAGTTAATATTGAATTTATTAAGGTTGATTTAAAAGCCTTAAGTGGGACGCCATTTCCAAGGTTATAAATTAATAATTAAAAGTCAAAATTACAGCTTGAAGAAAAGGACGCCATTTGCTGAAGGATTAGGGTTTGACTCTTAAAAGAAGGTTAGGGTTTCGAGAGGGTCAACGGAAAATTATAAAAGGAAGCCTTGGGTTCTCATTTGATCATCTTATGTTTTATAATATTGTTATGCTGCCGGAAGGGCTTTGGGATTGCTTCGAGGAATGAATGCCTCCTAGCTTGGCTCTTCTTCTTGCTTGAAAGATAGCAACTAGTTGAGAGATAGTTTGTAATAGGTTTATCTTGCATTTCAGTCGAGTATCTTGCATTTTTGGAGTTCTAGATTTGCATTTCAGTCTCATTTTGAAGTTGCTGAAGTCAAGCTGAATCTGTAGTTTCACTCATAAATCTGAAAATAAAAATACAGTCGTTCTGGGTATTGATTCATTGAGTTTCCTTGATAGGGGCGACCCTTCTTGCAAAGATTCAGATTTTAATATTGAGTGTTTATTTTTTAAAAGCAAAATCGCTTCTCTCTATTGGCCGCACCATTCTGGTCTGCCTGGCAAATGTTTAGAAAAAAGAATACTTTGATTTGTTAGCTGTTTCTTGGTCTAGTCCTCATTGCCATCATTATAGCTTTCGTTTGCATCAGGTCTCATGTCATTCTGACAAGTATTGAGTGAGTTGTGAGCATTTTAGTGGATTCTAGGGTTGCTGGTTATGCATATTACGTTGCTGTTTTGTTATATCAGTCTTGAGTAATCTGTATTTTGGTGAAGAGTTGTATCTGGAAGGTCATAATTAACCTTGGAATGATCATATCTATTATTGCAGCAGTGGAGAGCTTCTAATCTTGTTTATTGTAGGCATCTTCTGATATTTTGTAAGCTGAACAGTAGTACTGTCAGCATTTCTCTTAATCTTACTTTACATTCTGAAGCTGCATTGTATTTCTGTATATCTCCGCCATATGGTCGCCTCATTTCCACTCTGGAATTGGGTAGCACATACTTGGTGTTGAGTTTACTTTCAGCATAGTTAGCATCTCCGTCATATGGTAGCTCCCATTCCATCTTGGTTTGGAAAGCACATTCTTGACGTTGAGTTCCTTTCTGTATTTAGAGAAGAAGATCCTTTGACCATATGCTCGCCATCATCGGCGCCATCCTTGGTTAGAGTTGCTTTTTGCATAAGCAGTTTAATTCAGATCCTCTGACCAATGCTCACACCTTGCCCACATCGGGATCCTGGTGTACATTCTGGTTAGAGTTGCTTTCTGCACGTTTTGGTTTATCTTCTAACCTTAACGGGTGCATTGTTTGAAATCTGTTAATTGAAAAATAAAAAAAAAATTGGTTTGGAATATTTCAGTGGTATCAGAGCCAAGATCCTGCCATCCTGTGCCCAACAAAGTTCATTTGACAGATGAGTGACAGAGATACTAGACACTACGTACAGAAAGAGATGACTACAGAGAAGTCACTACTTGAGTTAATACATGAACTGTGTACGCTAATGAGGGATCCTGACATAAAATGGGGAGTCAGAAAGATTTATGCTAAGTCTGAAAGTCGGGATAGAAAGGTGCACATGCCACATCAGAATGATCATGAGCTTGATGAAGATACCGTGGCAAGTGAAGAGTTAAGAGTAGAACCCCATAATACTTCCCTTGACTTGCATGTAATGGGAAGTGATGAAGATCAGCTTGGTGAAAAGAACAGAACGACAGTCTTGAATCCTAATAAGGATTCAACCTATGAAGTTCTTGAAGCTAAGGGCTTCACTGAAGATTTTAGTAGTACTGTTGTATGGGATGAGTTTGCTGAAGAAGAGCAAGTAGAAGGAAATACTTATGGTCCTGTTGAATCAGCCTATGAGCATTGCCAAAGTGATGAAGTTGGTAATGATTCCAACATGACTGTACCACCTCGTGTTGAAGAATTGGTGGTGGATAGTTTTACTCTTTTTGCTGTCTCAACTCCCCAAGAAGTTCCACATGAGGAAATCAGCGACATACTTTCTCATGATGGTTCCATAAAAGATAATGAAGGTGAAGTTTTCGAAACAAGCAGCATCGAAGAATCTTCACTTCATTTCGGTGGTGACATTGTTGGATTTGGGTTTGACCAGCAAACCAAACCATTGGAAGAAAATGTTTTGGAAGATATCAGCTTAAGAGATTCAGGATCTGACTTATTCATTGAGCCAATACTTCCAGTGAAGCATGAAAAACCTCTTCCTATTGATCATCTCAGTCAACTCCTTGGCATTTCGGATCTAGGTGTGTTGGCACCGAGGTATAACAAAGAACCTTTGTGGGATGAGTTTCCCTTTGATCCTGATGAAGACCAAAATATTGTTTGCCTTGCAAGCTATGAGGAGGCCGAAGGAGAAGTTGTTTTTGATGAAGAAGCTTACTCTGAAGAGCTCCATAGTGATCCCTTCAAGTTGATTACAGCCACCAAGGAGGATGTTGTTACTACCGAAACTTTCAAACCAGCATTCAATGATTGTTCGTTTGAGTCAGGGGCTGCCCTAGCCTTCGATCAAGATGACAGTGAGGTGGATGATGAGCTTGAAGACCTTACGGCTGTTGAAGAAGAAAGGTTCAATGTGGTTTTAGAAGGCAAGGCTGATCTACCAAGGCAAGAAGATGATTGTAAGCTTGAGGACGAAGAAACTGTGGAGTATGTCCCTCTCCATGACACTGAACATTCTCCGTTAGTTGAGGATGAAAGACAAGAAGGTTGGAGTAGCTCTGAGGACAACGATGTCAAAAAACAAAGTTCTGATTTTGAAGAGCCGCCAACCCGCAGTTCACCATCTTCGCATTCTTATGAGTGGGAAGGACAATTCAAGGTGTTCGTTGACAAGGAAGTGCAAGCTCTATCCCTGTTTGACCACGCACATAGCTTGGTTGAAGAGCTTTACTGGAAGGCTCAGCTTGAAGAAAGACATAGAGGAGTGACCGATGAAGTTACTCTTCCTAATTTGCAACTTATCAGAGATTCCTTGGAGACCTTGAAGTCCGAGTACGTGCACTCTATTGGAGAACGGGATCATGTCATTGAAGTTGCAAAGAAGGCCATTTGTGCTTTTCATGAAAAGGAGAGTACGATTGATGAGCTCACTCTGGAGCTTAAATCAATAAAGGACGAGTTGAAAGAAACTCAGTTGGATCTAACAGAGGTTGAAGACCAGTTTGCAGACTTCAAACTTTTCAAGGAGCAAGAGGATGCACAAAGAGCTGAAAAAATCAATCAAGTGATTGGAGATTTTGACTGTCTTCAAGAGGAGTTTGATCTTGAAAGCATTTCAAGAAAGTCGGAAGTTGCATGTGCAGATTTGAGGCAGCGAGACGAAAGGAATGGCTTCCAAGTCTTCGACAATCCCTTCTTTGAAGTAGGTGCTGAAGCAACTTATGACAATCCTCTCTTTGTTTTGAAAAATGAGTCAAGTAGTGAAGTGACTAAGCATGAGGTCAAGCATGCACTCCAATCTAAGGATGCCTTGTTATCACTCCATGAGGATGTGCCACGTATGTTGAGTAGTAATGGATGCATAAGTGGGTTTGAGAATGGAGTCTCTACTTGGGAAGTGTTGATTCGAGGAGATTTCAACATCCCCAACACCAAGGTGTTAACAAAGCAAGACTTGGTAGCTGCTGGTAACTTCATTATAGCAGCAAGGAGCAAAGATTTCAGTTTTGTTACTTATGAAGTAGGGAAGAAAAATGGACTAGAACTCGGTGTTTGTATGCTTGTCAATCCATCCCTTGGGTTGAACGATGCTTTGGCATTTATTAGTCCATTTTTGGAGTTAGTTTTGAGGTTATTTAATACTTCATGCTCCTTTGCTGTTGAAACTTTCATGGATAGGCTTCAAGGGTTCAATGGAGGAGGCATCAATCTCTTCAGTATACACTTGATCCTTACTAGCTCCTGGGGATGCATTGAGATTACCTTGCATTGTGTTGAAAATCATTTTCAGTGGGGTATCTGTGCTTGGGATTCTCAACTTGGCTTGATAAAGCTTATTACATCTGGAAAGGGCTATTGGAGGAATAAGGATCCAATTTCCAAATTTGTTGATGTTGTTCCTTTCCTTGTCCACCACTTGATGGGGTTATTTGTTCATCAACAATTGGGTTGGAGAGAAATTTTGAGTATGGGTTGGAGAAATGAACGATTGGTTGCTCTTGAGAGTGTTTCTCGGCTAAGACCAGGACAGATGTTGAGACTCGAGCTTGCTGGTTTGAGGCAGACCAGCCACCGTACATGTTGCGTTTCTCGCATTCAGGAGAGTTGGTTCATCACTCCTGATCAAAGAAGTGGTAGTTTTCTCATGGAGATGGATCTAGCGTGTTTTCCAACCACTTGGGAAGGGTCACCTTGCAGCTTGATGGTCATCTCACATGCTCACGTTTGGGATTTTGAGTGGTGTTGTTGTTTTCCTTTGTGTAGGACTCGAAAATCAAATTGCACTATGCTGATCTTAGCCTTGATCAGCAGCAATTATTTGTTCCTTCACACCTTTCCTACTCTCCAAATTCATCTTATGATGGTTTGTGATGAAAACTTTGGCAGTTTACTCTCGGTGTTGATTCAGGACAGCAGTCTCTCACATGCTTTGGTTCACCATTTTGAGACTCATGGGGCTGGAACTATGAGTGTTTTCTGTAGTCTTCATGATTGTGTCAATATAATTCAGATGAGGCATAGTAGCTTCATGCGGAGATGTGAGTATGAGTTCGTTGAGCTCTTGCAAAGGATTGCTTTCCTCCTTGCAAGAAGATTTGTAGATGTCACATTTGCAGTCATGGTTCCGTTTGTTACCATGTGGAGGTATGCTGAGGAGTTCGATTTTGATTTGAGTAGACTATCTTTCCTATTGCTTAGAATTGTGATTGACAGTAGTATGGTTGATACTGTTAATTCGGGGCATTGTGGACATGAGATGTTGCATGATTTTGATCCCCCTCCTTTAAGATCTTTCGGTTTGAGTATCATGGATGGTAACACTTTGGGGTTACAAGGAAGGTTAGTGCAGCATAGCCATGATGATTTCACGGATGTGATCAGAGTGGGGCAGCATCGGCATGGTGGGTCCTTCTTGCGATGGGTTTGGGAACAAGGGATCATACTTGTTTGCGTATGGATTAGTTTTAAAATCCTTGGAGTTGTGGTGGTATTGCTTGAGGACAAGCAATTTTGGGAAGGGCGGATTGTAATGTCCCCTTCTCGAGCCTGATCTTTTCAGTGACCGTTGGCCTATTTCGGAGACCCGTAGGCTAGTCGGAAGGTAAAATTAGGGTTTCCTATTTTGAAGGATGTTCTGGCTCAGAGTTGGTTGTTTCAATAGCGGATTCTTTCTGGGTTTTCAGAGAGCTTCGCATTGGTATATTCTTCTTGGCATTCTGAGCATCTTCAGGAATTTACTATTTTTAGTAAATTCTATTCCGGGCAGTGAACCTGTTGGTCTTGGCACAGTTGACCTTCCTCTTCAGTTGACTCAAGTGGCTTATTCAGTTTCTAGCTTCGGAATGCAGTTTTAGAGAGATAAGCTCATTCTATTTAAATAACATTATATTTTAAGGTTATTTTATCACCTTGGCCTAGTCTATTAACTTAATGTTATTTTAAAAAGTGGACTTGAAGGGTGGCGCCATCATTGAGTTAATATTGAATTTATTAAGGTTGATTTAAAAGCCTTAAGTGGGACGCCATTTCCAAGGTTATAAATTAATAATTAAAAGTCAAAATTACAGCTTGAAGAAAAGGACGCCATTTGCTGAAGGATTAGGGTTTGACTCCTAAAAGAAGGTTAGGGTTTCGAGAAGGTCAACGGAAAATTATAAAAGGAAGCCTTGGGTTCTCATTTGATCATCTTATGTTTTATAATATTGTTATGCTGCCGGAAGGGCTTTGGGATTGCTTCGAGGAATGAATGCCTCCTAGCTTGGCTCTTCTTCTTGTTTGAAAGATAGCAACTAGTTGAGAGATAGTTTGTAATAGGTTTATCTTGCATTTCAGTCGAGTATCTTGCATTTTTGGAGTTCTAGATTTGCATTTCAGTCTCATTTTGAAGTTGCTGAAGTCAAGCTGAATCTGTAGTTTCACTCATAAATCTGAAAATAAAAATACAGTCGTTCTGGGTATTGATTCATTGAGTTTCCTTGATAGGGGCGACCCTTCTTGGAAAGATTCAGATTTTAATATTGAGTGTTTATTTTTTAAAAAGCAAAATCGCTTCTCTCTATTGGCCGCACCATTCTGGTCTGCCTGGCAAATGTTTAGAAAAAAGAATACTTCGATTTGTTAGCTGTTTCTTGGTCTAGTCCTCATTGCCATCATTATAGCTTTCGTTTGCATCAGGTCTCATGTCATTCTGGCAAGTATTGAGTGAGTTGTGAGCATTTTAGTGGATTCTAGGGTTGTTGGTTATGCATATTACGTTGCTGTTTTGTTATATCAGTCTTGAGAAATCTGTATTTTGGTGAAGAGTTGTATCTGGAAGGTCATAATTAACCTTGGAATGATCATATCTATTATTGCAGCAGTGGAGAGCTTCCAATCTTGTTTATTGCAAGCATCTTCTGATATTTTGTAAGCTGAATAGTAGTACTGTCAGCATTTCTCTTAATCTTACTTTACATTCTGAAGCTGCATTGTATTTCTGTATATCTCCGCCATATGGTCGCCTCATTTCCACTCTAGAATTGGGTAGCACATACTTGGTGTTGAGTTTACTTTTAGCATAGTTAGCATCTCCGTCATATGGTAGCTGCCATTCCATCTTGGTTTGGAAAGCACATTCTTGACGTTGAGTTCCTTTCTGTATTTAGAGAAGAAGATCCTCTGACCATATGCTCACCATCATGGGCGCCATCCTTGGTTAGACTTGCTTTTTGCATAAGCAGTTTAATTCAGATCCTCTGACCAATGCTCACACCTTGCCCACATCGGGATCTTGGTGTACATTCTGGTTAGAGTTGCTTTCTGCACGTTTTGGTTTATCTTCTAACCTTAACGGGTGCATTGTTTGAAATCTGTTAATTGAAAAATAAAAAAAAAATTGGTTTGGAATATTTCATGATCCGACATTTTGAGTGACCGTGACAGAGGTTCTACCGAGCACATAAACTAGAGGATGGAGAAATGTAGCTATACACAGCTGCACATCTGTAGGCTAGGGGCGCCCAGCCTTTAAGCCTGCCAGATGGGGTTATTTGCATTGGCAGTCTTCACGAGACTTGTGCGCAATTACTCGAGCTATTCAATGAGTCTAGCCGTCAGCCTCCGAGATTTGGCGAATGCTTGTACGTGCGAGGACATGGTGGTCATGCTGAAAAGTGAAAGTGACTGGAGACAACCAAAAAATGGCCAAGTATGACAAGTACACATCTCCTTGCAAAAGGCGCCCTTCTCTTTGAGGTCTTAGAAGCAGTTTTCTCACTTTGTCACCTCCAGGGACATCTCTTGTAAGTTGACTCAACTATGCAGAGAGACAGACGGTGCACACATCAAAGCACTTCGACTCCCGGTGTCATGGGTCAAAGTATGGTGTTCAGATGAAAGTCACACTTTTGTCAAAAAGAAATTTGCGCCTTCACAGGCCAAAGGCATCCATCTTTTTGGAATTTTTGATACAACTTTCAAGTACCTTACATACAGTCATTGGATGCAGAGTACTTTTAGTCACGTAATGAACCTATCATTCAGTCAACAAGGTTCATCATTCACCGTCAACGACAGTTTGAAGCGTCAGATGGCAAAACGGAAAAAATGGTTGTCTGGTGACCTTGCATCAATATAATCAAAGGCGCCTAATTCTTTGAGGTGTCAGATGTTGATTTTAGCAGTTGCAACTCCCAGCAGACATTTCATCCTTGCTATGTAGGCTTCACAGTGGATGTCTCAGTTCAGTCACAGGTTCACTCTATCACCCGGAAATCAGAGCTGAATGTGGCTAGATGTAACTTTGCAGTCAGCTATAAAGTAGGAGATAGTTAAAAATCTAATAACTCTTGCAAATGGATGCCTAGTAGGTCAAATTTGGACTTTCTGGAATCAGTGAAGTTTACCGAGCACCTCTAGATGCTATTTTTGGCTAAATGATTAAAATAATATTTTTGCATGCAAAGCATTAAAAGGCGATTTTCTTCAAGAATTAAATATTGGCGCCTCTTTTAATGTTATTCAATTTGTATGTTTCAAATTAAATATTATTTTATTCACGAGACTCAGAGACAGTGGCAGTTCAGTTGGTGAAGGGCCAATCGAATTCTTTCTTCTAGAATTAGGGTTTTAGCATGCAGTCATGCACTATGGTACAATTTTGTCTATTTAATACAAGTGTGGCGCCTTTTCTCATTCATCCAACTTACAGAATTCAAATTTCTTCAAGAGATTGGCAAATTTTCATCAGACAATCCGGTTCAAAGGTAGCAAAAACATTCTTTTGCAGGTACAGATCCAGATTCAACAATAGATTCAAGGCAGAGTGGCGGTTTTTGAAAGAAGACAAAAAATAATAATAAAATAATAAAAAAAGGTCTTTCTTCTTGTCTATAAGTCTTCCATTTTCTTGTCTAGAATTCTCTCACATGTTCGAAGAATCGGCAAAATTTTGGCAAAACAAAATAGCTGGATTGATTCAGAACAATTTCCTCTGACAAACCCATGTGCTAGAATTTTTAGGAAAATTTGTTCGAGCATTAGTTCTTGAGGCTCTAATTTTCTTAACTGAAATTCCTTTGCATGGCTAAGTAGAAGTTGAATTTTTACATTTTTGACGTTCTGGGTTGTCTTAGAATCATTTTCTGAGCAAAACCCATATCTCAAAATTTTCCGTGAAAATATATTTCCGACAAGCTATTTTTAGCCTCAACAAGCTAGTTTTAGCTTTCCAGAAAAGTTGTCAGAATATAGCCGTGTTCACAGTCAATAGGCGAGTTTTTCATAATGCAGTTCACATAGCTCAAATTCAAGACCAAGTCAGTCTTGACTCATGACTTCATCGGGACAGTTGATATGAATCTACATAAGGTGCTTCTAGAAGCAGTTTTGGATCCACTCAAGATCAGAGATTCGATAATCCAGAACATTCAACAGTCCGGGTTACTTGAGGCCGCTTCGATACCTTTCTCAGTTCACTGTGTAGAGTTTATAATGTCTTGTATTAAGCATTACAATTCCGCTACACGGGAGATACAGTCAATAGATGGGCGTGTTATTTGCAGTCTCAAACGCCTTGATATCGAGAGAATTCTAGGTATTCCTCAACATCTAGATGGTCTGGTCATTTCTATGAGTCAGAGCGAGCAAGCATTCAATGCTGAATTAGATAAGTGCCAGAGTAAGATGACAAAGAGGTGGCTGAAACAGAAAAAGACCAAGTTGTTGAACAATGTAGGTCGTGGTGAATACAGAGATGAGTATGCGATTCTGATTACACTGCTTAATCGTATCTCAGGTCATGCAGAGGCCAACAAATTCCACCCATGGATATATTATATCATTGGTCGAATCATCTTTGGGCAAGAGCATTATGACTAGGCATCCTTCATCAGCGATGCTATTCACGAGCAAATCACTAGTTTCCTAGTTGCGCACCAGTTTCATGTGTTCCTACCTTGTGTACTTGATCGCCTATCAGGGTCAGTTTAACGGGTTGAACACGGTGGGCATACTCAGTGCACAAAAAGTCTATCGTTATTATGATTAGCTCGAGTTCACGAAGGCTGAAAGTCATTTCAAACGTGTGCAGGAGGCTTTCTTGACTTATATAGTAAGAAACTTGGACCGGGAGTTACACATTCGTATCTCAGCAGTTGCTAGAGCAACAATGGATAATTGGGCAGACTGGTACATTCAGTTCCCCAGAAGGTGACGCAATCAATGACTTTGTGGATGGGTTGATTGCTCGAGATCAGGGCTAGTAGACTTCAGTTCCAACCTTTCGGGATAGACTTCATGCACGGCAGTTAACTTGACGCTTCTTTCCAAGTTAACTCGCTGTTTCACATCTCACGCATGTCTATTTTGGAAGTATCTACATTCACTTGGAGTTTCTTTTCTAGGATTTTACATTAACTGATGGTAGTATTCCAGTTAACTTGCGTTCAATAAGGACGTGCATGCTTGCACATTGTCCACTTAGATTAGATGTTTTGGTTAATTGATGGTTGTTTGCTAGTTAACTATATAGTTTCCATTATTAGGGTTTAGCAATAAGATCTTGCATGCACCGCAGGACTGTAGTTGACTCAAGGTGATTTTAGGGTTGCCTACACCTTTGATGTCTATAAACAAGAGCTTTCAGCTCATTTGTAATTAACTTTTGCACAAGAGAGCAATATATGTTGTGCCCACCTTGCCTGTAATATTGCCTTTTTGTATTTGTTCACGAGTATTTGTTATGATGATGAATTGTTATGCCACTTGGGTTTCATGCAGTTGTTATGATGAATGCTCATCTTAGTTACATGGGGTTGTTAGTTTGATCGTTGTTGTATGCGTGTCTCGTCTATGCAATACACTGTCCCAGTTGCTTACCATGTGTTTTGTGTTTAATAAGCCTATTCAGATTGAGAAGATCGTTGTGCCACCTTGCTTTCAAGTTTAGAATCTGTACCTAAAGTTTATTGTGTGATGTGTGTTTCAATAAACTTAGTCAGCCAAGCAAATAGTTGTGCCACCTTGCCTTCACGTTGTGAATTTGTACTTAGTTTATCGTATATATGTTTGTTTTAATAAACTTCTACCCAGCTAAGCAAATAGTTGTGCCACCTTGCCTTCACATTGTGAATCTTACTTGAAGTTTATCGTGCAATCACATCCCCGCTCCATTTCCTCATGCTCTGTTTACTTGAGGAAATTGGATAGATTTAAAGTAGTTAGCTCAGTTGTAGTTAATGATCTGCGAAACCAGAAAATCCTTAGCTGCAACGTTCTAGGTTTTCTTAACCTTGTGCCTCTTCCAGCTGAGATAAAAAGATAGGATTTAGATTACTTTACTTTTTCACGCATATCAACAAAAGAGGGAGCTTCCCCTCCTAATTTGAAGAGCACTCATTACGCAATGCGCATAGCTGTCCGTTTTAACTTACACACCAGAGGTGTTAGTTATCACGCCAACATGCTTGAGACAAGGGTTTCAGCCATTTTTCTACCATTGGAGAACAACAATTCTTTAGTGTCTACAATCTTGAAGCTGTGAAAGACTAGCTGAATCTTATTTACATTCTGGAGTCCATTAGTGCTTGCACCAGATTTACATTTTTGAGTTTATTTGTAGATTTCAATAAAGGAAGAGGGCTTATCAGTTGGGAGGCCTTATTCCATTAGTTGTTAACACCAATAACCAGGCTATACAGTTCTGTTGCTGGCCATACCATCATCACAAGGCTCTTGGTTGGGGCATATGAGCTAGAGGTTGAAACGCCTCTCTTATTAGGCGTTTATCAACATATATGGGGGTGGCTAGACTGGTATTACCATTTGGCAGTCAAATAAAGGTGGAGAAACTATAATCTGGAGCAGATCGACTTGTTTTATCAGAATATTCATTGCTGGTTATTGTTTCCAGATCTTCAAATAAGGGTTTTCTTGCATGTTTAGGTATGCAACCTTATTTATAAGCTATGTCTCTATCTTGTATTGAATATATATATATGTTTCATGCTAAATAAGAATCATTGCAGCATTTATATATTTCCAGTTATTTCTTTGTTAAATCTTGCCTGGGAACATTTTATTTAAAAGCTATAAATTCGTCAAAACAAGAAAACACAAAAACAGTGCTTTAAGCATCTACAGGTAGAGTTAGAGCCAGCAGGGTTCTTTACAACATTATTAGAGCTCTGATCCTGCCATCCTGGAGGGTTAGAAGTTCTTATGTAGCCGCATCAGGTTGGGCCTCACAGGTATTACTCATGCAGGAGACCTGGATTACAGAGAAACCAGTTTGAGGAGATAGCATTAGAAATTATGGGAAACAGGGACGATGTTGAGCCACCCAAAAACCATGGGAACAATGAGGACAAAGAAGCCAAAGACATTCTGAGGGGTCTTGTAGCTGGGCAAGAGCAGGTAGCAAATGTGTTGCAATAGCTTACTATAGCCTTTCAGCATATGAGCATTCCTAAGAGACCAAATCAAGATTAGGAGGAGGATGGTAGTGTGGTTGGAGTCCTGCGGATCAGAGTAGCACTCACACACACCTATGACAGGCCTACACACCCTACATTTGTGAGAAATGAACCTGAAGAGGGGAGCGTGGATGAGGAGGAAGGTGACGTGGTTTTTGCAGATAACGTGATGACACTGCATCATGAGTGGGAAGCATTACCACAGAGAGTTAAGGATCATCTTAACTTTGACAGGTTCATGAGTTAGAAGAGAGAGCATAGCAGGAACAGGACTGGTAGGAGACCAAGGAATACAAATAATGATCTTAAATATGCAACTAAGAAGCTCATACTCTCCACTTTTGATGGGAGTGGTAGGGTTATAGCCAGAGCTTGGTGTTGACGGGTGTATTTTGACCGCACCAACACAGAATAAAGTTTCCCAACGGATACTCTATCCTCTCTTGAACAAAGTATTTTGCATGCTAAGATTGCCAAAAAGATCATACATTCAACTCCAAGGTTCCTTATGCAGCGGATAGTCTCAGTTGTCTTGATGTGATATGCTGGTTATTTCAAGGGGACTTACACAATTGTTCGATCAAAAGAGAAGAACTTGCAGGACATGAATGATTTACCAATGATGCTCAGGTTTCCTAAATTAATCGAAAAAATTGAAATTAAAAGGATAGGGATAGAGATTCTACTGTCTACTCCTAAATGCGGGATATGAAGATTAATTCTTGCAAGCTCAAACCAAGTTCTGCTTTGCCTCACTTCGGACAGCCTCTATAGAGCCGGTGCAATCTTCAAAGGGATAATGAAAGATGTTCAAACTACGACCCAACATGCAAATACCATCACAACGATGCATACCAACACATGAAATGCAATTGAAGTTAAGTTCAAAAGTGCTCCAGTTGACCACGCAAGGCGAACCCATCGTCAGTGAGCTCGCTAGTGGTATGGATAAATAAAGCTTGCTCAAGTTAAACAACACATTCCGCAACTATCAACTACTTGCATGAAATGAAATCTACTTTACTTTAATCTACTTTAAAGCTCTAAGTGAATTGGAAAGACGAAGAAGCCTTGCTAGCTACTCATAACGAAAGATGGAATCACCAAGCAATGAGAACTCTTTATATTATGATAGTGTTCACAACAACTCCTTACAAAGCCTTCAAATGGAAAACTTTCTTTCCTCTTCAATCTATGCTATGCTAACTTCTAAGCTATTCTCTATATGCTCTCTCTATTCTCTGACTTAACTCTAATTCTAATACTTTACAAATGAGGGGGGATGCCCCTTTTATAGTTAGCTTAGTTCAGCAGACGACTCAGATTTAATTACAATGGAGGGCTCAGATTGAGCCACATATACCCTAATCAAGGCTCTGCCCTAAAAAAAACCACCACAGAGAGGAGTGGGGTAATAAATGAACAGGAGATTCTCCACTCCTTTGTAGGAATCATAATGAGCAATTAATGCCCATCACCATCTTCTAGAAGATCATCGTCTAGCAAGGCGTTTCCATTGTCCTTTTCCTTGACTACAAACTCGATCAATTGGGCCAACATTGCCTCAACCTTTTGAACTGAAATAGGTGGGATGTGGTTGAGCTGAAACTCAAGTACTATAACTGTCTGCCCGTGCCGAGTATAAGAATTTCTCCAAGCGACCAAGGTGTCCTGGGTGTTCTAAGTAATGCTGGAGAAAGCTGAAATATTTTCAAAATCATCCTGAGCAAACGATCTCGCAGTCGAGAAGAAGGGATCAAACTTTCCTTTTAAGCCAGCCGCAGTCATCTCCTTTGGAGTCAATCTCCTAGCAAATATAGCCTCCAGTGTGTTCAAGATTCCATCTAGAATATTGCCCATAGCCTTCCTAACTCTAGCTGAATCTGCCCGTGCTGCATCAAGGAAACCACGACCTGTGACCACCGAAGAATACCAACTGGTGAAGTCATATCTGTCACCTTCTTGTATCACGCCTCCATCACCAGGGTCTGTAAGGGCACATTCATCAAAGCCTCCAGACGAAGAACAGTTTGAGTCTGATAGATTTGGGTCTCGCCCTAGGCCTGATCAACAATATCCATGCGTGCCAGAACGTCAGAGGCCTGCCGATAAGAATGAGCAAGGTCCTCCATGAACCTTTTTGTTTTCGTGCAAACATGGCCAACCCATTTGTCTGCTTCCAACGCCATCTTCTTCAAATCCTCCAAGCCACTCACTGATTCCCTTGGGAGCTCTATTGGGAGTTCGACTGCTGGATTTTCCTGCTCACCTAGACACACAAGGTTTTGCACATACCCGATCAATGTCCTGTGCTCCCTCTTCAATTTCTTGTATTTTCCTTTTGTATGCAGCAATTTGTTCTTCAATGCTTGATAGGAGTTATCACACTCCTCAATTACCTGGGCTCCTGTGGGGTGACCCAACTCAATAGTGGTGATCACATAATTCTCTGGCCTTTCCTCGTCTCGATCACACTCCTCCCTCGGGATAGCAACCTGAAGTGTGTGAGAGTTGGATTCATCCGTTGAAATTTTGGAGAACTTCCTAACCCTCTTCTTCTTTGGCGGTGTGCTAATCCTACTGAGGAATTGCTAGGTCCGTATCATATTCGGGGTCCTTCCTCTTTCTTTCTGTGAGCCAATTTGGCATTGCCTACCGTGGATTGCAAACGATGAGGGGTTGTTCTTCTGTCGCTTCCTTCCTCGTGCACCTCTTCTCTAACAACACTTTGCTAAGGCTCATCCACCTCCATTTGATGAATACCTTCCTCCGATACTCGAGCCTCCTGCCCCGTGGTATTTTCTTCTTCTAGTGTCTTGTCAAGCATCTGTTGGAAACGATTATCAGTTGCCGTTTCCTCTTCTTCTTCTTGTTGGCTTTCCCCTTTGTGTGCGTTGATGCTTAAGCTGTCCGATTCCCTGAGCGATGGCCGATTTACTTCCCCAAACTCTTGCTCCTCGTTGGATTTACTTTTCTGGCTTCCAAACAGTGGAAGCTCCCTCAGACTCGGAGATTGAGTCTGTGATCGTGTGGGCGATGCCTGCTCTACCCTCTAAGGCATTGGCTGAACTGACACTTCCCTTCGTGGTTCAGCAGCTTGGGCAATCTACTTTCCTTTCCTTGTTGATGGCGGCCTCTGATCGCCCATGAGGTTATAAGAGCAATCGATTTACTTTTAAGCCGACTCATGTGCCTTTCAACCCAACTCCTCGTGAAAGTCAACACCGTTATGGAAAGTGTATCCAAGTTCGTGATTTCAAGCTTAGACCAATCTGGTGGTGGGACCTGTGTGTTCCTCACTGACTCATAGTCAGGCTGTATGACATTGACATCTTTGTCCACCTGATCCAGAACCGGAATGACTTCACATTCTCTAATTAATTTCAAGGGTAGCCTGGTGAACACTCTCCTCCTAACTTCGGCATCATCAACCGCGTTAGCCCAAAAGTCCTCGATATGAGCCTTGTGCCTGTATTCCACATTTTGTACCATCCGGATATTGTTGTAAGGATCGAAATCCTGTCTGCCAATGTGGTATGTATGGTGTTAGAATTGCAGCTCGTCCTTAGCTTCTCTGGCTGCCTGCAAGGAAGGACAAACTTCACTTGAACTCCCCATAATGATAGGGAAGTCCAGTCCTTTCTTCCTCTTCTTCTTCTGAATTTTATCATAGGCAATGAGTTGCCTAGATACTTCTAACATTACCATTCGATCAATGGGGTACCTCGACAGTCTGTATGGATATGAGGTGAACCCTTGCAGCCTAATATATGTAAACTTTGGAAATTGGATGAGCCAATATCCGTATTCTTCAATCAATGCTTGTGCCTCCTTTGATATTCTCTGTTGCGTTCTTCGTTGAAGAGTCCTTGCAATATGCATGGTGAAGGCGTTATTCACCCGTTTGTAGCTGGAGGTGCTAGTCAAATGTAATTGTGGACAAGCTTCGTAGATCTTGAACTGTTCAGGGCCACACCCAATTGGCTCCTTGTAGGTTATTCCTTTGTACTTGGTCATTCGGGCCAATATGTACACCACGTACGAGCTCATGTAGAATGTATTCGTTCTCCTCAAGCTCCTGAACTGGTCATCTATGTTGTCGCTTATCATTCTGGCCCAATCAACACACTCCTTTCCTTCCATTATGATCCCGATGTAATAAAACATCCAAGGCTCGAAGATGAATGCTTGTGGACTTATGTTCACCCAACTAAGCATCATTATAAGATCGTAGTATTCTTGTTTCACATCCTCAACAATAATTTGTTTTGGAAGCTTGGTGCGAGGAGGTTTAGGCCTCTGCATCCAAACTGTATTAATAACACTAGCACATCTCTCAAAAGTGGAGGCATACATTCTATCAGCTCTATCTTTCGTTTTGTATATCATCCTCTCAGAAGTGGGAATCCCAAATGCTTCTCCAATAGCATCAGGCGTGAAGTTGGCAAACAATTTGCCATTTGGAGAGACAATAGTCCTTCGTTTGGGCTTGTAACAATTTGTGCACTCCATGATCAACTCCGGACATTGTATTGCTGGTGGAAAACCAACAGCTGCATAGATCCCACTCTTCATTATTTGGTGTGCTGTGATTGATGGTGGATAGCCTCCCAACCCATACATTCTCGCTCTGAGTGCCCTCAAATTAAACAAACCAAGGTTGGTATCATTATATCTTGCCAACTTTGAAGTGAACTTTGACTCTGGAAGAAATGGCCTGGCGAGCTTCTTAATTACTGCCTGTCAGGACACATTTTCCCTGCTCACCTCAGCATTTGCAGCTCTATTTGCAGCCTTGCTTGTTCTTGCAACATCTCCTTTTCTTGCTTCAACCATCTGCAGAATAAAATAAAATACGTTAAGACTTCAGATTTAGAAAATTAAAATCACTTCGAGATGGCTGCAATATGGAGTTAGATTCAAAAACGATATCCTTTAGCATAAATTTTTTTTAACTCCAAACCTCAAACTTTTAAATTCTCTGAGCTTTAACACTTTCAGCAATGTGGCTTCTGGCACTTGAAAGAAATTCACACCAACTGGATACCCTCAACACTTAGAAAAATATCACTTCAACACTTCAACTTCGAAAACTTTACTTCAGCTCTCCGGTTCTCGACACTTAGAAAATATTACTTCAGCTGGATACTTTCAGCACTTAGAAAAATATCACTTCAGCACTTCAACTTCGAAAACTTTACTTTAGCTCTCTAGTTCTCGGCACTTAGAAAATATTACTTCAGCTGGATACTTTCAGCACTCAACTCTCAGTCTTAGCGCTTGAAAAATAATCACCAACAACTTAAGAATTTTCTCTCACTTCAGCAAACTCTCGAGTTCTCAAGAAAATCCTTCTCACTTCAGCAAACTTGCACGTGCAAATGGTGAGAAGAAGTGAGAAACTTTGTTGCTTAAGTAATTGTGCTAGAGAATCTTGCCAATTTGTGCGGGAGTCCAATTTAGAAATTTCATTAATTCTCCACTCCCACTACTTAGGAATCTTCTAATTCTGGCGAAGTGGTGGGCGAGTTGTCAGCCAACCGTCATAGCATTTTCCCAAAATGAAGATTCTTTCCTCTATAGAATTTGAAATTTTCCCTCCAAACTGCTAGTTAACACCTCGTTAATTAAATCATTCGCATTTTGATTCATTTTGGATTTACTTCGAAATTTCCACTTTGGCTTCAGTTAAATCCATCTTAAAATTTCATGGGGAAATTAAAACAATTTCCAACCCATTAAATCTCCAACATTTAAATTTCATTTCCATGACACTCGCCTTAGAAAATTTTAATCTGCTTCGAAAATATTTCACCCCGCTGATTTAAAATCATTCACCAGATTAATCCATCTTCGAAATTTATCTCCTCAGAAAAATAATCAAAGGCCACTTAGAAAATATTTCCCTTTGGAAAAAACATTAAAATTCCCTTAGGAAAATAATTTATAACTTTATTAACTCATGGGTGCACTTCAAAGGGGTTGATTTAATTTTTCTTGACTTTATCCCTTGAAAATATTCATTGAACGTTCATTTTACTGTTTTGCAAATATTTCACAACTTACCTTGAGATTTACTTCCACGCCTTAGAATTTTCTTTTTAAATTCATTCATCTTTGCTAAGGGCGCGTTTAATGGGCTTGAGGCTCATGTTTCATTTTACTTGCCTTAGGAATTCTTTAATCAACTCCTCCATGTCAAGGGCGCATTTAACTCCTCTTGCTTTTTAATTCCCATGCCTTAGGCATGTTTCATAATACCTCCCCTCAACTTGTTGAGGGCGCATTTGACCTTGTGTGATTCCATTTTCCCACACTTAGAACATTTTCCCACCTTTTATAATCCTTGCTTGGGCGCCTATGAAGGTGTCGAGTCATTTTCCAACACTTCAAGTCATTAGACCTCACTTCCTTTAAGGGCACATTTGGAGAGGTCAACTTCTATTTTACATGCCTTAGAATTTTTCTTCAACCTCATGTTACCTTGGGCACATTTTGCCCCCTTGGCTTTTTTCATTTCACGCATTAGCCAATTTTGATGTCGTGCCTTCATTGTCTAAGATGGGCGCATTTTAGGTGGTCTACTCTCGTTTTCCACTCAGAAAACTCTTTCAAACCACCTCCTCTCAACTTGGTCGCATTTGCTATGGCGTGCTTTTATTTTCCATGCCTTAGAAATTTTTCAAGGCATCATCATCTCCCTTGGGCGCATTTGACCCCATGTACTTTTGTTCTGTACCTTGGAAACTTTTTACACCTCCACTCACCTTGAGGGCGCATTTACTAGGCTGAGCTTTTGTTTGAGGGCGCATATGTTAGGTGGAGCTTCCATTTTCGTTGCCTTAGAAAAATATTCCATTGCTTTTGACTTGGGTGCATTCAAGGTGGCCTCTTCAAGTTTCCATGCCTTAGAAACTTCCATAGTCTTCTTCTTCATGGTGGGCGCATTTAGGGGGTCAAGCTTTTGTTTTATGCCTTAGGCGTTGTTTGCTAGGCATCATCCTCCTTTGGGCGCATATGACATGGTGAGTTTTTGTTTTCAATGCCTTAGGCGTTTTTTCATGTGTCTACCCCTTCATCTCCTTGGGCGCATTTGAGGGTATCTACTCTCATTGCCAATGCCTTATAATATTCTCTTCACCCAACTCTTCCCTTGGGCGCATTTCACATGGTGAGCTCTTGATTTGAGGGCGCATTTCACCCCTTCAACTTTCATTTCCCAATGCCTTAGGTGTTTTTGCTCTTCTAGCAACCTTGGGCACATTTAGCATGGTGGGCTTTCATTTCGTGTCTTAGAAATTTTTCAAGGCTCTTTACTCCCTTGGGCGCATTTAGATGGGTGAGCTTTTGCTTGCCATACTTAGAAAATTTTCAACACCTCTAGCTAACCCTTGCCATCTATTTTTAGTAACCTCCGGAGACAAGATTTTTTCATGGATTTTCAACTGTTTTGCACCTGGAGTTGGCATGATGTGTTCCTCGTGGCCTGATTGCCCTATTTATACCCAAGCTCACTTGCTATTTTTAGTAAGCCCTTGATTTCCTTGACTTCTACAACTCTGTTTGACTTGAAATTTGCCGAGCGTGATCCTAATGACTTGTTTGACATGTTCACACCTGCCCCTCATGTTGACCTGCTATCTATAGCCCTATTCTGGAGGTGACTTACTATAAATAGTAAGTGGTCAAATTGCGCTCAAATTTTACCGGTAGACTACTTGAAGGCTGCTGATCATGATGGGATACATCAGTTTTTCATTTTTCCCAAATTTTGCCCCTCTTTTTAGGCACCAAAGTTGGAAACCCTAATGTGACTTGCATGTGTCTCAAATGACCTCCGTTTGACTCCGTTTTTGCTGCATGCTGCTTCGTTCGTGGAACTAAAGTGTCGGGACTGCCTGGAGTGAACTTGCTTGAAAAGTGATCAATCGACTATCGGATGCATTTGCATGTTATACTGCCCGAAGAATCTCAAAAAACTCAGAGAAACCCAAAAAACTGGTCCACATGCGAGCACTTGCTAAAAATAGCAAGTCCCTGAAAAATGATCAACTCTGCTTGCATGTCACATTGCTGCGAAGCTCTCGAAAAACCCATAAATAATATCTTGACATGCATTGAAAAATCCTACATGCAAACCCTCGAAACGTGCTGAAGCCAGAACTGCTAAAAATAGAATGTTGCCCAAATCTGTTCAAATTTTGCGTGTAGGCACTTCGAAGTGCCTTGAATATGGTGAAGCAGTCAGAATTCCAAAATCCTGAGGAAAAGATCCCAAATTGAGTACTTACTAAAAATAGTAAGTTGTCGGAACTCAGTGAAAATTTGATGGGATCCTGCTTGAAGCATCGTGATTGTAGTGCCGAGCTCAGATTTCAATTTGCCAACTCAATTTGACCTTCAATAAGTTTGAAGAATGAAAACCCTAATTTCACAGATAGCCAAAATTTCCAATCAGGTCAAGCAATGGGACATCCCCGGAAGGACAGAAAGATTAGAGAGAGAGAGATGCAAAACCAAAGCCAAAAGACCAGAATGGAGCAAAAATTAGGGAGAGTGAGAGCATTTTATAGCATCTAGCATTGAGTTTGCTTGAGGACAAGCAAATTTGGGGATTGCGGACTGTAATGTCCCCACCTTAGTCAGTACCAATTGCAGATGGGTTAGCCTATTACTTGGACCCTTGTAGGCTAATATGTTTGGATAGAGGGTCTTAGTGGCAGTTAATGGAGGTTGTTGTCACTCCATTTCTTCAGTTCAGTATTGGGTTCAGTTCCAGGCCTTTGCAGATCAGTGTTTGGCTTAGTTTGAGGGACTTACTATTGATAGTAAGTCAATCTGGCAGTGATGCTACTTTTTAGGCAGGGCACCTGGACACATGGGGGTTATATAGTGTTGACCCCAGCTTCAGACGACATGTCAAAATACTGAATATTGAGAGAGGTATTAATATTTAAGTGGTTAAGTTATATTTAATTATTAAAAGGGATATTATAAAGTTATATTTTAACTTTGTAGACGTGAGCCACTTAAATTTAATGAAGTGAGATTAAATGGTAAAACAAAAAGGTACGCTCAAGTGAGATGAATTATTTTAAAAGAGTATAAAGTATTTTAAATACATTTTAAATGTATTAAAAACCTATTCAAGAGAAAAGTCGTGCCTTTTTGAGGAGAATTTAAGAAGCAAAGAGCAAGTCGACCTCTTTAATCTTTTGAGCATTTGACATTGTTTCTTTTTGGCTTCTTTGAAGTTTGTGCCTGAGACAAGGGTTTCAGCCATTTTTCTACCATTGGAGAACAACAATTCTTCAATGTCTGCAATCTTGAAGCTGTGAAAGACTAGCTGATTCATTGCTATAGAGGGGGCTTCATTCTGGAGTCCATTTGTGCTTGCACCAGATTTACATTTTGAGTTTATTTGCAGATTTCAATAAAGGAAGAGGGCTTATCAGTTGGGACGCCTTATTCCATCAGTTGTTAACACCAATAACCAGGCCGTACAGTTTTGTTGTTGGTCGTACGATCATCATAGGGCTCCTGGTTGGGGCGTGTTAGCATATATGGGGGCGGCTAGACTGGATTACCATTTGGTAGTCAAATAAAGGTGGAGAAACTATATTATGGAGCAGATCGACTTGTTTTATCAAAATATTCATTGCTGGTTATTGTTTCTAGATCTTCAAATAAGGGTTTGCTTGCATGTTCAGGTATGCAACCTTATTTATAAGCTATGTCTCTATCTTGTATTGAATATATATATGTTTCATGTTGAATAGGAATCATTGCAACATTTATATATTTCCAGTTATTTATTTGTTAAATCTTGACTGGCAACATTTTATTTAAAAGCTATAAATTCATCAAAACAACAAGAAAACACAAAAACAGTGCTTTAAGCATCTACAGGCATAGCAGAACTTTCATCTCAAGTTCATTTTTTGTGGATATAGGTTTTGCAATGTGAGCAAAGCATAGCAGAACTTGTCACCCCTAGGCAAACAAGTTCCTTTCCATCTATGAAATTGTGCATCATACTAACATGTTTGGTGTGATTGTAGATGAATTTTGAAATGGTTCACCCGCCTTCTGCTACAAATTTAACCCACAAAAGTTTGCCAATATTTTCTAGGCTTAAATCAAGACAATGCACTACACATTGTCTCTAAAACAATGTGGGATACATCTCCATGAAAATTTTCATGGTAGCCACACAACTAGCAACATTGTTGGTATAAAATGGACCATATATTTTGGCCCTGCCTCAACCACTACCTCATCAAATGGGAAGAAAAGTGCTTGCGCCAATTTGATTTGATTTTATGAATCCATAGGTTTAAGGAAATTCATGGCAATTTTTGATGCCACAAACAAATTAATTAGAGTGCGGCTTCTCATATCCATTCACCCATTTGACATGATTGCGCACCTTGCCTTTTCCCACTCCTTGTAATACTTGAAAAGAACATTTCTAACATCTTGCATTGTGAGTGGGCTTTGAAATTAGGATCCTCAACAAGAATTCAACCATTCCTTACCAATATAGAGACCTAGCAACATTGAATGGAGGTTCTAATAGTACTAGAAATTGGCAACGACCTTTTTGGCATGTTTGTGAATATTTTTCTTCCACTCTATGATCTCTAAAGATGGTTGTGCTCTAGGTGTAGTACAAACTTCAAAGTGCAAAGAAAGAATTTATGTTGGCCCCACCTACGCTAGTTTTATGCGATGCGATGTCCAAGGTGTAGATGTGTTTATATTTGTAATAGTTTTTTTCTATTTGATTAGTTTATTGTGTCTTTAAATTTTATTTATTTATTTACATGCACCCTTTGATAAATAAACGTTAAAGACATAATAATCTAATCAAATAGAAGCTATTTTGATCACTTACACATGTATACATCGATCACATGAGTATAAAAGATGATTTTAATTTTTAGTTGAAGGAAACAACATTGTTAGATATATAAATTATAAATATTGTCAAATGTATACAAAAATCATGGATTATGAAATCCATGGCACCAAAACAAATATCAAAATTAAAACTATAAGTTTATGGCTTAGAGGAGCTTGCATCACTTTTCCCAACATCATGGCAAGTCTTGTGTTGGCATCTAAGATAGGTTATGTATGATGATGCATCCATGGTATTTGTTTGTGTCTTAGAACACCAACATCAAAGGGTTCTACTCACACTATAATCTTCTCCTCTACCATGGCTACCACCTCTATCTCTCTATCCACCTAATCAACCCATGCAAGGCCCTCATTGTGGAAGAGGAGATCCTCAACCTCAATGATCCAATCTGATTGTGGATCAACCTCATTGAGAGTGATGGGCGATAAGTTAGTGTCCAAGATTTGTTTGTGATAGAGATGAAGGTTGTAATGAAGTCAAACAAGATCATTCAACCTTTGCATTGACAAACTTTTGTGCTTCTTGGAGTGTATGTGCTCAAACATACTCCAATTGTGCTTGCATTTTGAGGCACTACATGGTTATCCCAAGACACAAATTGCAATCCTCTAAAGATTTGGCATCTTAGCACCAAACTTTTCCCACCATGCTTTGAAATGAGAAGACAAAATCAATCTCATTGTCAAACTTTGAGTTTCAATATTAACATAAAAGAAAGGGAAAGTTTTAAATTTTTAAACTTAAATTATGCTTGTAATAGATTTCTCTGGCCGCAAATGTCATCCAAGTTGTCTTGCATATTGCTTGTGCAAAGAGGTCTCCTTGTGCAAGTCTGAAGAGCTCAATCTCATTGATTATCTACACTCTAACTAGAGGATCAAGTTCTATTTGCTCTATGACTATGTAGAGCCACTTAGGACCTCCTCATTAGACTTGAAATTTGGGTGGAATTCGATTGCTATATTGAGAAAATAGGCAGCGACATGTAAAGCTTTGTGAAGTTGAAGGTGCCATCATTGATCAATGATGTCTCATATAGGATGATACTTATCCTCAATCCTAGCATAAATGGATCTAATGGCCTCCTTCGCCTTATCCATGCCCTCATATATGTAGCCTATTCTAGGCTTCTCTCTCTTAAGAACTTGTAGAACAACTAAAGGCTTTGTAAACTGTGATATTGTGAAACATTAACATAATGTGAACAAAAATAAGAAAATTATCAAGAAATACGAACAAAAATATAATAGAAATTTACCTCGATGATCTCCTTGGTTGGAAGCTAGAATTGAGCTCATAAAAAAATAAATTAATCACGTCAACCCTTGCATTGGTCTTAGAATACGATGATGCAGACCACTTTTCACTAGCAAACATGTGACTCAAAGTGGCCTTTGACTGAAGCAAGGATTGCAATGTGATAAAATTTGTTGGAAGGTGAGTTATTTTGGGACAAGCCAACTCCTTGGTGAATTTCCTAATTAGGTTAAGGGCCCATGTAGATTATATATGTATTTATAAATATTTTTAGCATACTCCACACATGTTTTAATCCATGAAATCTTGCTAAGATCGTCCAATATGAGGTCAAGGCAATGAGCGACACAAGAAGTCCAGAATAAGGATGGGTGCATATCCATGAGAAGTCTACTTACAACAACATAATTTGTTGCATTATTTGTAACTATTTGTACCACATTCTCTTCACCCACCTCAGCCAAAGACTCCCTCTAAAGCCTCAAAAGAGAATAGTATTTTTTGTATCTCCAAAGCATCAGTTGACTTCAAGAACACTGTGCCACCTAAAAGAAAAAGAAAACCAACAATTTAGTAAAGTAGAAATCAGAAATCAGTTGATTTCAGGAAGTACAATCACGTGAGAAAAAAAATAAAAATTCAACAATGTTCTATTTCTCTTATTTGTTCAACCATTATTTATGGTGCTTCAACCCTTTTTCCATATGTTATGTTGCTTGTCAATTTTGACTTTCACATTAGCTATCTTTTGAGTCAAAATGGAGCCCTTTATCTCATCATTAGGGGCTTTGAATCTTGCTCCACAAATAATAATGACATCTATCATGTTTTTTTAATAAGGAGACTTAAAACAAATAAAATAAACAAAATAAGTATTCTAAACTCGAGAGTTTAACTTTAAATTTTACATATCCCTAAGTGCAAAAGTACAAGAGACAAAGAAATTAAATTATACATTTTAAAACAAAAAAAAAAATCCTGGTTGCATGAAATGGATTGTGCAATATAACTAGAAGTCTCCAATTGCATTTCTTGCTACATCAACCTAATCCTTGTTCCAATTCATGCTCTCAAGTGATGGTTGGGCACTTGGAGTAGTGCATGGAGTAATATGTAAATTTAAATTAGATAAAGATCCACAAATTCTAGGCTCAATACTAACACTACCATTGTTATTAACACTACTCAAAGATCTAGGAAATGGAGGAATGGAAGAAGAATCTCCACCAATGGTTTTCATTTTTTCCCTTTTCCTCATTTTTAATTCTTTTTGTTGCTTAAATGTCTCTTATTGGATTTTTATTTTGTGTATAACTTTAGGAGTTGCTATTGGGCATGATTTAGCATCGTGGCATGGTATTTGTGCAAGGTGATACTTCAATCAATTAATGCCTCCCCCAAGAATTTTTGTTTTGCAATGTACACAAGTTATCTCCCCTTTTTTTGTCTTAGGGATGGCATGTTTCCAACAAGGATCTTTTCTATTTGGGGCCAGAATTGTGATTGAAATAAATTATAAATGTAAAGTATGCTACAATAGGATATAGATGGGAATAAATTCTTTTACATTTTCTAATTAAATTAAAAGAAAATTAGAAAAGAAAAATGTTTTTTTTAATAAAAATAGCTAGGGCTTGTTATTTGTTCCATTAACTTAAAGTGAAAAAAAAGTAGATTACAATGGAAATTAAATAAAAATCAAAAATAAATTTCAAAATTCAAAATTACCTCTTCAAGTTTCCTCCAAATTGATGGTAGGTGGGTCCAAATCAACGTTGGAATCTTTCAAATCCTTTGTAGGCTCTTATAGATGCAACAAGGGCTGCTAAAAACTTGCCCAAATGGTCTTCCTTCACCTTTTCTTGCTCAACCTGTGTGTTGGTTTTTTGTCAATCGCATGTATTTTTTGCTCAAAAACTACTTTTCTCCTCCTTGTGCTTGAAAATGAAATGAATATGCTTTTAGGGAGTGAGGTCATTTTAAGTGTTTTTATTTTTAAATCTGTTTTTAAAAAAAAATAAAAATTGTCATGGTCCAATCTTACCTGTAGGATTTGCCAAACCCAACGAGTTTGACTAGACTTGCAAGGTACCTAGGTCATGAGTCCTTAAGATATGTTTGGTGTCAACTGCCTTGGGGCTCATTGAGTCTTGGCGAGTCTAGGAAATTCTTGTAACTATGGTTGTGATAGTGAAGGTTTGTCCAAATCTAAGATTCTAAATTATCAACTCTTGTCTTAGAAGGTGTTGATCAAGAGTTGTCCTTGCCTTATTTTTTGTTTTTTTGCATAAACCTCGAGAGACAACAAAGCTTGATGGGTAGCATCTACAAGGCAATGTATGCAAGGCCTTACATCATGTCTTGAAGCCTTTGCGAAATGCCATTTGAAGTGATAAATATTCCCACACATTCAATGTCACAAAAAATGTAATTTACATTGCCTGAATCAAGAATGGGTTTGCAATTGGTTTGTGCAATCATGATCAACTAAAGTCAATTAAACAAAAAGAAAATCTAAAGAAAAAAGGCAAAAACAAACAAACAACCATTAGTGTTACTTGAAAAGCCTCAAAAAACAAGAAGCCAAACCCTAAGAAAAAAATAGTTTAAAATCCCTAACTAGTTAAGAGAGTTAGTAATTTAAAAAAATCCTTGGCACTAGCCCTAAAAAATAGGGTTTAGGGTTAGGGTTAGTACACACTAAAAATATGATTTCAAGCTACTAGTTAAATTTCATCCATGGTGTTTCCATATAAAGGTTGTTTTCTTATATTTATTTGGTTAGAGTGCTCCTATTTGGATTTTTTTTGTCTGTATCAGAAAGGTAAAATATGCAAATGATACCAACAAAGCACTACTTTTTGGGTAAAAAAATCTTATTTTATATAATACAACATTAAGATTTTGCTTGAAGGTAAACTTGAGAATAAATTAAATGATTATGTAACATCTATAAAAGCATCCTCTTTTAGTATTGGTTAGCAGGACCAACATGTTCTTGGCGCTAAGCTCAAGAGAGTAGACATCTTTCATTAGCATTTCCATTTTATTTGTAAATTGGGTAGGTAGGTCTTCTTCAATCCCTGTTAATTGTCTTAGATGAAGGTTGAAAGCCTCATCATAATTTTGTCTTACACCTTTGTTTTTGTTTTTAGTGGAATATGATGTCCATCAAGAAAACATTGCTTTGTAATTATTTGTTATTCTATGAAATCTTCAACAATCTCCTAAAATCCGTTATTGGGTTTGCTTGTTTCCAACTATGTTCCACGGAGTTTCTTGATGGAGGGACGTGAACACGGAGGACCAAGGGCCTAAGTTAGGAGACGGTGGGGAAGGGGAGGGGGCACTGCTGAACATACAGTACTTGAAAAACTAGTTACAAAAAGATGTATAAGAATTACATTTCAAATGAAACTTCGGCAAATTAGTAAAATAGCAAAATTGCAAATACTAAATACTAATACTAGTAAAATTTGACAAATGAAAATGTTAAATTAGAGATTTCTATTATATCAAAAATATCGTAAAGATGATTACAATGAGTAGCATGATATCAAAATAAGTACAAAATGTCAAAATGTAGTGAAGGGAGGCCTCTAATCATCCCCAAACTCATGGTCAAGCTCCGCCAAACTAATACCAACCAGCTTTGCATTTGAAGTCGTAGCATCCTCATCAATTTGTGTTGGCTCCTCTGGCTCTACATCCCATCGTGTTGCTGGAATCTCTTTGTACACAAGTGTTTTGCGGTCAATGAGATGAAAAGCACTATGTACAACCACAAGCTTCTCTGCTCTCTTTTAGGTAAGTTCCTCTCAAGAGAGCGGATGAAGCTATGGTAGACCAGTTCCTCTCAATAGCTGAAGAACTAGAAACTTGAGATAACAATCAGATGGCTAGAGTGGTAGTCAAAGATCCCGATCCATGGCAAGTCCACCACAAAATTGGGTCCTCTTGTGCTATAGTTGTCGTATCCATCTTGGTTGCATTAGAATAACCCCTAAGAGTGGTAAATTTGGTTCACTCAGTGCGAATCGTGCTAGCATCTATAGGATCATACATGTTCTCAATAGCCTTGAAGAACCCTACCTTCACCTCCACATCTTGTATCGGTGTACGTCTACCAGGGCTCGCCTTGTACCACTTAGGATTCAATACAAAGGCAGCCATGTGCAAGGGAGTGTTGAGCTTCTCCCATTTTCGATGAATGATTGGTTGAATGTGCTCATTGTAGAATGCTAATGTGGGGTCCTCTCGCATGACAACCCTCATTTGGTTAAGCATAGAATCAATGCACTCATACACCTCTCCAAGGTTAGGTGTATCTGCATCCCGATATATGATGACCTGGAAAACTGGAGCAATGATGGAGACTATATATTTTGCATCACTCCAAAACACATCACTCTTCATTGTATCCTTCACCCTCCTCCCTTGATCTTGGACTCGGCCCACCTATTCCAATTTGATGTCATAACCATAGTTGGAAGACTTTGTTGGACTCGCCGCGGACTCTGCGGACTCGGGAGTCTACAAGCTGGCCGAGTCGACTCGGCGCGGACTCGTGAGCCGAGTCTCTGGCTTGGACTCCCGAGTCCTTGGCTCGGACTCCCGAGTCTTGTGCCTGGACTCCCGAGTCCTGTGCCAGGACTCTTGCTGCAGCTGGAGGCTGCTTTCTCAGCTTTAAAACATGATTTTTTTCAAATTTTTTTGCTGATTCCGTGCCGAGTTTTTTGCCGAGTCCGTGCCAAGTCCTGAGTCCGAGTCCTATTTTGGGTTGCCGAGTCCGCACCGAGTCCGAGTTTTCAAACTATGGTCATAACCATGAGTTGCAGTGATTCTCGCAACTCAATCATTCTCTCCAAGAGAATGAAATAGGATGCATATTTGGTCTCAGTGGGTTTCAAGAACTCCTTAGAGAAGCTCCTGAAGAGTGCATGTGAAGTGTGGTGGTTGCAGATAAACATCTACACATCTCTAGCATCATTAACCATTGCTCTGATCCACTCAATATTTCCCATGTCCTTGAGTGCATTGTTCATGACATGCACACAACATGGAGTACACCAAGTATGTCTGTAAGCTGCCTCAACAAGTTTCCCTATAGCTTTGCACACATGTGTTACATCTGTCACTACTTGGACCACATTTTGTGGCCCAACCTCTTCAATAGCACCCTTGAGGACCTTAAATTAAAAATCAACATCTTTGTGATGCCTTGTACAATCAACTGCCTTAAGAAAGTATGGGCCCTCTGTACACGTAATGAGTGGACGATGGCTAATGTCCATCCACTCATCCATGACTATACTGCATCCAGTCTTCACCCAACATTCCTTCATCTTCTCCATCAACAAATTGATCTTGGAATAGTTCTTATCCAAGATCATGGTCCTCAATTTTGTCTCACTTGGTGGCACATATGATGGTCCTCCCCTTGGTACGATTGACATCATCTCCCTATAGTAAGGAGATCGTGCTACATGAAATGGGATGCCATTGGCAAATAAGAACTTGCCAATGGCATCATCTATCTCATCCTTCAGCTACACATTGAACAAATCAGCTATGGGGTTACTTTGAGTTTGCAATTTGCATTTCCCCCTACCCTCTCCTACATGGGAATTGGAAGAAGAATTTGGCATCACTCCTACTCTCGTCTACAAAATATGACTAGAACTTTGTGGCTGGCTTTGTTGAACATGTGCCCTATGAGACAAAGTAGTGGGTACAGGTGTGGCTGCATTATCATCAGGAACACCCCATAGCTTATTTATCTCAGCCTTGTATTTGGAGTTTGCCGGTTCTGCCAAAAATGAACATGTCTCCACACCTTTTCCTTGAACAAAAAGAAGGTGTGCATTAACTCTAGTAATGCTGCCATACCATTCTAGATCACAAAAGTGGCACTTCCACCTCCTTGTGCCCCCAGATGTCCTTGGCTTGCCTGGTAATTTTGTTGCAAACTGTTTGAGAGGAGACTTACAATCAGAAGGACCCCTAGCATACGGTGCCAGTAATGTGGAGGGGCACTCTATAGTACTTGCTTCACTTGCCATGGAACTAGTTTGGGCTTCAGGCTCAGCCCCATGGTCACCCCCTCAACTTCAGGTTCATATTCAAATTTAGGTTCACTATGAGCACGAACTTCTACCTCATCCTCACTCATGTCATGAGAGCTCATTGTGACATTGCAATAAACTATATAAATTCTATAAGTGCCTAATTTCAGCCTAGTTTAACAAATTTGAAAATAAAAATAAAAATTTGATTTTGAATCTTGATGACAAAATGAAAAATGAACAATGAACAATGAACAATGAATATATGAATATCCATTTGCAGCCATGTTTATGGAATTATGATTAAAAAATTTTAGTCACAATTTCGTAAGCATGGCTGCAAATGCATATTCATATATTCATTTCAAAGTTCATTGTTCATTTTCGTTTTGTCGTCAAGATTCAACATCAAATTAGGTTTTGAAAATGAAACTAAAAACTTAGAAAAAAACTAAAAAACAATTGAAAAAACTTCAAAAAACAGTCATTGAAACTTACCTTGTGCTTGAAAAATCCTTCTAAGTTGATGTAGAATCCTCCTCTTCTTCTTGCTCCTCACCCCTCTTGCACTTGCAACACTTCAATCTCGCTCCTTCACTTCATTGCTTTCTCTCCTCTTTACCTAGCTGTTGCAAAACATAAAAAACCAAATGTGAGAAAAAGAGAGGATTTGAGAGTGTTTTGTGGAGGTTAGAAGCAATGGAGGGGTTCCACTTGCCTTTAGGGCTCTTCCCAAGGCACAAATTTCAAGGAATTAAAAAGAAATTTAAAAAAAAACATACTTTTTGACGTCCCAAGCTGGGAAACTTTTGGGTGTCCCTGGGACGCTCAAGGGATGGCTAGGCGTCCTCGAGACGTCCAGCTGTCCTTGACGTCTCGTTGCTGTCCTCGACGTTCTGGTGGTGGTGGAGGTACAACAGGGGGACGTCCCTGACCCGTCCTCACGTCCCGGGGACGTCCTCGTCTTGGAAACATGGGGATTTAGGGGGGACGTGTCCCTATGGAACACTAGTTTCTAGGGATTACCTGTATTGAATCAGTCTACTTTCTAGGTATGGGTCACAGGTTGGACCCTCATGGGTATGCCTAGGGTTTGTATCTGGGATTGTGGGTTCATTGCCGGTATGTTTGAGACATACTCAGGATGAACCTTGGCTTACCCAATGCAAACTCAACCTTGATAAAAAAAACTCTTCTTTCCAAGAAACAGATTTTGAGGACCAAAAAAGACTCATGTTTTTAATCGCAGTTAAGCTTTGTCATTTTTCTTCTCATAAATGTTCTTTTTTAAATTGCAGTTAAGGTCTATAAATTTTCTTCTCATAAATGTTCTTTTTTAAATTGCAGTTAAGCTCTGTAAATTTTCTTCTCATAAATGTCCATGAGAGGGTTTTGTCTAGGCACGAGCTTGTTTTGAACATATGAATTCTGAGCAACATCCATGACATATTTTTCCACCATACGCTCTGAATTTGTATCCTTGCTTCTTGAATCAACCTTTCACAGTTTGCACATTAGGCTCCATATTTTACTACTCATTCAATGCTGATGCCACTTAATATGCACTCTCAGAGGACACATATTTGACAATATACTTGAATGGAAACTATACTTACGGCCTCTAAGTGGGAAATACAGCAGCAAACAGTACATAAACTGCTCTACTTATGATTCTTCTTAGGTTCTTTAGCTTTTCCTTGATACTATTTGTTATGGGTGTTCACATCTCTATCTGAAGTTTCTGAATCCTTTGTAATCTTTAGATATCGAGTAGTCTTTGCTCATGAAATGTTCAGTTTTTAGCCACTAATGGATTATTGTGACGTTTGAAAGCTGCATTTCTGTATAGTATGTCCCTTCAACATATATATTATTTTATGTTTATAACTTTATATATATTATATTTCGTATTTTACTAATATATTTGTATTAGTATATTGTAATATCTATATATTAATTATTGTTAATAACTTAATATATTTTTAATATTATATTAACATTTGTGTTTCTGTATATATATATATATCAGTGTTACAAGACTCGGACTCGCCTCGGACTCGGCAAGCCGATTTTTGACTCGGACTCAGACTCGGAGCCTAGACTCGCCCAAGACTCGGCAAAGACTCGGCAAATAGAAAAACCCTTGAAATTTAGAGATTTTTAAGGATTTAAAGCTTGTTTCATGCACCCTTTAGTGAATAAACCTCAAATACACAATAACATCATGAAATAGAAACTACTATGATCCTATACACAAACATATATCGATCACATAAGTATAAACGCAAATTTTAGCTGAAGGAAATAAGTAATTACTTAATAGTTAATACAAATAACAGTAGTAAGAGTCAAAGTAGTTAGATATATAAATGTTTTGAAATGTATACAATGTAACAATACTCATGGAATATGAAATCCATGGCATCAAAGATTCAAAAGTAAAACAAAAGCTATAAGTCTATGGCTCAGAGGAGCCTGCATCACTAAGCATTAGTCCTCCTGCGTAGACGTCTAAGATAGGTCCTGGATGATGTTGTAGCCATCATCTTTGCCTGTGTCTCAGTGTCAGACTCAGTGGCACCCAAACCAACAGCCAAGGTGTCTCCTCGTGCTCTATCCTCCTCCTCTGCCATGGCTACTGCCTCTGCCTCTCGATCCGCTTGGTTGACCCAATCAAGGTCCTCATCGGTAAAAACAGGATCCTCGGCCTCAGTGATCCAATTTGACAGTGGATCAACCTCCTCCAACGTGATGGGTGACAAGTCAATGCCCAATATCTATCTATGGCGAAGGCGCAGGTTGTAATGAACATAAACAAGATCATTCAACCTCTGCACTGACAACCTGTTGCGCTTCTTGGAGTGTATGTGCTCAAACATACTCCGATTGCGCTCACAACCTGAGGCACTGCATGGTTGGCTCAACACTCGAATTGCAATCCTTCGAAGATTTGGTACTTTAGCACCAAATCTCTCCCACCATGCATCTGAGATGAGAAAAAGAAAAAAGATAAATCTCATTGTGAAATGTGAATATTATGAACATTGAATATAAAAGATTGAAAAGTGGTAATTTTTAAACTACTATTATGCCCTTAATAAATTTTTACCTGGCTGCAATGTCGATCGAGTATCTTTGCATATATCTCTTGCAAAGAGATCTCCTTGTGCAAGTCTGAAAATCTTTATCTCGGTGACAATTTGGGCATTAACATGAGAATCAGACATCCGCTCAATGAGTGTGTAGAGCCCACTCAAAACCTCCTCATCCGCCTTGAATTCTTTGCGGAATTGGAATGCCGGATTGAGAAAATATGTTGCTGCATGTAGGGGCTTGTGAAGCTGAAGGTGCCATCGTCTATCAATGATCTCCCAAATGGGGCGATACTTACCATCAATTCCCCCATAAATGGATCTAATGGCCTCTTTGGCCCTATCCATGCCCTCGTATATGTAGCCCATTGCGGGCTTCTCCCCATCGGCAACTCGTAATAGAACCACTAAAGGCTCTGTGACCTACAATTATTATGAAACATTGACATAATAAGAGTCAACAAAAATAAGCAAATAAAATAAAAATAAGAATGAAAATATAATGTTACTAAACTAATTACTTATTAGTATTATTGTTTACATTTACCTTGACAATCTCGGTAGTAGGCACACAAAAGCCATGCTCATCAAAAATCCAACTTGACACATCCACCCCTGCATTTGTCTTAGAATATGTTGAGGAAGACCACTCCTCACTAACAAACATCCGCCTCAAAGCTCCTTTTGACTGCAGTAAGGATTGTAGAGTGATGAAGTTGGTAGCAAAGCGTGTTATCCCAGGGCGAGCCAACTCTTTTTGTCCCGTGTATTGCCTCCTAAGGTTGAGGACCCATGTGTGATTATATATGAACTTACAAATATTCCTTGCGGTCTCCACACATGCTTTGATCCAATCAAGCTTGCCAAGATCCTCCAATATGAGGTCAAGGCAATGAGCGGCACAAGGTGTCCAAAACAATGATGGGTGCCTATCCATCAATAGTCTACCTACAACAACATAATTTGCTGCATTATCCGTGACTATTTGCACCACATTCTCCTCTCCTACCTCAGCCAAGACACCCTCCAAAGCCTCACAAAGGAATTCAGCATTTTTGGTGTGGCCAGATGCATCGATAGATTTAATGAACACGGTACCACCTGGAAAAAAACAAAATAAATGATTCAATAAAATATAAATTTAAAATCTTGATTGTTAATCACTAAAGCAATGCATTTTAGGAAGTAAAATATTTACTTGAGGAAGAAACAAGAAAGTTGAGCAATGTCCTATTTCTTCTATCGGTCCAACCATCGGTCATGATGGTGCAACCCTTCATCCTCCAAACTTCTCGCTACTCCTCTATTCTGGCTTTCACATCAACCACTTTTTGGGTCAAAATGGGGCCTTTTATCTCTTCATCATTAGGGGCTTTGAACCCCGCCCCACAAACAGTAACTGCATCAATCATATTTTGCCAATATGGAGACCTAACACAAAAAAATTAAATTAAGTTAGTAATTACTAATTAGTATTGAAAAATGCATAATTTCAATTTGAATTCAACATAGCTCTAAAAAATTAAAAATAAACTTCAAGAGATAAAGAATCAACTATCAAGCAACAAGTTATATATTTTAAAACAAAACAAAAGAAGAACTACCTGGCTGCATGAAATGGAATGTCGCAATAAAACCAGAAGTCTCCAATTGCAGCTTTGGCTGCATCATGTTTATCCTTGTTCCAACCCATGCTCTCAAGAGACGGTTGGGAACCCAGAGTAGTCCATGGCAAAATATATGAATCTAGCCTAGATCCACGAACTCTAGGCCCAATACTAATGCTACCACTGCCACTGCCACCACTACCAACAACTGAAGGTGAAGACTGTGGAGGAATTGGAGGCATGGAAGAACTCGAATCTCCAACTCCACACACGGCTGCCATCTCCTCTCTTTGCTTCTTTTTTAACTCTTTTTGTTGCTCAAAGGGTTCCAATTGCACTTGCACTTCACGCACTACTTCAGCAGGGACTTTTGTGCAAGGATTAGCATCTCGGCCCGGTATACATGCAAGGTGGTATTTCAATCTATTAATGCCACCCCCAAGAAAAATTGTTTTGCAATGAAAACATTGTACTTCTCCTTTTTTTCGCTGAGGGGAAATAATGGCATGTTTCCAACAAGGATCTCTTTTACTTTGAGACATGGTGAATATGATGGAGAAAATTTATAGATATAAAAAAAGCTGCAATAACACATAAATTTCAAATAAATTAGCATTCAAACTATAATTTTTAATTAAACTAAAAAACCTAGGCTTTGCAAGTTTGCAACTATAAAACCTTTTTTTTTTTGCAAGAATGCCTAGGGTTTGTTCAACAAAAAACTTAAACACACACACCTAGGTTTTGTATTTATTTGTAACTTGTTCTTTGTTTCATTAAAACAAAATAGAAAAAAACAAAGAAGAAAAAAAGAAGAGAAATGAAGTTTTGGTTAAAAAAAAACAAAAAAAACCTTCAAAACTCAAACATACCTCTTCAATCTTCTTTGAAATCAATGCAAATCTCTTTCCAATCCCTTGTAGACTCCTCTAGATGCAGCAAAATCACCTACGAACCTGCACAAATGTGATTCAATAAGCATTTGTTGCTCAATCTCTTTGCTGATTTTCCTTCAATGCAAATGTGTTTTGGCTCTCTTCTCTCTTTTTTCTCTCTTACTTGGCTTGAAAATGAAATGAAGTGCCTTTTGGAGGAATAGAGGCAAGTATAAAAGCAAAAAAAAAAAAAAAAGAAACTTTAAAATATGTTTTTTTGCCAACTCAAGCGCACAAAGTGACGGCCGAGTCTTTGGCACGGGACTCAGCGAGTCTTGCGAGTCCGGCGAGTCTCGGCGAGTACTCGGCATCCGAGTCATTTTGACTCGCCTAGCCTCACCCGCCTCGAGACTCGCCAATACTCGCCGAGTTTAGGCGAGTCTTGTAACACTGATATATATATATATATATATATTGTATGGCCAAAATCCAGGGAAAAAATACACCAAACTCAAACTTGAAGCCAAACAAGGCAACATTGCCTAAAATTATTTCTTTCCAACTAAGTTCAACAAAGAGGATGTCACACTGCAGATTCATTGACCCATATTTCATTAGTGGTTCACATGTATCCATCTCTCTTGAGAATGAATGGTCTACTTAGCACTCATTGCATCTAGGTGATACTCATAGGGGTGAAGAATTGGGACTTTTTGGGAGGTCACCCATCTTAGTATGTATTCATTTCCTCTGGATATTTTAGGCTACTCTATGTCCATTTTCTTTGGAAAGATATGGTTAGAAAGATTTATTCTTGTGTTTTGTTGTAACTTGTGAAAGTATTATAGCATAAGCCAGTGTATTTTGGCATGTCATTTTAAAGATTCATACAATGAAAAATAATAAAACCACTTGGGATCTATTTGATCAGTCAATAGTTTAGAGGTGAAGTGTACAAAATCTACGACCTTTGTAAAATCCTGCATAGCCTAATGTTTTTGAGTTAATAATGTGGAATCTATTTGATCAGTCAATAGGTGTCATATTTTAGAGGTGAGATGTACAAAATCTAGGACCTTTGTAAAACCCTGCATAACCTAATGTTTTTCATTCTTATGACATGTAAGAGCAGTTATGACATAATTTTCCTAATGTAAAATCTGAGTTTTTCATTCTTAGACATGTAAGAGCAGTTATGACAGGATGTACAAGCATTTTTTGACCATATGATGACTATGGAAAGTTGTAACATGTTTCTTACAAGATGGGAGTTACATACTATTCCAAGGGAGTCCACATGTATGGAGAGGCATTGGAATTTGTGCCCTCACATGTGAACTTTTTTTGGACTTGAATGTCATTTTGGGCACCAAAAACAGGTCCATGATTTTAGCACTTGGTTTACAATACCATTTATTGTATTCTGTATTGTATTTGCTTGTATATTGAGGCCTTGGGATAGTAGTTTTATAAGTATTTGTAGGTGTATCATTATGTCGCTAGAATGCTGCTAAATTGAAGGGAAGTCATTTTGATGTACTCATTTTCTGAAATTAATACAAGCTTGCACTCTCTTTGGTTGTGGAATTTTTCCCCTAAAGGGTTTTCCTCATGTATATTAGTGTTCGTGTGGTTTGCATATTCTATTGTTGTGTTTATTTTCCACTTCCATTCATGATATGTTTAATTAATTTGATGGAACTAAAGATTAAATGCTTTTACTGTTAATTTCACATTGATTAACAGAAATACCTATCGACAGTCTTTGCTTTTGTTCTAAGTTTATCTTTAGCCACTTATTTTAGTGAATCAAACTGTCTTTTTCTTTAGGCATTTTTTTTCTTATTTTTAGGGCTACAGTGCCGATTTTAAGGTTTTTTTTTTTTTTTTTTTAATGTATTAATCTGGGGTGGCTGCATATTTTTTAGGTCAGACTTTGGTGTTCAAAACAATCTAAAATTAAGCAGATTGTGCGCCTAGTTCATGGGTTATTTATTAACCCTTGGCATCACTATTTTAGTGTAATCCAAACTGCATTGAAGTGCTACTGTGATTTTCTAGAATAATAAATATTTTTCTTTTTCCAAATCACAGACTTGTTCCGGTTTTAGCTATTGTTTTAGGTTTCCATACATCCAATTTTTTGTGTATGCAGGCTAAGGCACTCCAGCTTCAGGTTTGATTGAAGGTCAAGCTTCGTCAATTTTATTCGAACCCTAGAGTGCAAATCTGCTTACCATGGTCTGAAAATGAACACTTTTTGTTTTTGGATTTCATTATTCTTCCCTCGAGGCATGCTTCATATCATCCATGAATCTTCCCTAAATTAATATTGTCAAAAGTTTTTTTCCATCAAGATGTGTTCTAGAATCCCTGATGATCATTTCCCTGTCTCTGCCCTTCCTTTGTTGTCCAAGTTTCTGTCCTTTCATTGCCTAATGTGCTGGATAACTCTTTTCATTGGCCCTGCAAAAGTATTAGCTAACAACAATGATGATAACATTGTCAACCACTAGAGACAAGGACTCAAAGAATGGCTTACAAACAAGAAACAAGTAGTTTTTGGCTTGAAATTGGACTCAATATGAAAAAATTTGTATGGGTACAACAAGTGATTAAAGGATTTTTGGTTTAGCAAAGCTAGTGGGCAATTATGCTTATCATGCTTATCTCTGAAAATCTCTTTTCATGCTGAGATTGGTTTTTGACTAGATCAGCACCATAGATATACAACAGTGCTTGACACAGTAGAATGATTGCTACCACTAAGTATTATTTAATTTGAAATACACTCTTTTTCAAGTTTTGTGCTCTCGAGACAACATTTGCAAGTGAAAGAAGTTTACAAGTACGTATGTACATATTTTGCAAGAAGCTAGGGTCTTAAATTTAGTTCTGGTTGTTGATGTTAAGGAAAGCAATGAAAATATATTTAGGACTGAAAAGGTCTTTTAAGTTGTTACACTTAACACAAGGCTACCCATGGCAATTTCCTTTTCTTTTCTTTTCTTATTTTATAGAATTAGCAGAATACATTGTTCTTATATTGAGCTCTTTTGACATTCTGTTTGTGCCATACAATCACATGGACTTAAAATGATTAATTTTGATCTCTTTTACAGAGACACTATCAGAAGATGAATGGGAGGCAGCATACCTGTACTTGGTGTTTGTCTTGAGAAAGGTAATTTTATATGACTACCTTTTAGGTTTTAGTATATTTAATGAGCAAGAGAAAGAATAGTTAGTACCGTATTTTTTCCATCTGGATATTTTGGGCTACTCTATGTCCATTTTCTTTGGAAAGATGGTTAGAAAGATTTATTCTAGTATTTAGTTGTAACTCGTGAATGTTTTATAGCATAGCTGGTGTATTTTGGTCTATCATTTTAAAGATTCATACAATGAAAAATAATAAAGCCACTTGGGATCTTTTCAATCAGTCAAAAGGTGTCATGTTTTAGAGGTGAAGAGTACAAAATCTAGGACCTTTGTAAAATCCCGCACAACCTAATGTTTTTGAGTTAATTGAAGTTGGGAAAATGCAAATTGTGGATGTGGAAAACATAGATTACTAATAACTTTGTATTCTGATATTCTCTGATTGTAAGCTGTTACAGTAGTAGATTTGTAGGAACACAATAAAATTGAAGAAAACAGACTACATAAATGGACTATCCACTTTGCTATCTGCTACTAGCTATGACATCATTGAGATTACTGCTGAGTAAGCTTCTCCAGGTCATTAATTTCCTATGCATCTTCATGTGGAAAGTAGAAACTGCTGCTAGAAAATGGGAGGATTATCGAGGACTGCACAAGGATGGCCCTCTGCAAATTGAGGCAGTAGCCAGAGGATGAGAAACCAAAACTAATGATGGAGGATGTGCCAGTGCTACTTCTGACTCTGCAGGCTGCAATTTAGAATATTGCAAAAGGAAGTCTTCAAGAACTTCACCATTCCCATTCCCATGGAGTTCTTCACAAGGAATACATAGAACAATTGTCTTCCATGTTACACTATCCAAACCCTAAACATCTAGAGTCTATTCTATATTATGCTGCGTTGCCCTCTGAAGCAAATGCTGTCCATTGCCATCTGCTTCTTGTTCCTAATAAATGCAACAAGGTGTCCATACTTATAAAGATATCTGCTACTAATAAGTAATATCCTCATACAGCACAAGAAATCCAAATTGCTCAGCAAACACAAGTAGATTATGGCAAATCAGTTCGAAAGTGCTCAAATCAGACATATATTAATCTGCCTAGGTACCAGTCAACAAGAATGAGGATAATTTCCTCATATACACTGTCCAATTAGAGCAAAAGGAACAACTTGACCAGGGTCAACATAATCCAAGTGTATCATATCATTAGTTTGCAGGGAAATCAGAAGGAATAAATTGTTCTTCTTAGACAAATATTTTCCAAACAATAGCATTATGTCAACAATTACACTATGACCTATGCTCTGTTTTCCAGTGAGTCAGAAGGCCTTTTGACTCTTTTCAATTTAATTTTCTACTGCTGGACACTCAAATAACAATTGCCATATGACAGAAACAGCGGTTGGCTCCTCAATCTATAAAAGGAGATATCAGGTACTGCATATACAGATAGCTCTACATGAATAATTCTCCTTTAAAGACTTTCAAGAAACAGAAGAAGAATTATTCATAAGTCTTGAGGGACTGATACAAGCTATATGGAAGCCAAAGGAGCAGAACAAGACCTTATGAAAATTTCAAAAATGTGTTATATTCTTGTATTCTGCATCCAACATCAAAAGGATAGGCAGTATATCCTTCAAGAATTTTTGAAGTACAAAGCTGAATGCCTTCATTTTTTGAGGCAAAAAATTTTGAGCCTTCAGAGCAGAACTGAGGCTTAGAGTAACTGTAACCACAGAAAAAGCAAGAAGGCAGCTTGCTGAGATAATTCAACAAAACAAGCAACAAGTGGCTGCAAGAAGCTCCATCAATATAACGGATTTTTCTACTGCTGATATCTCCCATGCATATGAGAATGTTTATACCAACTCGTAGACTAGAGTGGTTGCAACCTGGAGGACATGGAACCAATTTCAGACAGAAGGGAGAGCTGCTACTGTTCAAATGTATCCAAATGCTAAATGCCAGTGCACACAGACCTAAACGAACCCCTAGATGATGCACTGTTTCATTGCTCTTTTATGATGGGAAACACAAAATGTGTTTTTGTAAAATGGTTGTTATGTACTTTGAATTTTTTCTTTCTGCACATTCTCTTGCTCTATGTTATCACAAGACTATACATATCTTTTTAACTACTCACAGTGGCTTTGCCAAGGCTGCCTTCTTGGTGTTTTGTAATATTATACTCTAATCAATATTATATTTTAACAAAAAATATCATTTGAGTGAGATGGGCAGGAAGTTATTGAAATATTCTCTCTCAATTTTTTTGATTTTCAAACCAAACATTTACAATAGAATCAATCACCCATTAAGGTTTGCATAACCCAAAACGTACATGAAAGAACTCTAACCAAGAATGCGCCCTAAAACCACTTAAGGAGGAGGGGCGGGCATATGGTCAGAGGATCCCTAGGATCTACTGAATCAATGAGTACGAGATTACACTGAAAGAGAAATATTAAACTCGACACCAAGAATGTGCACTCAAGATCTTTTGATAGGCGAGGTGCTAACATATGGTGGAGTACTACTGCTGAATTCAAATGAGACAAGGCGGATAACCAGCCAAAAAACTTTCCATGCTACCACCAAATAGTGGGGGGAAAAGATTACAAAATGATTACTTCTTCTGCTGCGATAGACATCCACTGAAGAGTGGGGATTCACCACTTGAAAGTGGGCAATGAAAAAGTTTACAAAACAGATTATCCACACTGGCGGTATACCATCCAGAGGTGCTTAATGTGAAGTTAATTAATTAATGCAGCAAAAGCTAAAACTAAAACAGTACTACTATTAACAGTTTGTACAAAGAGGAAAGTTGCAATTTACATTGATTTTCACCATTTTTCAAAGCACCACGTTATACAATGTTTCCAAGTTAGAGTATAATAAGAAAAGAAGAAAGAATATGGAAACAGCAAATGAATTGCTTCTATCTCAGAAATTTGCAATTCTGGAAATGGCATTCAGCAACTACAAAAATTCATAAATTGCTCACAACTCAATCAAAATACCTCCGAATTGCATGAAACCAAAGGCAAAGGTCAATTGGAAGATTGGCGCCCTTGTTGAGACAAAGAAACAGCTCCAAAACACCATTAATATTTAATGGCACAATTCCCAATGCATGCTGAAAGGTACGGCCCTTGAGAGGGGCGATTTTTCATTATAAAAATAAACACTCCAAAATAAAATCTGCAGCTTGATGGAGATGGTCGCCTATGTAACGACCCCAAAACCGGGTAAACAAAAAATTTTCTACTTTCACTAATAAGATACAAGGAAATACAATTAAATGACAAAGTAAATAACTTTTCTTTTCATTCTAATTGAACATTTCATCATAAAGAAATAAATGACACAATTTATCATTGTTCTATTTTCCAAGTAAATAACAGAGTATGCTTTCATCATTACTTTTCTTTTCAATTAAAAAGCAAGGTAAGAATCTTACAAGTTTCAAACATAGCTCGGAAGCTTTTGAGCAAATAGGAATAAGACTGTCCAGGATCTTCCCTTTCAAACTTTGGTTCATCAGAAGTCAAAGGTGGAGGGGAAACATCACTCAGGTGCTTTTCCACCAACCACGGACTTATATTGCGGTCCCCCGCACGTTTACTGTTAAGTAGACGGCCCTCCCTTCTTCGAGGAGATTGGTTGGGTAACCGGTTCTGTATGACCAACTGAGCATAGTGTGTAATCCTACATAACTAAATCCTTGTGTCCTCACAATCTCAATCTAGCATGTAACCTGGATTACTGTGAACTGACAGTGTAATTCGTCTCACAGTCTAAGTGGACGTTAGGTATACTACACTACTTTGGCCAAAGCATTTCGGCAGTACTTATACTGACGGTCATCTATCACTTGCACTAAGTCAGGTTCAGTTTGACTTAAGGCTGCCTTATCCTACGCGTAGGTTGAGTCCTTTCCGTGGGTAGTCAATCACCCTAGACTTCCTACTTCAACTACTTAAACAGGAAATGGAGTACAGTCAACAAGGGGTCCCTCTGGTACTTCCTAACATGGAAATCTTTATCCATGGAGTACATAGCTTTCTCTGGTTAACCTATTTAACTCTAAAGCTTTAGACTACCTTGGTACTGAATCCACCCTCGTCCTAGTATTAATAACTAGTCCCTTTCCTTTATTTAAGGAGTTCAAGCAGTATTCAAGCAATACAAAACATAAGGTACTTTTACTAAGAAGTAATCAAACATTTCCCTTTTTATGTTATTCCTTTTCAAATTCTCCTATGAATTCAAACTAATTCATTTCAACAAGCTTTTAAGCTATTTCCAATTCAATAAGCTTTTTCTAAGGAAATTAAACTATTCCCCAATTCAACAATTTCATAGAAACATAGAGGTTTCCTATTATTTTTCCTTTCAAACTACAGCATAAAGCAAGGCATATTCAAGCAAACTAACAACTTATTTTTTTAAAAATCAATGACAGAAATTCTAACAAGATATTTCTCATGCCTGATTTCCCTTTTGCGTATGAGCTTGATCGGTAGCTTCAGTCCTTGTTCCACTGTCCTTCGCAGCCTTCTCTCAGCTTAAGCAAATACTACTTTCAGGTAGATACAATTATGAGGAAAAGTTGCTCTCAGCAATACAGTCTCAAATTGCGAATGGCTTCCACAAAATGGTAATGGCTTCTCACAAACTGGTAATGGCTTCTCACAAAATGGTTTACAGTCTACTGAAAATGCAACAGCAGTGATGATGGATTAAGCTTTTTACAGAATTTCAACAGCAAAGTAGAAATTTAACACAGAAAATACCACAGCACTGAATTTCGAATTTTCCAATGCAAAGGAGAGTGAGTGAAAATGAGTGTTTTCAACAATGAGAGTGAACCTATTTATAGGTTTCGAATTCTCATGTTTCCTACCTTGTAGGCATGAGAATTCGACACCTCTTCTTTTGAAAATGTCAAAAACTGCAGTGGCAGTCGAATAGCCAAACACACAGCAAAAGAGTTGATGATTCAACATCTTTTCCCAAGAATGTTTCAACATATCACATGCTAATTTCGTGAAGCAACCACGTACAGGTTAAACATTCAACTTGCCTTCAAAAATGGCGGACTGCAGCACAAATGGCGTTTTTAGTTTCAGTTTGAAAACGTCAAGGGTTTTTCGCAGTCATTTTTATCTTCTATTTACCCACGCGTCCACAATGGTGGCGCCTTAACATCTGCGACCAAGTCTACATTGTGAGAGCTAGGCGCGGATCTGCATTTGCTGCCATTTTTCCCCATTTTTAGCTTAACACAGTCGCGCGATTTCTTCACAGGAAGAAATCCGCGATTTTTCAAATATTTCTTTTATTTCATTTAAAGTCTTTCAATAGTCTATAGTTTATACTTACATTTCCTTCAATAATTTTTATAAATTTCCAATGGTCTTTTAAATTTCGAAATTCCTTACCTTTTAATACTTTCAATGTATTTTCCAAGTCTTAAATATTTCGAATTTCCTTTGCAAAGTAATTACCAAGGTTTATGCCATTATTTTCCAAAGGTAAATAAATAATTACCATTATATCTTTATATGTTAAATGTAAACTAAATACAAAAGATTATAGTCTATATCAAATCTTTTCCAAAGGTTTAGTTATTTTTAATATTCTTATTAAAATGTATTAATATATTTTGTATTATATTCAATATAATATTAATATAGTTTTTAATTTACCTTTATTTAAATATATAAATATATCTATATAATATTCGAATATTATATTAGATATATTAATATATTATCGGTAAAACTATAATAATATTGATATTAAATATATTAATAACTTACTCAGTTTACACTTAAATATATCTATACATGTTTATTTTCAAATCTCCAATTACGTTATTATAGGCCAGTCAGAGCACCTCTAATAGACGTAATTGCACAAACACGTATATATACATTTAACTGTAAATTCCAGGCATCAGTAACTTATCAGTTCACATTTCACATTCAAGGTTCTCAGAACAGTAAGTCAGTCAATCAAGGAACACCACTCATAAAGCATAAAGAAGTAATCAGAAACTCCTAAGCCTAAGGATGACTTATCATGACAACTCAATCTGACTCAGTTCCCAAAACCCTCAGTGAAGTGTGTGTATGCTCATATGATCAACTTTACCGGTTAGCCGACCAAGTTCCTCTCCCGAGTGATGTTTCCCCTCCACCTGGAGGAATAGTTCCTGTTCCTGCATCCATGGCACAAAACCACGGCAGTCAATTGCTCACAATATTTGCAGTATTTATAAATCAAATATATAAAACAAGACTAATTACTTTCCTCTATGCATTGCTTATCCAAGAGTAACATCAATCAAGAATACAGAATGAGCCAAACATAACATGTAAACAGATTCTCATATTGATAACAAGGTTCAATCACGTTTTATTCATTCAAAACCTTCCTTACAATCAGAATGCTCTAAGCATTACTAGAATAGTAACTATACAAATTCCGGGGTGTAACAGCCTAGACCTTAGGAATGATATTATCAATTGCCCAGAACCATATTAAAATCATACACTTAGCCATGAACAAAATCGACTTTCAGCTGTGTGCAAACAGCGACTGCAAAATTGGAAAACACTTCAAAATTTCATCTTGAAACTCTATCTGCTAGTTTGGATGAGAAGCAACAATAATTCAATTAGGTGTTATCTTGCAAACACGAAATTGAAATAGGAACTAGGAGGTCAGCATTCCTCGAAGTATAAAATGATAAATCATTTCGACATCATAAGTTTAGCAAAATAAGAGATGACCAAATGCTGGAGCCAAGCCTTATTTTTAAAGGAAGAAAGAGGACTGTTCAAATCCCAGAGAAGGTATGCCAAAAGCCATCACATATTCTTTTTCAAAAAAAAGATATAATTCTTCACAAAAGTGCGTCCCACTTGAGACAAGGAAGAATTAAATAAAAACCTTTTTAAATTCTTCATGAGGCGCCACCCTTAAGTCCCTCTTTTAACACAACTTGAAGTTAATACCTTAGGCCAAGGGGTCAACTGCAAATTAGAACAATTCGCCCATTTAATGAAGAAATTCATTAAAATAATATTTTTAAAAGGCCAAGGCTAAGTTCTGAGTAACTGCTCCAGGTGACGTGATGGACTGAAAGCTGACAACTGCTAACTGCCAAAAATAGTATTTACTATAAATAGTAAATATTGAGGAATGACCACAAAACCTCCAAAACTGGAACCCTTTGATTCACCTCAACGAGCCTATAGGATTCCGGGATAGGCTGATGAGCCACTGACAGGATTATTGCCAAAAGGGGAACATTACAGTTATAAAGGGACTTGATAAAACATACCATTGGACATGATTAGTGCCCTTATCTGGCAGAAGTTTCTGTCATCTTTGACTTTTTTGCTATGGTTTCTTTTCACATAAATACACTTTTATAATTCCCGTATAGCTATACGCACAATCACTGCAAGGTGATTTGCATATTTTGAGGATAATCAAAGCTTCACTACGGAGCATGTAATTTAGAACTATGATCTTGAGGCTTCAAGAGGATAAACATATTAGAAGTATGGATCAACTGGTGCAGTAAAACTGAATCAAAGGACAAAATCCATGCTATTGTAGGGTGTATTGTGGAAATCTTCTCTTTGGGCAGTAGAACAAAGAGAAAAATGCCATTCAGAGCTAATTCAAAGTGTTGAAAAATATGAGAGCCTATGGCATGAAATGGAATAGCTATGAACAAGATGGAGATAAGATGTATCTCGCAAAGTTTGAAACTTGAAGGGAAGATTCTTAAGGGCGTCTTTTTCTGGCATTGTAAGGGATAGAATTTTCTTTCAGATAACATTCTTAGGAGAACATGATACCAATGATAGCCTCATGGTCATGTGTTGATATCTTCCACCTTTTTTTAAACCAAATTGACCAGCTGCATAAAATGATCAACAATATTCTATACATCTCTTCCACATTTTCATTCTTTATTGTATGTGTGGGAGAGAGGTGCAAGTTAATGCAAATGGGTTCACTCTTAACATGTAGATCAGATCGTTATTTTGTTAGGTTGGTTGAATTTTTGACAATTTCTATTTACATATTTTAATTGCTTTTCACTTGAAGAAGAAGACTAAATGTTTTATTGGAATTTCAAATGTGCCAGAGAGGCCAAGGAGAAGCCACCAAGAACACACAGCGCAGACAACCAGGTCAAATAAAAGAGAAAGATGTTACGTATCTCAATTGATGACAACAATTACAGAGTTCTTCTTGTCTCCTCATATGAGACATAGAAATTGTAAAGTTTTAAGTCTTGTATTTTCTGTACTCTTTTTAGATAGGCAGAAGTTATTCTCTAATATCAAGGAAGCATGGCACGATGTTCATCTGCAACAATGTTATTTTACATTCAATAAGAAGAGCAAGATATTGCTTGTTCTCATTATTGGTCTGTAAACTGCTCAATTATGTTATTTGTTCCTTCTTACACAAAACAGAGGTTAACATCATTCAACATGCTTTCTAATTATTGATATGTAAGCTGCTAGATTATGTTATTTATTCCTTCTTCCACAAAACAGAAGTTAAAATTATTCAATATGCATTCTACTTATCGTGTGGTGAAGAGTTCGATTTTTATGTTTTTTCAAATGAATTCTGAGCAATTCTTATGTGTTGAAGATGGTTGATCTTCAGGAGGCATAACGTTTGTTCATTGGTGTCTCTTGTCATTCTCAATGTTCAAATTGCAAAGCTTAGCTAAAGCATCTATTTTCTTTATAAATATATGAACCTGAAACTTAACTCTCCTATGGTTGGACCCTCGCTGATAATTGTCAGCTATGTTCTACATTTAATTTCTGCAATAATTTATGGCATGAGAAGTAGAAGGATGTCCCTGTTTTAAAATTCTATTCGACATTCTTTTTCCTTATTGTCACTGTCTTTCTCAAGACACATGCAAAATATATTTTTTCAGCTGAGATTTGCAGCTTGCAAAAGTAGTAATTTGACAGGTCGCTCCAGCTATATACTTATGTACTTGCAAATTAGTTAAATCCAATTTGAGGGGACATATTGCTGTTTTCTGTGGAATTCAATTCATGTTCAGGAAGTTCCTTTGGGTTTCCTTATTGTTGCTTCACCACTTTGCATTCATTTTTGCTTTTATGTATGGATAAGAAAGATTAAACCTTAAAAGACATTTTTCTTGTGGAAAATTTACATGTTCCTCATTTCATTCAGATGAGCAGTATTATGATTATATATGTGAAGATTATGAAGGTCCATTGTAATTTTGAAAACAGTAAAGATTTCCCATTTCTGACTGTAGAGGGATCCTATGGCACTTTTGCTCATTTTGGAACTCAGGATCAATAACTCGTGCATTCATGCTAAGTGGATCAATAATATGTGAAGTTGCTCCTAGTTTAGCCTTGATTTATTCAGAGTGTTGTTTGCCATGGGCACACTCTCTCTTTTGTGGATCTAACGCATAAGTCACTCTTTTAAGACTTATTCTATGAGAACTGCCATAACACAAACAGTTGTTTCACCTTCCCTTTTTTGATGAAGAAAGAGTAATATAAGGATCAAAGTGTGGCCGTTTGAAGACAACTCAATAATACCATGCTCAAATATTCCCTTATGAATGGATTGTCCAAGAAGGGTCCCATGTGCTTATATCATTCATGCCTAATAAATTGACAGCTTCTCGCTTTTCTATTGATTATAGATAGGAAAAAATATCAACTTTAGTAGTCAGTACCTAGTAGCTAGAGGCAGTCTTTTGCTATTGTGGGAATGATCCACTAGATTGACATCAAAGTGGTTTTAGATTAAGCAAACTAGGTTAGAGCTGATCAAGGGCCCTTACATTGCTCAATTTCCTCTTGTAGAATCAACATAGATATGAAGTTGTCGTCATCAACTACGATTTCTAAAGACTTACAACTAAGAGTGTTGAGAATAAAGATACCAGGCCACTTATCATTTTGCTGTATTTTTCTATACTCATTTTCAAGTTGGGTACACATACTAAAGCATGAGAGATGTACTCCCGTCTTGTAATTTACCATGCACTTGTCACAAATTTGATATTTCTAATACTATCTCCATCAACAAAGAAAATTATTGGGAGGAAAGATTGTGATTGAAAATTACTTCCCCCACATGGTTAAGGCAAGAGAATTTTTATATTTTAGGAAGCTTATGCAAATTATATATGGATTTTTTCAAAATCAAATCAAAGCACTTCTTTCTAGTTAGGGAGTGTAGATGCAATGTACATGAGCTTAGCCAAAAAATTGTCATGATTCTAGGCTTGACCCAACACAAATAGTAAGATGCAAGAGCACAACATTGAAGACTAGGCAAGATAATTTTCAATTACGACGGATCATCACTTTGTAACAAGTTTGAGGAGTGGAAATGTTTTTTTTATTGTGTTGGTCAATGGGACACTCCTACATCAATCTCTTTCCCTTGTTAAAAAAAAAACCTTGATGTATTTCTCTTCTTGCTCTTTCACTATCTATTGGCTAATGTTGCATGCTTTAGATATCGTACAACTTTACTAGTATGGTTTGTTAACTCACTGACAATATTATTTAACAGTACCTTTCTTACCTTCTCACCTCTCAATTGATACCTTTGGTTTCTCTAAGTCTATCCACTCAACACACTTGTTATGATTTGTTTGAGGAGCTCCTAGTCATCCTTCTGGTGGATCATTTGCATCTTCCAACATCATATTATTACATATCCTTCAAATTCCAAGACTTGAATTAGTTGGTATTTTACACCTTTTGGGATTGTCTTTGAGGGGTTCTATTCTATAAAATGTATTTCTAAATTTGCTTTATTGCTATCATGCACCATTGAGCACACAAGTCATTAATTTTGTTAAATATGTTGGATAATAATAATGTTTATATTCTTGCATTGCATAATTTGAATGTTGGTGCAAGAATTGAAAAATTGAAAAAGTGTAAAATTACATTATCTAACCTTACTAATTTATTCGGCCTTTGGATTATAGGATGCAAACTAGTTGGTATTATACACCCCATTAGGATGGTTTTCAAGTCAAGTACATATAATAATGTATGAGAGATGATTCCCCTCGTTTAATTTACCATGCCATGCAACAAGTTTGAGATTTCTTATACTATCTCAATAAAAAGAAAGATGTATTTCCCATCTGGAGCAAAGAAGTTGAATATAAAATCTTCAAATATGTATTCAAACTTTCTTTGAAAATTACTTCTCTCCACATGATTAAGGCAAGGGAGCCTTCCTATTTTTAGAAACTTATGCAAATTTTGTATGGTTTTTCAATATCAAATCAAAATAATTCTTCCTAGATAAGAAGTGTAGATGTAAATCACGAGTCTAGCCAAAAATTTATTGTGATTCTAGGCTTAACATAAAATCAACATTCAAAATATGGAACACAAAAATAGTATTAGTATTTAAATTTGTGTTGCATATTTTTAATGTTGATTTTATGTGAGACTATATTAGTATTAGTATTAAAAATTTTGTGGAGCACATTGAACTTTCCTACCTCTTCCAAATCTTCAAGCTAAATGGTTACAACAAGAAGTTCATTCGAAAAGTTTTCAATCTTGCCAAAAACCTTGCCAATCTGAAGCCCAAGCCTAAGGCTATTGATACCCCTCACATTACAACCCTCCCTTACGTTGAAGGAATTTCTAATAAGATCTCCAAAATCCTTCATAAGGAAGGCATCCTCTGTGCCTTCAAACCTATCTCCACCACCCACAAACTTATCTCTTCTACCAAAGATCCTTTGCAAAGTAACCTCCACTTAGGAGTTTATAAGATAGTTTACTCTTGTGGAACCCCTTACATTGGTGAAATAAGTTGCTCTATCTTCACCAGGATCAAAGAACATAGTGTTGATATCAAATGTGATCGAATCATGAAATCAGCCCTAGCTGAACACTCCTACCACACCAAACATCACATATGTCATGAGGATACCCAAGCCTTGGTTAAGGAAGATAATTTCTTCAAAATGAAACTCCAAGAAGTCATCCTCATCAAAGGCCACCCTACCTACCTCAATCATGATGATGGATGGTAGTTGAACCCAACCTGGCAACCCTTACTGTCCTCCTCCTTGGTGAATCCCCACCCCTCCTAATCCCTCTTTCCCTTACCCCCCTTCCCTCTTTCTCTCCATCCTCCACACCAACCTTCTTACCCTTCTCCTCACCTAACCATTTCTTCCTCTCCATGTGGTCTTCTCTTTCCTCCCCCTTCCCTTTCTTTCGTCTCCTCTTTCTCTCCCTTGAAGCCCCCCTTCTGCCTTCCTTTTGTCCCCCTTTTTCTTTGTATTAGTTATTATTAATATTTTTCTTGGTAATATTTTTTGTTAATTTTCCCTTGTGTATTTTTATATCATTTATAGTTATATTTCTCCACATATAGTTTTAGCAATCTATTTAAGTTATAGTATATATCTATCAAATGTTTATGTTTTACTCAAAATATTGATTTATATTTTTAATATTGCTCTTAGGTAAAATTAATTATTAGCTTACTATAATAATGAGTGTAACCTTTATATTTATCCTTTGTTTTTGCAAGTTATATTTTGATTCTTTTGTTATTTACATCCTTCTAGTTCTTTTTTTTTAGACTGTAGGAATCGGTTGGGTATCCATTCCCCCTATAACTGCAGTGCGACTGATAAACTTTTTCACGTGACCGCTGGCACTGGCGTGACACACCCTCCGATACCATGGGGACGGTGGGGAGACTAGACCTTGTGACCTCTTGCCTGCAACAAGATGCTTTAGCCAATCAAGTTAGGCCCACTACCCCAACACCCATCTAGTTTTACTTACATAATGAATTTTTATTTTTCATTTTAAATCTATATATTTGTTTGTCCCCGCAATTTTATCTATTAACCTTTTATTTTAACAAAAACTTATGTTTTTATCTAATAAATATACAATTATATATTTTATTTATCCTCTATTTATAATTACTTTGTACTTCTTTTATTTATTGTTATTGTAAGATTTCTTTTTTCTTTTTACTTTTATTAATTGAATGAATCATGTATCTTTTTATATATATATATATATAGGTAAGTGTTATAAAAAATTTTGGGTGATAACTCCCAAATTATTTAAATTTATTCCTATCCTATTCCATGTGTCTTAGTGGACATGTCCATTACTTTTCATGACATAATCCACCTGGTATAGGGTCACGTTGATATCATAAGGGCCTCTTACAACCTACCATCCTTACCTACAGAGTTTGAACCAAGATTGATTGATTGATTGAGATTTTAATGTCGTCCACGAGACCAAACAGCCTATGGGACCGAGAGCCAAAAAACAGAAGCTAAGAAATCTCCAAGTTCTTTTCGATGCTGGATCTTCTGCTATGGATTTTGACCAAAAAACTAGCAGTCTTGTTGTCGGCTTTTAAGTTGCTCTCAAACTGGGTGCGGATGTCCCCATAAGCAGCACAGTCCATAATAAAGTGTCACTCCATCTCAACCACCCCTTCGTTACAAAAGGTGCAAATTCTATCCTCCCACGCTTCCGTAGGCATTGTCCATCTTCCGATCTCACATTTGAGATGGTGCGAACCTTTCTTCAATTGAGCAATTAATATTCTTGCTTTACCTTTAATAGCAGCCCCTAGGTAGGTTTTATCATCGTGATCTCAAGTTGGGTTGAACTCTTTGACATAATCAGTTTTCTTTCGACCAATCGACTTTGTCCACATGGCAGTCTTGAATTTATTTGCAATATATTTTTTTATTTCTTCATTGATGTTAGGGCACTCATGCAGGCTAATGTTTCACTTGTTTAGCCATTTGTTATTTTATTTCATCCATGTTTTTTTTCTGTGGTTCAAGTGAAAACGTGCTTGGCTTCGCACGAGCCATCACTCTTTTCTGTATTGATGGCATTAATTCGTGCTCGACTTCCGTCGGCTTTGGCTTGTTGTGGCATAATTTCACATTATGTGTATCAGTACACCATTCATCTCAGAGGATTTCGACTTATTTTCTTATGATTTCGCATGATATGGTTAATTAAATTCGAAAGAATGAGAAGTTTGCACAATAGCTTGGAGTTTGCATTCTAAATGGAGACTCCAATTTTGTTGACCTGTGATTGGAGCCAATTGTCTTTCTTGGCTCGTATTACCGACAAACGTTTGAAACTTGTGTTGATTGAGTGAGGGTTAATGACGATGAAGGTCGTTAGACTTATTTTGGGGAAGAAATTTCTGGTTTCAGAGTAACACACCGAGTTAATACCAACATACCGGCCCGTTTTGTGGCTTCACTCCTAGATTTGCGAGTACCAAAGGATGTCGTGGGTTAGCTAACAAATTATTTTGTCCGCATTTGCTTGGGGATTTAGATGTTGTTCTTAATGCTGCTCAGGTAGGTGTTGGTATCCCACGTCCACGGGATCTCCGGTTGCCAGTTGGGGTTCCTTAGTATTATTTCTTTATGCTAGATATCAATGATGCAGAGCTCCTGGTTCATCGTGGCCGCACCCTGGTTGCTTATCGATTCCTTCGCAGGCTGTACCAGTTCGAGCCGCTGGATGACTTTGACTGGCTCGAGGAGTTTGAATTTTTTGAAGAATGATCGCTAGCTTGCTCTGGTTTTTGACATTCTCCCAGATAAGATATACTTAGGGTTCTTTTATGTGTTGAATCTGGTTAATTGTGGCAAACTGTTGTGTCTAGTTATGATGGTGCCACCTTCTGTAAATATTTATAGATTTTAAAATTGTGAAAATGTACAGCTTTAGGGTTAGCGAGAACTAAGCTCGGTTTAAAGACATTGAATTGAAAATGACGTTTATCTATGGTTTTGATACTATTAAGGACATAATATTATTCTATATTCTCTTATCGTATGGCTTTTCCGTTTTTCTAAGAGTACTAATTCCACAGTTTAAAGATTTAACCCTAATGCCAGGAATACGAAAACCCATATGTGATTTTCATGTCTACGTTGTTATTAACTGTTGTTAAGGTGTTAAAATGTGCCCTATTTTGATTACGAGGGTAGCACCCGTTTGTATTTTTAAAGATTAACTCTTATTATCAAACGAGAGATTTGATTTCAATTATGTTATTTTGTTTCCATTTTGCAAAAAGGTCCTAAGCCCTATGGTCCATTGCATCTAATCAGTTGGTTTTTATTTTACGCATGTGTTATGCCTTCCTTGCGTTTATTTTCTAAGTTGTACCCTTAGCCTGCTCATGATTATTCCGCCTTGGATGTTTTTTTGAAATGTTTGTTCCACCGAGGGCTAGCATGGACACGGCCCTTGGCGCCCGTGCAATGTTTTAGCTCCCAGTCCCCCTTTGTCCTTTGTTAAATTTGCACGATGGGTCATTTTTTAACCGTTCATCAATGTATTCTTGCTTTGCTACAGTTTGGAAAAAACCTGTTGATGGAAACTTCGGTTTTGCTGACTTGCACTAAGACTCAATTAGCATTTCTTGGGCCAATTTCTGACCGTCATTTGAAAGGCTTGTTGTAGAACCCCGACTCCCTAACCCTTAACGCTGTTAAAATGGTGTTAGGACGGAGGTTTACTACCACCAGTGAGACATATTGCGTGAATTCTGATATTACTTCATGCTTTGTAGCTTCCTTGCTGAGTCTTCATGCGAACAAGGAGATGATTTTCCAATTGACCCTATGAGTTTTTAAGCACATTTTCCTTCAAGGTTTGAGTGTGTTTATTGACGTTGCTCAACTAGGTGAGGGCATCCCTCGCCCTCGTGATCTACCATTTTCCGGTTATAGACCCATCACCCTCCTTCCTTTCTTATCAGATGCTATTGATTCGGATTACTGGGAGCATCGTCTTCATGCTAAGAATGCCTATGACTTCCTTGAACACTTGTACCAGCTTGTGCCTACTCAAGACTCAAAATGGTTTGCGCTCTTTGTTGCTTGTGAAGCTTTGAAATCACCTTTTCCAATGTTGTAAATAAGGGTGTATATATTGGTTTCAGATTTTGTTTAGCCTTAAAAATTTGCTTAGCTTTACCTACAGTTGTCATCTGAACATATGTACTTGAATTCTTCCAGAGCCTGGAGTTGTTTTGATTTAGCTGTATAAAATAGTTCTAGGCGGCCTAAGACTTCTCTTGTAACAGTTGTATTGATAATTACTTTACTTGCGTTTTCCACTATTCAAGAAAAGGTCATGTTGATTATAAACTATTTAATCTGTTTAGATATACGTGTGTACATTACGTTTGCATGGTGCAAGGTGCATGTTACTTCGAGGTATAGTTCTTTTTGGTTACATTTGATGAAGGCTCTTAATTTCATTATGTTATGGAAAGCAATATTGCCAAGGTTGTTATTCTATTGTATGCTCCGAAAATCCTTGGTTACCTTGGTTGATTGCCCTATTTCTTCTGATGTAAACACAATTTGGGTTAATTGTTTAAATTATATATGCTTCTTTATTTATATAAGTTATTACTTATTGTTTTGTTTATGAATCCAAATTAGTGTAAGGTTCAAGAATGCGTACCTTGCTTGGGGTACAAGCCTTTTGAAATGTAGCCCTTACCTCATGCTTGACCCCTTACTTGCCTTGACCCCTTTAGTAGTGTTCGGCCTTCTTCATTTGTTTTCCTCTTGAATTATTGTTCCCAGGTCCTGCCATGCCTTTGTGCTTGTTGCGTTTAGTGTGCTTGTTGCGTTTAGATTGAACTCTGTTTGATTAATACCATGGTTTGCCAGTTTATCTACTGCCTTGTTGTCTTCCCTAGATACATGGTTGGCTGAAACAATCTGTAGTTCTTCGAAGAGCTCTTTAATCTTGTTGACTTTTGATTGCAGTTACCACACTTCGATCTGGCCTCTAGTAATGGCACTCGCACATACTATTGAATCACTTTCTAACTCTATTGATCTTAATCCTTTCTCTTTGCAAAGTAACAATCCTTGTAGGACACCTTCTATTTCGGCTGCATTATTTGTTGATGGAGGTAATTTCACTAACCTCGCTGCAATTAGTGATCCCCTTTCATCTTGGATAATACACCCAACACTTGCCAATCCTGGTTTTCCTTGTGAAGCACCATCCATGTTTAATTTGAATCTTCCTACTGTAGGGGGATGCCATTTAGCTTTATCTCTTTTTGTTTTTGAGTCTAAGGCAAATTGGAACGCAACTGGGATTTTCAGGTCCTCTCAGTTCTTCATTAGGTTATGTGCATTCAACCATTCTGTTATGTAACTCCTTTTGATGGCTTGTGTGATTTCCTCAACTTCCTTCACTTTATCTTGGAAGATTCTTTTATTTTGTTCTTTCCAAATGTTCCAAATCAGGATTGAGGGAGTTGTTTGCCATATCTTACCCCACAAGGACTCCCTTTTCAAATTGGGCTAGCAACTGAATAATTCCTTTAGTTTATTATTCCTCGGGGCCGTCCAACCCAATTTATTCCAAGTAACCAATCCCAACAGTGTGTTGTGAATGGGCAGTTTAGAAGTAGGTGATCCAAATCTTCTTCATTCTTATGACAAAGTACACATCTACTTGGGCCTTCAAAAGCTACCTCTTTCAATCTTTCCCCTGTTAGTATCCTTCCATGCAACGTTGTCTAGGTGAATGCCCCTGCCTTTGGGAGCACCCCTTTGCCTCAACACAACTTCTTTGGCCAATCACTCTTTTCTTGCCTCTAGCTTGGATCTGGTAGCCCAATTTCACCATGTATTTGCTCGATTTTTCCCCACACCGGATTATCTTGTCTACTTATGTATTAAGATTTACCTTCCTTTCTTTCAATGTTTCTTTTAATTTCTTTTTTGCTTCCTCATCCAATGGGAGATCGGCTGAGATTTCCCATTGACTTCCCTCCTTTGCATCTGGCCTAACATAGTCCTGTACCTTTTTACTAAACCTATTTTCAAAGAGGTGAATGTGGGGGGCTAGTTCTGGGTACTCCTTTAATGGTTTATATCCTCCCTATGAGTCTTCCCAAAAGTTTGTTCTTTTCCCGTTATTGATTTGCCATGTGATGTGGTTAGTTATTACATGCCTAGAGCTTTGCATAAAGTTTCGGATGTGAGTCATTTCTTGCATTTGCTATAGTCAATATTATTTCAGGTTTTAGGCTATCCAAGCACTTCTTCTGCATTATTTTGCACCATAGAAGTGAAGGATTGTGATACATTTTCCACACCAACTTTTCCCCTAAGGCTGCATTTTGTAGTTATAATTTTCTTATACTAGCACCTCCCTCCTCTTGTGACCTACATACTTTGTCCCAATGAATCAGTGGGATTTTGTGTTGTTCATTTGATCCTTCCCACAAAAAGTGTTTAAGTATACTTTCTAACCCTGCTGATGGTTTAGATGTTAACTGCATACATGGCATTGAGTATGTAGGGATTGCTAACAACACTACTTTGATCATTGTTATCCTCCCTCCTAATGTAAGCCATCTTCCTCTCCAACTTAGGGCTTTGTTATAACATTTGTCTTTTACTTGCTCCCACAGTCCAATCTGACATATGCCCTTGAATAGAGGTACTCCTAGATATTTGCAGGGTAGGACCTTGGTTGAGTAACCCAGTATTTTAACAATCCTTTTTTGTAAGGGTTTCTTTGTATGAAAGAAATATATCTCGGATTTTTCCAATTTTATTTGTTGACCTGAGATATTTGTGTACTCTTGTAAGAAATCTCTTATATTTACTGCCTCTTGGATGGTTGCTTCACCATATAACAACGTATCGTCCACAAACTGTTCGTGAGTGAGATCTTCTATCCCTTGTACCACTTGTACTCCTTTCCATAGGCCATGTTCTTGCTTGGAACCACTATGCCTATCCAGGGCTTCTGCCAAAATAATGAACAAGAAGGGGGAGATTGGGTCTCCTTGCCTCATCTTATTGGAACTTTGGAAGAACCCGCATGGGGCATTGTTAACCAATATCGAATATCTTGTTGAGGAAATGCACTGGAAGATCATTTGTAACCATGCCTGGTCGAATCCAAACCTCTCTATGATTTTGATTAGCAGTCGCCATTTCACCTTATCATAGGCTTTGCTTATGTCTAGCTTTATCATCATACTTTGTTTTCTCTCTTTATTTATTATGCGAACAACTTCATTAGCTAAAATGATACTATCCACAATATCCCTTCTTGGAGTAAAGCCACTTTGTTTTGGTGATATGATCTTCCCCAATACCTTCTTAAGTAAATAATTAATGTATCCTTTATATTTTAACTAATTAATATATTAATTATTATTGTATCTCAATTTATAATTTAATTATTTTATATCTTATATATATATTTCCAAATGCAACCTTCTTATTTTAATTGCATATTTGATTTTATCTCAATCTTTTTTCTAACATATATTCTATATTTATCTTTACATATTGTATTCAATAGACTTTTAGTTGTTTTAACATATATTAAATCTTTATATCTATATTTTCATGTTAAAGATAATGTTAAATCTTTATTTGCATCTTATATTTACATATTATATGTAATTTTTTTATTTTTATCCTTTTTAAATAAAAGGATTATATTCCATAGTTACACACCTATTGCTTTTTATCTTACTGGCTTTTTCCTTGTTTTTTGTTATCTTTTCAATCCATCCTTTTCTCTCTCTCACTTCATTTTCTGATCTCTCCCCCCTCCTCCCCCTCCACACCTCAACTCTTCTTAAGGCCAATTCTGTAATCCTATTCCTTATTATCCTCTTCCTGATGATGAATCACTGAGTGTGATTCGAAACATTGATTAAAAAAAGCACACATAGTTTAAACCAAAGTCATTCTTACTATTTTTCATGGATTGTGGGAAGATTATACATGCTCATATTTTTTTTAACCAAATCAATATTAGTACTGGTTTCTTCTGTGAACTTATCCATGCCTATTGTAACCATAATCTACTAACAAGGTTTCATTATTCTTTATCACATTGTTCAAGGTTTCATTCTTCTCTATATAAATAAGTAATATAATTATAAAAAGTTTTATTTACACAATTTTCAATATAGTCCTAAAATGTGATGATTATAAAAACTATATTATATGCCAATTTATCACATTTTGTAATTTGTTGTGATACATCCTTAAAAGGGTCATTTTAAGGTTTTAAACACATGAAAGAAATTTGTAATGTCACTTATGATGCTTTTAAGTTGATTGCAAACTATTTTCACTAGGGAAGTTCATGGGTTTCCCATTATAAAATAGTTTTAGGAGTTCATGTTTAATGTCATTGAAAGATATTTTTGTAAGAGGAATGACCCTTGATTCATAATGTTGTTGTGGTTGGTAATGTCCTAAGTGGATTTTAACATTAGTGTTGAGATTAAAATTAAGAATTTTTTAAATGGAGCATCAATTGATCTTTTAAAATGTTTCAAAATATGAAGGACATAAAATTCAAAACTTAAGGAATAATCACAACCCATTGATCATCCTATAATTGTATAAAAATCTAAAATCTAAGAGTAATTGGGAGTTCATGTTTATGTCCATTTGAACTATTTTTTGCAAGGCAAGCGACCTTTGATTCATAATGTTGTTGTGATTGGTAATAACTTTGGTGAGTAATAATATTGGTGTCATCAAAATTTAGAAATATTTGAATAGAAACACCACCAAATCTTTTAGAAAGTTTCAAAATACAAAAGACAAACAAATAGCAATATATTGGTGTTTTAAAAAAAGAGGCAAGTATCTACTTGTAGTAACTAAGGAAATACTAATTAATTCTATTATTATAAAGTTTTAAAAATTAAATTATGGGTTTCTTTGTTTTTAAAACTCCACCATATAATTAATATAAGCTAAATTAATTAATTTATCTATCATAATGGAAATTCAAAACAAGACTCTCGCTCTTTTGTGTGTTAACCCTAGCTTGTAGGATTTGGGGTTTATTGTGGAGGAAGGGAAAATATGACACTAGATTCTAGATGAGGGGGTAAGATTATTTTGTGAATGATAGTTATTGCTACAAAGAAAATATTGGGCCCCATGCTATTGGGTGGGTAGGTGCTTAAGGCACCTGTCACCTCTAGTAAATTGTGTTGTTTTATGGATTCTAAGGAGAAAATACAAATGTACAGTAAATTGACATAAACATTTAATCTCTTCTACATAAGAACAAGAAAGGATAGGGGGAGGTTGCAGGGGAAAGGAAAACCACAAAAGTAGGGTTAGTATTGCACATGTTGTGGTTGAATATTTTTTGATGTAATTGTTAGTATCCAATCCTAGCATTGGGTGAGAAAGTAATATTAGGGAATATAGTTTTAGAGTAGAGGGTTGGTTTGTAGATTTTATGCTTTTTGGCCCAAAATATTTGATATGCATGCTTCGTTAATGAGGTGTTTATTTGTTCATTTAAAAGGATCTTTAGATATTTATCCTAGTGCTCAAGCTTTTTTTGTTGCTCTATCAATGTGTAAAAGATCAAGAGTGGATACTTATTAATGAGCCTTGGTTTTGGGATAAATTTATGTTAATGAAACTATGATTTTCATTGTTTCGTCCTATGATGAAGTTAGTGATGTTAGTATTAATTAAATTTCCATATTTCTCACTCCAACTCTAGGAAAATTCTTATTTTCATGGGATAGGCAACTTGTTAGGGAACTTCTTATCTATCGATCCTAAAATAATGGTTTAGTTCATTCTACATAAGTTAGAATTTGAGTAGATTTGGATTTATCCAAGGGTTTTTTAGAGGAAGTATGGCTATAGGTTGGAAATCATATTTGGAAGTAGGTCTTGGACTATAAAAAAATCATTTTTAGCGTCATCAATGCTTTTATGTAGGATATAGTGGTAGAGTGCTCATAGAGTAGCCAAAAAATATCAACAAGCAACATGGTGGTAGGGGGATAGGTTTTCATATGTTTTCTTAAAAGGGTAACTACAAATTTATCCAGTGAAGAGGATATAAAAAGGAAAGGAGTTAATGAGGAGGATTGGTAGTTGAATTCTAAGAAGTAGGATTCATTCCAACTTCAGGATAATTAGTGGCCTCTATCTCCACAAAAATACTTTCATATTGGTAGTCGGGCATAGCCTAATAAGGGAAAAAACCAATTTTATTCCTCTTAAAAATATAAGTAGAAATACCTTATTAGTATGGAGAAATTTAAAGGAAATCAAGATAATTCAATAAGTAGGTATGGAAAATCAACTAGTTTTCCATCTCTTGTCTCCAAAATAATTTATAGAAATTGTAGGCATCTAAATATGTCCATACCTAACCACACTTTACTTTACCCATTCAATCCATTAATTAATTAAATAATATTTATTTATTTATTTAATTCATCCTTATCTCACCCTTAATTAAATAAACTCACATTTATTTAATTAAATCTAACCTTAGCCCTCAAACCTTCTAACTAAATAAATAGATTAATACCTACTTAATTTATTTATTTAGGCTAATTAACCCTTATTACCATTTTCTTATTATTTAATTCCACCTCACCCTCAATCCTCTAACTAAATCCTAGACCTTGAATTCATCTACATGGATCAAGATCTAAACTTGTCATCATGTGACAAGTGTCCTAACCTACCTATCCTAACCATTACTCACACATGTGAGGCCATCTTACCTCTTACACATGTCATATACATGTCACTTTCCCAAGACACCCTACCTCTTACACATGTCATATACATGTCACTTTCCCAAGCCACCCTACCTCTTACACATGTCATATAGATGTCACTTTCCCAAGACACCCTACCTCTTACACATGTCATAGACATGTCCCTTTCATGTTCTTCACAATGTGTGCTCACACATGTGTGAGAACACCTTTCTCTTACACGTCCTTTCGTCTTGTGACACTTGTCACAAGGCTAAGCCTTCATCATTTCATTCAATCTTGACCTTTGTTTAGTCAATGTATCTTGGCCATTGATTTCCCCTAGCAAAAATCTATAAATTGAGGCATATTCTCTCATTTTGCAACTTCTTCCATCATCATATCCTTATGCTGTCATTTTCTTCTATCAATCCTCAATCCTATTATCATGCTATTGGTCTAAACAAACACATTCCATCCAACTACAATATCAAAAGGAGCACATCAAGTAGACATGGGTGCATCTACTTCAAGTCAATCCATGAGGTGAGAAAGGTAAAAGACAAGGTAATTGTGTGTTATTGCAATTATCTTATGTTTTATGTCTTTAATCCATTTTATCATCTTCAGAAAGCATTATGGGGCAAGGATGGCCTTTGGCTCTTTTTATAGAGGAAGAATGTTGAATTACATCTCATTTTCAAGAGTCATTGCTAGCAATGATCAATCAAATGTTGGAGTAATTAGGATAATCACTTGATAACAAATTAATCATTAATTAATTCTTAGGTCATTTATTACTTTATTCACTTAAGCTAAACTTAGGAGTGTTTTTTTATTATTTGATTGGGCTATTTATAGGTCAAGTTGTATCATTGTATGAGATTTGGACACTTGTCACAATCTAATCAAATCCTCATATAGGGTTTTCACTTTTTCTTTAATAAGCCTTCATTATTGTATTTTGTAATCATTCACATGTATTCACATTATTTATTCAATACAAAAGGCATATCAGATGCTTTTGTGGATCAATCATTCTCAGTTGCATAGCAAATCAATTTCTTTGATCTCTTGTTTGTGATAGGCGTTTTGGTTGCAGGTGATTTCTAGGAGCTATGGGTTTCACTATCAATTCCAACATGGTATCAGATCATCAAATCTATGACGTCCAAATTTTGAGAGATCATGCCTTGAGGGAAAAGCCAACTCATCTTAGAGTGAAACAAGCATCACCGTGGAGTCTAGAATGACCAAAAACTTAAGATGTATGTTGTTTCATGAAATTATAAGAAGCTGTAAAAAATAAATTATTATTTTTGAAGCAAGGGACCTTCGTACAAATTTGTATGACCCTATTACAATTAATTCCAGGTGTACAAGCACAAAACATGGTTCAACATTAAAATATATTTTATTTTTTGGTTTTCTGAAAAAATGAAGGAAAAAGAAAAAGAATCCCTCTATGTGAGGGTACTGGTTGTACCCTACACACAAGGGCTTGCGGATTGGTGGGCCCACTAGCTTCCTGTCAATGGTCTTGAAACAAGTTATCCAATAGCTCCAACTGGTTTTGATTCCAAATTTTGGCGACCCTCCCATCACCCTGTTGCCAACACAAATCACCAACAACATCTTCTAAGTTGGTCAACACCAAAAATTGATGATTCAACCATTTTCGATGACCCTCAGTGCAAAAAATGACGACGATATTTTTTTGGTCAACGAACAAAATCTATGAGGAATCCATGGTATATTATGTTCATCAAGAATTTTTTAGGAAAATTATATTTTTGTGTGGTCATGAGAATATTCCAAGAATATTCTACTGACGTTAGCCATACAAGCCATCGTTTGCCACCTCCCAAGCCCTAATTTTCCTTAAAGGTGCAATTTTTTATTTTTTTGGCACAATGAGAATATTTTGTCAAAATTGGGAAAACAAGATATCATCCAAAAGTTGGTTGTGAGTAATTTCAAGTGGTGTAGGTCTCATAATCATATTTTTATACTAGTTCATGTTATTCTCAATCAAAGTTGGGTCATAATTTTATACTTTCAAGCTCATAAATTTTTGCCTGTATCTCTGATTATCATGATTCTTGCAGTGTTGTAAAGGTATTTCAAAGCTCTTTAGATCCATACATGCAATTTTTTTAGAATCTTCTCTAGGTACATTTTATTCATTTTTTTGTGATTTCACATTTTTGTCAATTGCCTGGACATCTTGACACCTAGAAAGTACCTGTTTGCACAAGATGATTTCATTTGATCTAATTTATATATATTTAGGTTTTTAGTCTCTATTATTTTCACTTGAAGAAGTATCATGGGGTTTTTTGTTCATCCTTTTGTGGTCATACTAGAAAAGGATAACTATGAGTCTTAGAAAAATGATCCATCCTTACACATCTCAAGTGGCTTGATCTTTTATCTTATCTTTATGGACTCATACCTACACTAGACACACTAGGGAGTTATTCAACATGGGGTATTATCAGTGATCATGTTGTAGGAGTGATTTTTTCTAGTGTTGATCTTGACATTATATTGTATCAGCCATTGATTGTCCCCACACACTTTGCACTAGACTTTGGGGTATCTATGAGGACCCTCATATCTCTCAATTGCTAGAGGATCTTGTTGTAGATTGTCTCATTCCTCTTGCAAATGAAGATTGCATACCCTTTTATGATGATATTTTAGGGGAGATTGAGTTTATCACAGGTCTTGCATATTCTAATGGTTTAGAGACTTGTTTTCATGTTCCCACTCTTTAGATTGAGACTCCATCCCCATATTATGTTGTTCGTGATCAAATTGGCATTGCCACATCCTTGGCCACTATTGGTTCAATGTAGTAGGACATTCATCTTCTTCTAAACATAGCTACTTGGGATTAGTATCTTACAAACATATCATCTTTGTTTTTAAAGTAATATATTGAAGATTTGGATGATTACTTCGAGGACATGAACATCTCCTCTTTTTGATAGCTACACCATTGTTGTTGGCCCATCATCTTTATTGTCTTTGGATATTTTTATATAATAGTCTTCACTAGTTTCTAGATTGAAATCATCTCTTTTTGACATGTGGAAACTTGAGAAATTTTTCAGAGGCACACATCATTTGGATTTGGATTCTTGATTCTTCCATCTTTTGGGAATGACTTCTCCAATCACCAGTGGATCTTTTTCTTCCCAAGGGGAGAAATGTTGTTTGTAGGCAATGTATCGTGTTATGTCTTCAGGTGTTCATCATTAGCACATAAGCTCTTTCTTTATGGGGGTATTCATATCCTCATTTTCTCTCTCCTACTAGGGGACATCTATTGTACTTGTGTGACAAAATAATTCCTTGGGGGGTCACATTAAGTCCTATCCTTCTTTCACTATTGCAGTTATTTTATTTTCTTTTTTGGAGAAGAGTTTTTCCCACATGGTTTTCTCATTTTCTCTGGTTATGAAAGATTTCATTTGTTTGTACATGGGTACCTCATCAGGCCTTGTAGCCAAGACCCATCCATGTATCCATCATTGCATTCTTCATCAAGGTTTTTAGCTTCTCCCTAAGTTGGTCTTAAGAGGGTTGTTGGAGTAATTATGTTAATCACTTGATAATTAATTAATTATTAGGCCCCTTATTACTTTATTGACTTAATATAAACTTAGGAGTGATTTTTAATATATTAGATCGGGTAATTTATAGGTCAAGCTGTCTCATTGCATGAGACTTGGACACTTGTCACAATCTAATCAAATCCTCATCTAGGGTTTTCTTTTTCTTTTCTTTTATAAGCATTCATTATTGTATTTTGTAATTATTCACATGTATTCAAATTCATTATTCAATACATAAGGCATATTAGATGCTTTTGTGGATCAAACATTCTCTCTTGGTTGCATAGAAAATATTTTTCTTTGATCTCTCATTTTTATAAGCGTTTTTGTTGCAGTTGATTTCTAGGAGCTACGGGGTTTAAATCAACTCCAACATCAAATACTATTAAATTCTTCCTAAATGGACTATGAAGTGGGTGAGGCTTTGAATGGCTAGAAATAGGTCAAACAAAGGAATAAATCTATTAAGTTTTAGCTAATTGATCATATTGTAACTCAATCAAGAAGTAAGAGAGGAAAAGTATAGTTTCATGCTAAGTATGTGATGATAGTACTATTTCTTTGTCCTTGCTAGTCAATTTTTGTTTATAGTTGGTAGGGGGACCATATATTGATCCTCTAATTTTATATTTAAAATATGAACTAAATTAAATTTACAATGACAAATTTTTATATTTAAATGACATATATATTTACTAAATAAGCTTCTTTTAGCTTCAAGAATATTTTATTCAAAAATTCTACTAACAAGACCAACCACATGAAGGTGGAAGTTGATATGGCCTCCCCTAACCTGTACCTACAACTACCTATACTATACCCACTTCTACTTCACCTAGGAGAACCACAAAAAAATACACCAAATAATCATATGAAACACCACAACATTACATAAAAAATACACCTATAGTATAGTTTATTTATTGTCTTATAAATATGTAACTAAAACATGACATTTACAAGAACTATATTGTATATCACTTACAACAATGTTCATATGTGATGGTCGAGTAGGATACTATGATATCGTGGTTTTGTGCATGATGTCAAGTACATTTTATATTAATGATGATATGGTTATGTCCATTATAAATTATTTGTGAGGGGAGTTCGTGATTATGTCTAGTGTGAATTATCTTTGTAAGGGAGTTCATGGTTGTGTATAGAGTAAAATATTTTTATAAAAGGGAATTCATGATTATGTCCATTGTCAACTATTTTTATAAAGGGAGTTCATGGCTATATCTATTTTGAATCATTATCAGAAGAGGGAGATTATACACATGCCCATTATGAACTATTTTTATAAAGGGAAGTACTTAAATTCATAAATGATAAGTATTAAATTTTTATTATAACTTGTGATTAATAAATTAATAAAATATCACTTAAACACCAACATAAAATATTTCAAAAATACAAGGGACACAACATCTAGACCTTAAGGAATGACTATGGCCCATTGGTCATCCTTTAGGCTATCAAAAGAATATACCAATTTAAAAAATAAATAAAAATAGTTTACCAAAAATAACAAGTTATAATATAAGATGTGTCAATAAGATATCACACCATCAATAGAGGATATTTAGTCAATTTAGATTTGTTTACCATAAAGATCCTATATCTAACAAAAACGAATCACATCCCAAGCTTACTAATAAAGGCTTAGTGAATATAAACAATTATTTAATTGCATATTATATTATGTATATATTTAATATACAATACAAAATTAAAAAAATAATTAGCAGTATATCTCATTCCCAACAACCCTTCACATAATTATTGTATTTATAGGAGTGAAATTCAAAAGAATCAATAGGAAGAATGAGTAAAACATCATCATCATCTATCTTATTGTCAACAACTTGTGAACACATACTAGTATTTTTTTGAACAACTTCATTCTTAGCTTGCTCATTTATAATAACATTATCTTCATAAAATTCTAGATCATAGTTATGAGTTTTCAAATTTTATTTCTAAATTTCTTTATATTTTTTAACAAACCACTCATCTACTTTTCTCCTATTATGTGACCAAAATTGTGCGATTTTAATCTATTTTTTAATAAATAATAGTGACTCCTTCCTCCAACAACTTAGAGAAATCATATTTAGAATTTTGTTTACCAGTGTAAACTACATGACAATGTAAATAAATGTGAATGAACTAAGAGACTCTATGAGGTACTTTATTTTGTTAAGGAATACATCATTCTTTTTTAAATAATTCATAAAATCAATGTAAAAGCACGTGAGCTCACTAAGAGACTCTGTGAGGTACTTTATTTTGTTAAGGAATACATCATTCTTTTCTAAATAATTAATAAATTCAATGTAAAGAAACGTGAGCCCACTAAGAGACTTTGTGAGGTGCTTTCCTTTGCTATGGAATATACCATTTATTTTCTAAATAAATCATAGAATTTTAATAGTCAACATCAAAATAAAATATTATACATCAATATAAAATTATTCACATAACTAAATAATTTTTTTATCAAATAAACTCATTTTTATTAACCCATCCCAAACAATCCCCCGAAAAGAAGACCAAATGTTTCTAGCATATTTACATTTAAAAAGTTCCAATTATTTTACATCACATTATACATACTACAAGTGTAAGAAGAAAGATAAAAAAAAATTATAATAGACCCCTTTTTTTACAGAAAATAACTATCTAAAAAATCCCTTTTTAAGTTCCAAAGTGTTAGACCAACAAAGTTTAAATACAATAGATAATTGATCATTTTCAATTTTAATATTCCAACATAATGTACAATTTTTTAGTATTTAGAAAAAATAGTGTCCACGATCCAAAATATTAGTTTTAAATATTAAAGAGATGAAGAATCTGACATTATATAAGATATTATCTATAATTGAATATTCTGTGTAGGAATTAAAAAAATAAAAAATGTTTTTGAAATTATTCTCATTTTCTTAATTAACCATTTTCACATTTATATCTTTAGATGCCCAATATTTTGTAGAACATCCTTGCAATAAAATCTGGGGTTTGTTTTTCCAAAACAAATTTCACCAAATAGATTGATAGTTGAAGAAATATTTAGACTAGTCCTATAAAGATCGTCATCTTGACAAAAAATAAGATGTTTGATAGTCTTTATAGATTTTTTCAAAACAATAAATCATGTGGATGCATAAGTTTTTAGTTTCTAATTTTTTAGATACTACCAAACTAATATTATATCTTCTAAAAAAATTCAAGGTTCATTTCTATGTAAAGCCATAATTATCTATTTTACAACTAAAACAATACCTTGATACTTGATATCCTTGAGATCTAAAAATCCCCTTTTCACTTGAAGAGACAACACCATCCCCAATTAACAACACATATTTTCTTATTACATTTTCCATCTAACCAAAAAAAATGTTTTAACGTATTTTGAATTTTTTCAACTTGATAATTACCAAAGAACCAAGGATGGGTTGTAAATGCTATAAGAAGAAAGTATTTTTTTTACAAACCTTTAATCCAATTGAAAGAGAGATGGGTTGAAATTTCCCTTTGATATTTTTATGCTCAAAAATTTGAATGCTCATTCCCACATATCTTTAAAATAAGGGCCAATAAAAAAATCCAAAACAAATTCTCACTCAATGTCCATTATCAAAATTGGACCAATAGATTCTTTTGTTTGCTTGGATTTTAAACTTTTAAAAAATGTTATCCCTTTATCTCCTTTAAGAAAATTAATTTTTGTCCTTATTTTTACCTCCCAAGCATGATAATTCTAAATGCATCTTAATTTATGATCAATTTCTAAAATATTATTTTAAAATGATTCTTTAAGTTGGAATTTCTAGAAATTAAGTTTTTTTTGTAAAGATTTTTCAATATTCCTTTTATCAAATGCTTTCTTCTTACAAATATTATATAGAAAATGTCTCTTAGATATCAGATTATTTCAATATTCAATTGCATGACTAGAATAAAAAATAACATTATTGATACTTTTAATATTAAAATTATTTATAATAAATCATTATCATTCAATAACTCACATTTAGTTTAAAGTAGCCATCTATCATGTTTTTACCATTCAATAAAAAATATATTATGTGTATTATTGCAAAAATATATCCAAATTTATTTCTATTAGATAATTCCAATCCTTTGATATTCTAACTTATAATTTAATTTCATTTATGAAGAGAAAGGACCTTTTATTTTGTACAATCTATCAAAAAAAACCACTCAGGATTTTTTTTATCTGTATCCCTTTTAACTAATTTTTTTATTGAGTTTACCATAACTATATTATTTCTTTTTTTTTACCTTATCTTTGGTATCTTCCATAGTTTCAAGAGAAACACATTGAGCTTGTACTTCTAAAATAATGGATTGAAAAAGTCTAATATTTTTTTTTTGTCTTTTAGATTTCTTCATAAAAGTTGTGTGAGAGACTTCATTTAAAGTTTGTGTATCAGTAATAAGACGTATTTGAGGAGTAATGAGAGGTATATATATATAAATTCTTTGAATCTTCTCTTTAATTTATCAAGAACAAGTTCTTAAGCATTTTTTCTTTTCTTGGGAGAGTATATTTTGAGACGAAGCTTTACCTAGAATCAATAATATCAATAGACATCTTAATTAGAACAACTATATATTTTTTGTTATTTTGATTTATATCCACAATAGTAGAAATTTATTTACATACTAAATATTATTATTGCCTTCACTATCCATATCAACATCATTTTGAGCTCTTTATCAAGAACTTCTTTTGGTTGTGTTTCAAATTTTCTTTTAATAACATTAGAGTACTCTTTATTAAATGATATTCTCTTAAAATATAGATTTAAAAATAGATTTAATAATTTTATGACACTCTTTTATTAGGCATCCATATTTTTTTTAAAGAAAATAAGCATTCAAACCTCTCACTAATTCCAATTCACACTAAACCTAGTCCATATTTAATTGGACTCTTAAACAGATAGGAAAACACTCCTAAGGCTCAATAGAAATAAGAACCCTAGCATTGAGGTCCAGAAGAGTGGATGTTGTCAAATTTGGTGACCAAAATATTTTTATAAACAAAAATGTCTAATATTTCATAATTTCCTTTTTAAACCTAGCTTGCATGCCATTTTTTTAAAGATTATGAATTTGACCTTTTGGATCATTTTACTAAAAAAAACATAGCAACCCTTTTTTTATCCCAGATTGAGTGTCCATTTGTAATGTAGGAAATTTGACTCTAACAAAAGCAAAACAAGATCCCTTTGAGAGTAAAACTTCAATTATTTCACTTAGACGAATCAAGAGATTTAAACATATTTAAAGCTAGAATGATTGTTATTTTCTAGAAAGATATTTTTAAATAGGAAAATAACAAAAACTAAGATGCTTAAAGAAAATAGACCGGTGAAAATATATAAAAATGAAAATAATAAATGTAATTTTTTTATTATAAAAATGATAAGTATAGATGCTAAAGAGCTTGGAATTGAGATATGGAGGTCTCTACCAAGGACACTAGAGTTTCACACATACATCCTCATGTCACACTATCATCTAATCAAGAAAAAAATCGAGTATAACTAGATGTGAAAAATTCACTTGCACACACAAAACACAAAAGGAAGAGCTCAAAATATAGAGAAACTATGATTATAAAAATAACTATGATAAAACCTATCTAAATATTAAGGTAAAATAAAATTAAAAAAATAAAATACAAAGATTAGAGGAGAGATCGTTGAATAGATTTGTTTCTTCTTTAACAAAACCCACAACATAAAGAGAAAGAGAACATGTTTAAGGGTTTTTTAGGGGCTTGCCTCAGTCAAACCCTCATTTAGGTATTTTTACCTTAATGAATAACCAAGATAGATAGAGAGAAATAAATTTTGTGTGTGTGTGTTCATGCTCTAAGTGTATATAAAGATAAAAATAATGATAAATATAATTAATGAGAAATGTATGTGATAATCCCAAGGTGCTTGAGGGAAGAAGAAAAATAAAAATACTACCTGAGAGACTTGAGGAAGCCAAGAGAGAAATAGAGGTTGAGAGAATTATGTAAAAATATAGAGTGTTGTAGAGAGTTGTATGCAAGCTTGAGATTGCAAAAGAGCCAAGAGAGAGAGATCTTGGATGAGAAAATGATAGATTCAAAAAGAGAGGATGGAAGAGGTCAATGAGTCATTTAGAATCATTTTGATCTATTTTTATTGACTTGGGAAGGTGACAAGTGAAAAAATGCTCAAAATGGCCTTCAAACAAAAAAAATATTGTAGGATGCTAGGCGGTCATGTCCAAAAAATTCATATTAGAAAAATGATGGGAGAAGAGAAAAGTATTGGGAAAAGGCAAAAGTGACCCAAAAATGTGATCAAGAGAAAGGAGGTCTGAGCACCTTGAGAAGGAAGAAGGTTGATGCAAGGGCTAAAATGAGACTTCAAAAACACTAAGGGAATGGAGACCAAAGGGGACACAAAACATAAGTGTAAAATTCTAAGGCTGTGTAATTTTTGAAACTACACCATTCATCAAATCTTAGATGGAAAATAATTTCTATCCAACAATGAAAAATAAACATTAATTATTTTTAACCCTATTTATTTCTTTTTGACAATCTTAATCATCTCTAGCTTAGGGTTAATATGAATTATCCAAGGATAAGAAAATAATTTACCAATTTCTCTTTCTTCTAGTTGTTCAAACATGAAGTAGTTTCCCCCTTTAGTTACATCATCAAATTTTATTTATTCTAGTATTAACTCTAGCTCATCTACATTAAGAACAATTTTGTATGGTTTCTTACTTGCCTAAGTATTATTTTCTAAACCACATTTGATTTCCTCCTTTTTTTCTCAATACTTTCCATAACATGCTCCAAAGATAATACCTTTGCATGATTTGGTTACTAAATTACCCATGACACACATTTAGGTATGTCCAACTATCAACTACCCCACTCAAATTAGCAATAAATGCACAACAAACAAGGTCTATTTTTTAAAAGGAAAAAAAAAAAAAAATCAATATTCCATAAAAATACTACCAAAAAGAACAACACAAAATAAATTCCATGACATATTGAAAAAGAGACCAACTTGAAAAAGCATTACCAAATTTGGTGAAGATTAATAGTTAGAGTTGAACTTGGTGAAACAAGAGCTTCCAAGGGTATCCATCGAGGATGACTACTCATCTTCCTCACTAGAACTTAGAGCTCCTCTTCTCATACTTATGCTAATATATCAGTTTAAGGAACGACCATGGCCAATACCATTTCTTTTTTTACTAAAGATTCTATCTATACATATTGTAAATTTGTAAGGTCAATGTGATTAACCAAAATATCACTTGTGCATTGTCAGGTTTTTATACCTAAGCTCCTCATTAGATCATCAATAGTGTATCACAAATATTGAGCTCACCTGTACCAAACATGTGTAAAATAAGATTTTATACCTATGTTTGTAATACCCCTCCGTTTTGCTTCTCGTTTCATGTTGTTTCTGCTTTGCTTGGATTGCAACTACTGTGATGCTGGACACATCTTTTATTATGATGTTTTGATCGCTACTCTTGAGCGACAACTATTATTGTGTGATGTGGTTATCTGTTTTTATTTTACATGCTTTGATGAATTAATGATGACAGTAGAATTATCATGTGATTATTTATGAGAATATTGTTTATGACGTTAGTGTCAGTCTTGGATGAGTGTATTGGTGAAGGAGACGGGTTTGCATCACTCGCTTGCGAGCGCCCTGCGAATCTGAGATTTCTTCTTCACGGTGTGAATTATATACTGCATATATTATGTTGATTACAGGTTGCAGGTACATGACATCGACTCCACCTGGTTCCACAGGTTTGAGCGTGTTGATCCAACGGTTAAGTTGAATGGGAGATAGTAGCTTGGTAACATGTGTCAGGTCTACACCCTAGCCTTAGTGTGTCGTCCGTTCTGATGATTGAGTCATGTTGTATCTTATTGGATGTTATGTTATGTTTTGAAATGTGTTGAACCTTTAAATAGTTCTTTTGAAAATTGCATTGGCTGGAAGAAATGTTTATTTTATATTATTTTAATGTTATGCTCATTGGTTATATTTATAATGATTATTGAAATTAAACTTAAATTATTTATTTAATTAAATTTAAATCTCAAGGGATTAAATTTAATTATTAAATAATTGTAAGTAGGTTTATTAAAGTTGAATTATTTAATTTATTAAATTTAAATCTCAAGAGAGTGAATTTAATTATTAAATAATTGAAAGTGTGTTAGTTTAGTTAAAGTATTTATTTAATTAAATTTAAATCCCAAGGGATTAAATTTAATTAATAAATAATTGTGAGTAAGTTAATTAAAGTTAAATTGTTTATTTAATTAAATTTAAATCTCAAGTGATTGAATTTAGTTATTAGATAATTTAATAATAATTAAGTTAGTGTGTTTGATTGTTAAATTAAATTAAATCAAAAAGGGAATTGGAGAAATTGAAATTTTACTTTAAAGTCAAAGTTAGGGCCTTTGAAAATGGGGAAATGAAATTAACATGTAAATTCAACTTTTGCATTTGAAAGTGAATTAGGGTTACATTAGGTTATTTTGGAATTGTTGTTTTATAAGTTTAGGGCAGAAAAATTTGGGGATTCTTCTTGCTTCATTTTTTTTGACAGGCAAGAAATTTGTTGGAGAAATTTTGATGAAAGTTTAGGAAATTATTTTCTGGTTGAGGAATTAAATTGAAAAGGGAGAGAAATTCTATGAAGAAGGTGGAGCTAGTAGATTGAAGCTTGCTGAAAATTTCTTGGCATTGTGCGAAAAGAATTGTGAAGAGCTCAAAGGAAAGTCTGCATCAATAAACTTGGTGACTGCAAATAACCAGGTTTTCTTTTATTTTCTTGTTTTATTGCTCTTAGTTTAACCTATTTTGTTTAAATGAGAAGAAATTTGTAAATGGGGAATTTTCTGGAAACCCTAGGTTAAACTCCAATAGTTGATATTTAGATTTATTTGTTTTTAAAATGCAAACCCTTTTAGAAAATGGGGGAAGAGAAAACTAGGTCATTGTTTCAATCTTCTTGTGTTTAGAATTTTTGAAAACACAAAGGAAAGGGAATGGTTTCATTTGTTATTCTGAATTTAATCTTTGTTTGGAAAGATTCCAATGGTTGCAAAAAGAATAAAATTATTTTCTGGTTGTTTATATATTATTTCTTCGATTTCTCTAGCAAAGAAAATTCTGGAAAAAAAAATTACATATATAATAATATACATTGCATATACTATTTTCTGGAAATAATATATGCAATCTATATTATTAGATATATAAAATTTTATATTTTTTTTAAACTAAGTTATGTTGTGTTCGGCCGCTGTACGGACCTGCGTCCATCCGTATCGGCGAATGTTGTTTTTTGGAAATTTTTGTTTTAAAAAAAAAATTTCGAAGTTGTGGGGGGGTTCGGCCCCCCACCGGTTGTATTGACTGTGCAGTGGGTACGCAGTACCTACTGGACAGTGCGCCACCTGTACGGAGGACACACTGTCCAATGAAGACTGCGGCCCCCGTCACTGTACCCGCCACATATGGTAGCCGGCTGCTGTACGAAGCGTACAGTCGAACGTAATGGTCTGCGGACGGTGACAGTACCTGTCACGTCCGCATAAACCTTTATTTTAATTTTTGTTTATTGAATTTTTTGTTATTTAAAAATTTCTTTTTTTTATGAAATTTTCCATTATGTTATTTTTAATTTAATTTAATTTCGTTTTTTAATTTTAATTTTAATTTTATTGAATTTAATTTTCAATGTCAATTTTAATTCGGTTTAATTTATTTTTTTATGTATGATATTTAATTAATTTTGTATAATTATATATGTATTATTTGTATATTATATATTTAATTATATATAATATTTAATTATATATATATATATTTTATGAATTTAATTAATATTATATATAAAATTAGTTAACCTTATTAGAATGAACTTTTTATATGGTTGATTTACTGAATCATGAAGAGGGGAGATAATGCTTTTATCGAGTAGTAGGGTTATGCATGATGCTTCGTTGTGGAGTTCATAATTAAATGTCTTGTAGAACATGGAAACATCTCCGGTTAAACAAATAAATTATAGTGAAATTATTAATCTCACGATTTGATCCAGTTGGGAAGTTTAAGCTTTTGATGAAGAATTTTATTGTTCAATGTATAGTATAGAAAGGAATAATTCATCTATTGTGTGAAACATCAGATTTGGAATATGGTTTTAGAATAACCAAATGTAGTATTTTCTTTTCCAAGGCATGAGTTCATTGATGTATCCTTAAATGAATATTTTGTGATTGATTATTGTGTAGTTGGGTTATAAAGTCTTCCAGTTACACGTGGGTCATTCCCTTGTTATAATATTGTTTTGATTTCCCTTGGGTAGTGTTACATTTATCTTGTCCTCCTAGTATTGGAGTGGAATTCTTTGTGTTGCCTCCTAGGATTGGAGAGAGTTTATTGTTTCAAATTCCGTAGCACTTGAGTAACCCTTGGAGTTAGTTTTGTAGTGTGTTATCCAATTAGAAGAGTGGCTTTTGTTAGGGGCCGGAGCCCAAAGAGGTAAATCGGGAAACCTTCAAAAGTGATTATAACAACTGAAAACTAAAGTAAATATACTTAGCATATTAGGATGTAGTTCACATTAACCAAGATAAGTTAACCTCACTCACAGGCACAAGGGTTTGTTTAGACTTGGGGTGGGTGAGAAGGCCTGGAATGGCAAGATCACTATCTCGTCCCTATGAGAGGTAGATGATTCCACTTGAGATAGTATGAGTGCCAGGATTCGGTTGAGGCCACCAGGATTTTCGGAGCCTATGAAGAATGCCCAGAGGATATCTCATGACAAACCTTGTGATGACACTCTGTCTAGGATAACACCGTGTTTATGTTGTGCGTATATTTTCTTTAGCACACTTGATTATATTATGTCTGGAAGCAATGTAACCATGATTAGAGTTTTGAATTTATTGTGCATATGTGTGGTTGAGTCAGTTTGTATCAGTATGAGTCTGCCTTTGGTTTGAGGTGGTAGGTTTCTCATCCATGTTACTTGGTTACTATCTCCTAGCATGGGGGGTGGTCCTTCGGGTACCACATGGTTGGGTGGAACATGCACCATAACCGTTGGGTCCCCTGGATCTTCAGTACTTGGTGGCGAGACTTCTTGATGGACATCTCACTTGTCTTACCTTTGGATTCTTGTATTTTGTATCTCATAATGTAATGATATTGTTTTACCCCTCTTGTGTATGAGGTGGACCTTGTAATAATCGCACTTATGTATTTGTACTCATTCTGGGAATGAGGATTGTAATAGATCCTTTGTAATTGATTTATGTAAATGAATGCTTTATCATATCTCATTTCTTTCTATGATGAAGAATGTTATTACTTGTGTTATTTACTTTCTATGTATTTTAAATGATGTATGTTAATGGGGTTTAAGTAATCTCAGTTATGTAACCCTAGGGGAGGTTGTCAGTTTAGTTGAACATGTGGGTTAATTCACTTCCTTTTAAAAAAAAATAAAATAAAAATTAGTACGCTTGTTTAGTGAATTGAAACTTCCTCTAGGGTTGCGTGGCGGGGCATTACAGTTTGTAAGACCAAAACATAAGATAATTGATTCTTTAAATGTGTTAAATTTGTTATTTTTATATGGAAAGAATTATTTTCCATATCTACAACTTGATTGATGTTTTCCTTGGATTCAATGGTGGAGAAACAACCTAATGCAAGATAAAATGGTTTTTAATCCAAGATATTCAAATAAAACAATTCTATATATGATTTTAATTTTATTTAACCTTCACTATAGTTTCATTATGCTAAAGGTAAAGTTTCACAATGCTAAAAGTAGTATCAAACTCGAGTGGGAGAAAAAATTGACATTAAGAAAATACATATAATTATATAATTATTACCAATGATTTTCAAATCCAAATCTAAAATCCATGACAAAAGTCAAGTCAAATGATAAATTTAGAAGTATTTTGTCCTATATAGATAATCCATAATCTATCTTATAAAATAAATCACTTTAGTGTTCAATAATTTTATAGCAAAAAAATTAGATACCTAACAAAACCAAAGCTTAGAAAAAGCTTAAAGGAAATTCCATTTTGGTGTGGGTCTCGGAACAAATTGTTGTTGTTGTTGTACCTAATTCCTTTATTGGCCTAAAAAATCTTGATTTTTTGGCTAGTATTAATGTCCAAAAGAATAAAGATATACAATTCCAAGGCCTTCAAATAAAGCAAGGCTAGATTGGTTAGGAACAATTACTATGAGGAAATATTTTTTTTAGCATGCAATGTGACTTGAATGTCAATAGTTTACAAAAAGTTAATAAAAATAAATCTCTAAATGAACCCTATATTTATCTACGATCACAAATAATAACAAAAATTCTTACCAAAGTTGATTTCAAAAATATTTTCATTTTTTTTACTTTACATTAGGGACCAAACTATAACTATAACTTGAATATGACACTAGTATGCTATACACACACATGTGCATGCACAAAGAGAGAGAGGGGGGAGAGGGTAACACAAATATGATATAAATAATGAATACCAACTCCCTAACAATATCAAAGGTAATAAACTATTGCATTTGTAAAATCTAAAGTTTTTTTTATCAATAAGGTATAGAGAGTTCAATGTTAAACTTTCAAGGGTTATTTTTGTATACATGAAAATGGAGAGATATATTGTAAAATATGTAGGATTTTTTATTTGAAGTGAAATTTACATTTCAAATATATACATCTTTTATGAGAAATAAATTCAATGTTACCATATAACATGTCTATCATTCAATGTATTACTCAAATAAATAACTCCTTGCCAAATTTGGACAATATAAATACTTCCAAATGATCATTAAATTGTCCCTCACCAAGGTTTAGTGATGGTTCCTCAAAAGTATGTAAAAAAATAAGGGTTGAGACAATTAAGTTGAACATACAAATATCTTATTAAAAATCTAAAAAGTTATATGCTTAGGATGAGGATGCAACTATGAAAATTGAAGATTTGGATGTATAAAAACTAGAGGGTTGTCTAAAACATGGGACCGAAAGAAATTGATGTTCTACACTCCCAAAAATGTGTTAGTTTGGATAATGAAAAAGATAGGGAATCATGTGAGACTCCTAAATTATAATTCCAAATGTGAGAAGGCACCAAATTATGGTAAATGGAAAGGTCCTCTTGCTAAAAACTAAATAAATTTAGAGAAGGGAACCTCAAAATCATAATCCATGTTCATCGAGAAATTAGAAATGGATATGAAAATAATCATAAACTATTTCAAAAATGTTGATAAGCATCAACAAAAAATTCTCACACTAAATTTTTTTCTACACATCAAAGTAGATGAGCTAAGGTAATAATTATAGATAAAATAACATAAAGAAAAGATATCCACAACATTTTAAGTACTGTTGAAACATAGAAAAAAATGATCCTAAGTCCTAAGTGCTTAGAACAATAGGATTCAAGGCCTTTTCCTAGGGTTTCATTGAGATGGAGATCAACAAGGTGTATAGATTGACTTTCAACCATGAAGGTGAGCCAATCAGACCCAAATCTCCATCAATGTGGGAATTGAAATGGATTGGAGATGATTTGATATGATTAACCTAATCAAAATATGTGCCCTAATATGTAAAATACAAGATCCCAACAATGCATAAATTGAAACAACAGTTTACAGGTAGATCTAGGAAGTGTGGAGGACTACGTACTTGCCCAAAAAAATTGGTATTGACTTGAATACAAGGACATAGTAACCCTGGGGCACATGAGTCCTTGTACACCTTTCCTATTCTATTTTTGAGGTCCTCTGATGATAGATTTGAGATCTTCGTTTCTACTTGCAAAGTTTTCGGAACACTGCCAGATAATTTTGTAGGTGAGTTTATGCGAGTTGATAAGGTGTAGGGCTTCAAATGCAACAATGAATTTTTTTTCTTCAAGCTTCCTTCAATCCTCTTCAAACCTAAAACTTGCACATTCAAAGAGAAGGAAAGGGTTGTTCCATTTAGGGGCTTTCCTTAGTCAAACCCCATGTTAGTGTTTTCACTTCCACAATAACAATATTAATGATAAAATGATAATTGATAGGAAGTAATGATGAAATCATAAAGTGATGCAACTCACCACCCTTCAATGGCTTCCTTGAAGGATTGAAGTCATGCACATCACTTCAAGGTCTTGGATCTTGCTTGCTTGATTTCTTGAATGCTTTGGATACCTACAAAATTGTTAGCCTTCACAAAACAATCACAACATGGACATACATAAACTCACATAGGATTTAACATGGTTCTTGGATCTTGAATTACTGCAATAAATCTTTGAAATGTTGCTCTTGACTTGCTTGATAATGCTCTTGATCATAAGTTCACCAACAATTGTCTAGATGGTTTTCAAATGATGCAATAACTAGGTATTTATAGGCATTTCTCTAATTTTATGAGAATTAAATCTTGATCGTCAACATTTGCAACTTGAATTTTGAATGTTAAAATGCCAACATCGACATAGCCAAAATTGGTCCCTAGAAAAATAGGGGGACCCATACGCCCTAGGGTGAATGGGCACTGGCCCTATTTTCCAAGAAATTAAGTGTCGGGTGTAAAATATTAATTGGATGCATTTGTTCAATGCTTGTGATTTCTTGGAAAGTGGTAAAAATGGGCTATAAAATGCATGATTTAAGAAAATAGGGACCCAATTAAGCTCAATAATTTAGGGGGAGAAAAACCTAGTGTGAAATTGTCGAGAGTGAAAATTTATGACAATACATTTAGCCCCCACTTTAGTGAGAGTATGAACTTATGCTCAGACTCACACTAAAGTAGAAAATCTATATCAAGAGGGGTCCAGTTGTCCAAATATTGAAGAGATAGGATGACCAAGGATCTAGGGAGGAGTGCAAAAGCCCCCAGGATCCAAGATCCAATGGAAAACCAACATAAGTACAAAGGAACACACAAATATATGGAATTCAACAAGATAACATACACAAACACACATGTCAAAATACATGAAACATACACGATGAAAACACATGGTGTGATGGAATATAAAGATGATGAAATGAAAAAAAACACAATGTAAAAATTATGTAAACATGAAGAAAACACTCAAAAGACACACACAAAACACAAGGTTAGTACTAAAAGATTTGAGTTGGTAACGTAAAGAGACCTTGGTCATAAATTGTATCAAATACCAAATTTCATCCATCGAATAAATGAATGCTCCCATGAGGACTAGCAAGTTGTGTTATGAAACATTACTCATGAGATACATGGCTCCACTAGCAAGCAAGGTGTGTTATGCTTGGTGGTCATGTTAAAAAGGGGTGCTCAATTTTAGGACCTAACAAGCTCCATTATTCTGAATCCATGAACTATCTTGCAAAATCTTGCTTCGGGGAGTGCATAAACATCACCTCAACAAGTGCACAAAGTTTAACGTCATTGGGGAAAAACAAAAATCACCTCAGGGGGTGCACAAAGTGTAACATCTTGGGGGATGAACAAAAATCACCTCAAAGGATGCACAAATTTTAACATATTGAGGGATGAACAAAAATCACCTCAGGGGGTGCACAAACGATGATAGGGTAAGGCTAAAACCTCAAGGGGTGTTATAACAACACCACCACAAAAGGTGATTTACAAAAAACAAAAAAGGGGATTTTTATCAATACATGAAAGAATGCACCTTAGGGAATATCACACATGACATCACCACCAAGAGAGGACAAGTCATGGAATAGAATAATCACACCTTAGGGAATACTAGCCATAGCATTACCACCAAGGGAAACGTCATATGCCAAGAAAGATCACACACTTAAGGGACATCAAGCCCAATATCACCATAAAGGAGACACTTCACATAAAGAAAGAAGGCCACACTTTGATTGTCATGGTCACACTTCTTAGGAGATTTTTTTCATCATCAATAAAAAAAAGGGACCATTGCACATGCAAAGAATGAGTGTGGGATTATACGCCCCCCTTAAAATGTTAGTGTACTTGCTACACTAATGTTTTAAGGAGATATAAAGGGATCCCTTGCCAGAAGGAATGCACCCAACACAAGGCTACCTTACCCTTCTCCCCCAAGTGTAGGGACAAAGGTGAGTCAAAATGGATTATAACGCATTGCTCCTTGTGAAATTAAATATGATTGCATAAAGCCTAGTTTATACCCCCATGGATGGTAGCGAGTATTGTGTGATACTGCAACTACCACATAGAAAGGAGCAATAACTAATGCGATTAAGTGAAGATATTTTTGATGTCTTTGTTATTTTTGAAGGACAATATCCAAGATCTATTTTTGTTTCTTGTGTGTTAGGCTCTATGGGAACATGAATAACTTGTTCTTTCACTCCACATCCTTTTCCATTATAGCCAAGTTATTTTACAAGTTCATAACCTCCTCCATAAATGGCTTCCATATCTTTCGAAGAAGGTGTTTTTTCATAATCACTTTCATCGTATGTAGATGTGTAATTTGTGTTTTCGTCTTTGCTAGAAATTGTGGATGTTTTTTATGATTGTGTTGATATCATTGCGACTTCTTTCTATTTTTTTTATTTTGATTGTGTCATTTTTTATTCCCCCATAAATTTAGGTGTGAAATCTAATTATTCCCACTCATCATCTAACAATTTTATCACCAATGAAAGACACTCCTCTTCATTCTCAAATTGTGAAGGTTCCACTTTTGTAGTTGGTTTAAATGTGCTAAGAGGATTTGTCATTCTTGTTTCAGTTTGTAAACAATATTCAGATTTAGGATTAGCTTTTATCATGTAAAACTTATTGTTGTAAGTGTATTTCATTAAATGATAAAGTGTTGAAGGCACTCCTTTCATATCATGAATCCATGGTCTACCCAAGAGAAGATTATATGAAAGATCATGGGGCATGACATGGATGGAACTTTGTAAAAAAAACTTACCAAATTTAATAGGTAATGTTATCACACAAAGCAATTGTCTTCCCACATTATCAAAACCTTTGACCGATAAATCAATAGGTTGTATTAAAGTTTTGTTCTCTCCAATTTTATCCAAAATATGAACACTACAAACATTAAGCCCTAAACCATTGTCAATATAGGTACATCTAATCCCAACCTTGTTAATAGTAGCCATTATCATCAAAGCATCATATTGTTTTTGCATTTCTAGAGGAGATAATTCACTTTGATGAAAGATAATTTCCATAATAGGTGAATTCATACTCTCAATCAAAGCTGCCACATCATTTGGTTGTGCACTAGGAAGGAAAAAAATATTTTTCCAATCATTTTGAAGTATGCCATGATAAATAGGTGATGTTTGGATCAAATCCCACAAGGATATCTTAGCAGGAATGTTATGAAGTTGTTCAACAAGATCATGTTCTTTACCACTAGGTTGTTGGATATTCGGTGCAGGTGGGAGGTATGGTTGAGGCAATAGGATGGATGTTGGAGTTTGTTTTGGATTCTTATTGTTTCTAGTGTTATATGTGTGAGCTATAGTATGATAACTTGGTTGTTGCAACACATTATTACTAGTAAGTTGTTTTACAAAGATTAGGATATGGCCACGAGGTTTAGGAGGTCCTAAAATTAGAGGAATATTAAAGGTGTGTTAGGAGATCCCATAATTAGAGGACTCTTAGGAGGTCCAAAATTATTTTTATGAGGTCCAATAATGAAGGGAGATCTAATGGTCAATTGTGCATTCATAACCTCAATGGATTTGACTTGTTGATGATCTTGTATCGAGGGGGTATCTAATGTCACTTTAGCATCTTCATCTATGCAATCCATCTTACTATCTTTTGAAAGAAATGTATCAATGATTTCATCCTCTTGTACAACAATTTCTTCTCAAGTAGGTGAGGTAGGGGAAGAGAAAAAAATAGGATTCTCATAATGCTTAATGATTGGATCCTCTAACACCAAGATACCTTCTTCACAATAAGCTGTATTGGGAGAAGAGAAACTATGATTGTCATGATTGTCCATGATTGCATCTTCTTGCACCAATACATTCTCACAAGTAGGGGAGATGTTGGGAGATGAATGAAGATTAGGTAAAGTAAAATTAAGAAATGTGTCAATGATTTCATTCTCTCGTGCCAAGATACTCTCACAATTAGGAGAGATATTGGGAGAATGACTAACATTCTTATCAATTATTTCATTTTGATTCCTTAGATTGTGCTCATAAGTAGGGAGATTAAAATCTTACAAGCCATGTATTACCCTATGAAAACTACATCTTTGAAAAGGAAACATGTTGGTACTTTCCTTATGCATCAAGTGATCAAAATTAGATAGTTATGTAAACATAATTCAAAAATAGACATCAAATCTAGACAGAGGACACTGAGAAAGATTTGTCACATAAATTTAAACCAAAAATAGTAGGACAAAGGCACCCAAGGGCATCTGTGTCTTGGACAGGGTTTCTAAAATTTCAAAGTTTTAGTATGTGTGATTTTTCTAAAGGGTTTTGGGTCTAGTTGCAAACAAGTTTAATAGTTAATATCTTCTAGATTTTGCTCAACTTAAGACAATGTGCTTCAAAATGAAAGTGTGCAATAATGTGGAAGATGTTTTGACAATTTTGAATGTAATTTCTAGATCTAAAATGCAATAATTGACTAGTTCTAAGATGCCACAACCTAAAAATGATGATTTTGATGTAATTTAAAATCAAACAATGCAATGCTGTTTTTTAATTTTTGAACTATATGAAAGATGCCTAAATACACACAATTAAGAATTCCAATTCAAAGATCTGCAAGCACAAATAGAATTACGACACGAAGACATAGATTTGTGAAAAAAAATATTAATGCAAGTGTACAAGGATAGAGGTGCCCAAGGACGTCTAAGTCCTTGCTAGGGGTTCTAAAAATTCAAAAATTGAATGTTTATTATACTATCTAAAGGTTCTTCTATGTGCAAATAGGTTTGCAAGTGAATATGTTTTTAGAATTTTCACAATTTAAGACAATATGAGTCAAATACAAATATGCGACAATAAATAGAAATTTTGAATGTAGATCTAACCTAAATGACTAAAATAAACCCTAATGCAACCTATGGTGCAATATGAGATGCAAATATTTTGAATTTTTATGCTTTTATGATGCAAAAATGAAACCTTAAATGAGAAATTCAAAGCAATGCAAAGCAAAACCTAGATCTAGGGTTAATTTTAAGAAGGTATATGATGTCAAAATGTCAGGTTCACCAAAATGAAACATAGAAAAATGTGATCCTAAGTCCTAAGTGCTTAGAACGATAAGATTCAATTCTTTTTCCTAATGTTTCATTGAGATGGAGATCAACAAGGTTTATAGATTGAGTTTCAATCATGAAGGTGAGCCAATTAGACCTAGATCTCCATCAATTTGGGGATTATAATGGATTGGAATTGATTTTCTATGATTAACCTAATTAAAATATGTGCCCTAATATTTAAAATGCAAGATCTTGACAATACACATACTGAACCAATAGTTTGCAGGCAGATCTGGGAAGTGTAGAGGATTGTGTACCTGCCCAAAAAAAATGGTATTGATATGAATGCAAGGATAAAGTCACCCTAGGATGTATGAGTCCTTTTACACCTTTCATGCTCTATTTTTTAGGTCCTATGATGACAGGTCTGAGATCTCCATTTCCTCTTGCAAATTTATCATAACATTATCAGATAATTCTATAGGTGAGTTTTTGTGAGTTGACAAGGTGTGGAGCTTGAAATGCAACAATGAACAATTTGTCTTCAAGATTCCTTCAATCCTCTTCAAACCTAAAACTTGCACATTCAAAGAGAAGGAAAGGGTTGTTTCATTTAGTGGTTTTCCTTAGTCAAACCCCATGTTAGTGTTTCCACTTACATAATGGCAATGTCAACGATAAAATGATAATTGATAGGAAGGAATGATGAAATCACAAAGTGTTGCAACTCACCACCCTTCAATGAATTCCATGAATGACTGAAGTCATGCATATCACTTCAAGGTCTTGGATCTTTCTTTCTTGATTTCTTGAATTCTTTGGAGACCTACAAAAGTATTAGCCTTCACAAAATAATGACAACATGAAAATACATAAATTCACATAGGATTAAACATGATGCTTGGATCTTGAATTGTTGCAATAAATCTCTGAAATGTTGCTCTTGACTTGCTTGATAATTCTCTTGATCATAAGTGTTCCAATATTTTTCTAGAAGATTTTCAAATGATGCAATGACTAGGTATTTATAGGCATTTCTCTAATTTATCGAGAATTAAATCTTGATAGCCGACATTTACAACTTAAATTATGAATGTTAAAATACCGACATTGACATGTCCAAAATTGGTCCCCAAAAAAATAGGGGGACCCATACGCCCTAGGGTGAATGGGTCTTAGCCCTATTTTCTAGGATATTAAGCGTTGGGGGTAAAATATTAATTGGATGCATTTTTCAATGCTTGCAATTTATCAGAAAGTGGTAAAAATGGGCTATAAAATCCATAATTTAGGAAATTAGGGACCTAATTAGACTCAATAATTTAGGGGGAGCAAAACATAGTGTGAAATTGTTGAGGGTGACAATTTATGATAGTACAATTGTAAAATATAATAGATATTAATATGCATGTTGTTAGGAAAAAGTGTGTTGTCCACCTTGCATAATGCTATAATGTATTATTTATTTATTATGTGGTCCACCTAGGGAATTTAGAGATACATGCACCACATGGGTCTAGTATTCTTGGGACCAATTTATATGTTGTATGTAACATTGGATTAAATATTTAATGTGGGTTTCCACATGGGAAAAATATTTAATGAGGAAAACTTAGTACCAAATTTAAATGTGGGGTGAATTATTTTGTAAGCGCATTGTATTAATCACATGGTTTTATGTAATACCACTTGGTGGTTTTGTGTGAGCGTGTTTCTATAAAAGAAAACACATGGTAGTTGCCTAAGGTTGGCTAGTTGGCTCATTGGCTCTTGTTAGCATTTGTGAGGGTTGAAGCATGGCATGTGATGTGTATTTACATGCTTGTTCACATGGACTGCTTGTAGAGGGCTTGATGTTTTAAAGGTATTCATGGAGGACTCTGAAGATGTATTGTAATGTTTATTGTTGAATAATACATGAGCGATGGATTCTTTTGGAGGCTGGGTTTTTCCCTCTTGAGGGTTTTCCAAGGTTATATCTTGTGTCATCTTTGATGGTATATTGTCTATTCTTTTGCATATGGATTCTAAATACTTGTTTACATAGATTTCTCTATTTGGGTTATGTGGAAATTATCTTGGGTGGATGCATATTTGTTTTCATTTGGTATCAAAGACAAGTCAAGCTAGGAGCCAATTGCATTATATTAGAGTGGCTTAAGGGGGGTGTTGGTAATAAACCAAATCCAGACCAAATAGGGGTTGTCTTATACAGGCTAGTATCTTAGTTGATAGAGCACTCTAGTAGCAAATGGAAGTTCCTAGGCTCAAGTCCTAGTTGGTCCACGAAAACTCAACATGGTATCAAAGCCATGGTTTTGGCTTGTATAACACTTGTTGGAGTAGATATGGTGTATATTTGAATGCAAAGCTTGCATGGAAAGAATGAATACATTGCAAGATATGAGGGTTTTGTGCAGGTTGTTTTTTGTAGATCTAGGTTTATGAATCTTTGTTGGAAAAGGGTTTTAATGGATGTACATCATGAGGGTTTTGTAGGGGAAATTTTTTAAATATCCTCTTGGGACAAAACAAACCTCACCATTGGATCTAGGAGCCTCGAGAGATGAAGATTGTCATAAAATTTGGCCTATTTTGGTTACAAGAAAAAAATGCATTTTTTTGCCCCCAACCCTAGTCGTATGTTTGTACAACTATCTAAGGTGTTGCAGAAAAAATAATTAAAATTTCTTGCAATTAAAAATAACTAAAAAACCTTTTTTTTTTTTTTAATTAATAGTAGGTGGTCCGCAGACCCCTCGTACTTGTGTTGGTAGGTATCGCCAATAGTGTTGTCGACTATGACTGACAGTCACTAGGCCGACAGGGCCCCAACTATCAATGGGTTATCCCACCCCCTTGTGGGGTTAAAAAATTAATGCTGCCCATAACAAGTTAAAATCTACCACAAAAAAAAATATTTCGCCAATATATATTTTTTTAAATGCCGCCAGTTTTAAAAATTAAACTAGATTTTAATATATAATTGGGTCCACCACCCTGTGGGCGACACCACTCAAGTAGTGCCACCACCATCAACAACCCACCCAAGGGGCACCTTTGCTCATCCTATAGGCCTAATCCACCAACTTTTTTCCATGGGGCATTACTTTTTCCTTGGGTGTCAATCTGTCAACTTATTATACTCGTTGGAAAGTTGGTTTCGTTGTCTACATTGTGGTATCATTGATTTTTCCATATTTTGTTAATTTGATAGTGAAATTCTTGTTGGAATTCAGATGTTACTTTCAAGCTTGGATAGGTCATAACTTGTGCATATGGAGTTGGATTTTGGACTTCTTATAGTCGACAAAAAGCTTGTTCAAAGAACTACACAATTGATCAAGTTTGGAGATGCTTTGGAATAATTTATTTGTTGTTATTTCCATCTGATTTGTTTATGAGTTATTTTGACTATGGTTATTTTGTGAGCTTATGGCTATTCAAATCTTGGTGATTTGATGTTGAAGTCATTTTATATTCACACGTACATATCTTATTATTCTCATTTGACATGGTTATCAATATATTGTTGAGTTTGTATGTTGCATTGTTGCATCTACAAGTTGTGCAATGTTTTAGGTTGTCTATGCTTAAAGGTTACATTTATGACTTGGATGTCGGTTGTCTATGCCCATAGATGCTTCAATGTTGTTACAAATTCATATTGGTGGCTTGGTTTAATCACTTATTTTTTGGTTTTTGTTGTCATGTTGAGATGGATAAATGGGAGTGCTAGGTACATTCATGATGTGGGACTTATGTAGTTGACTATGTGACGTAGACATGTGTGGCACATTTGGAGTTTTTTTCCGGTACATTTGGTGGTGATCATGATGCCATGGATGCTCCTTGTGATTTAGGGAATTTGGTATGACATAATTATTAGTGCAAGTACTTTTTTGGTGGTGTATCTTCTTGGCTTGAGGATCATGGTTTTACTTTTCCTTTTGGGAGATCATGGTGCAGCTGAGTTCTTTGATTGTGTGAGGACCTTTGGTTGATCTTCATTGATGAGATTGTTGTCACAATGTCATGGATATATTGGTTACATGCTTCAGTGGGAGCTTGTGATAGTGATGGTTTGGAGATGTTGTATCTTCTTGGTTTGGAGATCGTGATTTATAATCTTCCCTTTGGGAGCCCAATGTTGAATTATTTGATTACATTGAGGCCACATAGGATCTTCATTTAGAGGATGGTTATCATTTTTCCATGGAGAGATTAATATCATTGTTCAATGGGAGATTGTGGTGATGATGTGGATTCACCATTTAATGGTGGATGATCTTTTGTAGTGTCTGTTAGTGTCATGGATGGACTCTTGGATTATTTTTATTTTATGTAGTGAGGGTTATTTGACATCTTCGATTTCACTGATAGGAGATGGTTGTCTTCATGTGATATGGAGATGTTGACATCTTGGTCAGCCATGGAGGACTCTTTAGTCTTTGGTTGAGGTTTCATGATTTGTCATTTGACATGTGATCCTTGTTTGATAGGATGGTTGTGTACTATGTCATGATATACTCTTGATTACACATTTAGATTTTTTGCATGATACATGTATATGATATGTTCATTAGAGCATATGATCTTCTGAGGAGATGTGAGATCATGATGTCATGGTGTGTTCTTGATTCTGCAATTGATATTTTACTTCGATCTTGGTTGATTCTCTTGGTATTGGGTACATTGATCATTTTATTGGGAGCTTCATGATGATGCTATGCTGAATTTAGAGTTTGGAATGGTTTAATCAGTTACAGGTACTCATGAATACTTGGAGACATAGGCGATACTAGATCTCTTGTGATTAGAGCCATGTGTTGAGACAGTTACTCATTGATGAGGTTTTAAAAGGAAGTCTAAGGGGCCTATACCTTGGTTGGATGTGAGTTCTATTGAATTAAAAAGACAACTAAGAGGGGGGTCAATTAGTTGTATCAAATTAAAACATCAAAACCCTCAATAGTAATCAGATCCACAAACATATATCAAACCCTTATTCTATTAAAGTGATTAATCATGAAATATAGATAACAAAAATTAAAATAACAACACCATACACAAGAGAACACTAGATTTACATGGAAAACCCAATGAGGGAAAAACCACTGTGAGTATTAGCTCACAATATAAGTAATTGCAAAATCGGTACAAGGGCTCACTACCAAAATAGGACACACTGTCCAAAAACGCTCACAGCCAGGGCTCACTGCCACATAAAGAAACAAAGAATATATAAGAGAAATTTTACACAAAGAAAAACTTCTCAATGCAACAAGGAGTCCACCACAAATTATCCAACACTTTTGTAGCCTTGTTTGAAAGATTGCGGACACCTTTAGCTCACTGCACTCAAAAGTCCAACACTTTGAAGTTCACACTGCTCTACTCAAACTCGCACTCTACTCTTTGGAAATTCGCATCACTTGCATCACACATCTCTATCATTTATATCTTGATAAAATTCAACATCTTGACTCATACTTATACTATCCTCAACCTTGAAAACTTTTTCCAAGGTCGGCAATACATGCTTCACACTTTGCAATTTCAAATTAGGTTGGCACTAAACATTCTCGCGGTGGATAGGAATGAAAGTGGACCAAAACAACACTTAACTAAGACCCAAATTAAATATCGCATGCCATGCTAAACCTTCATTAATACTTGAACATCTTTGAATGTAGTGTAAACACCAAGTCGATCGTTACCCATGAAAACACATTAAGCATTCAAACTACAAACTTCCTTAAATCAATCCAAAAATTTTGAACAAAACTATTCACTTGAACACAATCCAATAACATCCTAAAAACCAACAAATCTTACCTGAAGATTATAATCATGCTATTTATCCAGAAAATATTGCCAGACACTATAATACTCTGTAACTCAAAATACCTTCTTTTGATATGCCTAACCATGAATCCTCTTGACACAAACAAGAGAACAACACCATTAACTCTACTTCAAAACCAAAATTCTTGAAAAGAAACTATGAAGAAATGTGGATCAAATACATTTCTCCTAGACACCTGTGTACAACATTGCAAAACCAGTTCACATACTAGTGAACACAACTTCCTCTAACTAGCGATCCAAAAGCCCAAATTCTAGATATAGGAACTCTGAACAACTCTAAACAACATATCCAAACCAAAAAAGTAGATATTCGACCTAGAAGAAATGTGAAGCAAACTAGAACACCTATGCAACACCCTATTTCCTTATTTGATCAATTTTCTTAGTATCCTCGAAATCTTCATCATGCAACAAACTTCCTCAACAAATAGTTGACATCAGTGACAACACCTTCATACTTGCAACAATCTCCCACTTTGTAATTGATGGCAACACATGATGTGAAAAACCATCAAAGACAACACAACACCTATAAACACACTTCCTCATGATTTTCTTTCTTCCCCCCCTGAATAGATAAAGTTTTTTTCACATGATTATTTTTTCCCCTTTGACATCAATGGCAAAGGATAAAATATTTTGCATTGTTCTCCCCCTTTGACACTAAACCAAGATAGTTGCTTTGAATACTCCCCCTTAGAAGTACACCCAACCAAATTAGTAACTCTGCACAATGACAACACATGACACTGTAAGAGCTAAAGATTAGTTCAACACCCAAGACCATCTGCAAAAATAATGAAAACCTTCTACAAGAGAGTATGCAAGAAAATGATCTTGCTTGATATTAAGACCTATCACAATGATGAGACCTATGAATTATATTACATATGAGTACAAAGACCTTCCTTATATAATTCACTAGAAGCTCTATTACTCCCAGATCTTGCAAATCTTCAAACCCACACAACTTTGGCTAGAAATGTCAAATTTAGGTGAAACAAAAGTCAATCTTGACTTTCTCAGCTGCCCTAAACTCAAATATGAGCTGAGATTTCCTCCAACATGAGCCAAAAATGAATTTCCATGAAATCCCACTTGTAGAGACAACCTCAAATCTGGTATTTTTTCCAAGTTTTTTTATTCTCAAGGTCATCATATGATGCAAGAGAAGAGCATACTCAACTTTACTAAAAGATAACCTGGATTTCTCACTAGAAATAGCTCCACCCTTAAATCTGAGAAGGGTTTTGCAAGATGTGGCTTTGATACCATGTAAGAGTTGAAGATTAGCTCAACACCCAATACCATCTGCAAAAAAAATGAAAACCTTCTAGAAGAGAGTATACAATAAAATGAGCTTGCTTGATATTAAGACCTATCACAATGATGAGGTATGAAGTATATTACATATGCGTACAAATACCTTATATATGCAAGGTTGAAATGTATTAATGAACATGATGTTGATAAAGGTCATAATCCTATGACATGAGACAACTAACAAACTAACTACCTAGGAATCATGCAAAATAGCTAGATAAGTTAAGTTCTAGGAAAGCCAACTAAGACATCTAGAAATAATCCTATGTCCTAAGTAAAATTAATCATGCGAATAAGTCTTCTAATTACCTAGTGAATGAATTAACTAGGTACAAGACTTTAATTCACTCTAACAGACACTACCTACTCCCTTTGAGAGGTAGCCACCAACATCAATCAAAAAAAGAGATGAATCCATAGATCCACTAGATTGATGCATCTCCATATGTATCTAGTTCAAAAGGAGGGGAAATAACCCCCAAATTCTCTCAAAGATACTCAAAAGTATCCTTAGGAAGAGCCTTAGTAAATATTTAAGCAATCTGATCCTTTGTAGGTAAATATTCAAGATTTACCTCATTCTCCATAACCTTCTCTCTCAGAAAGTGATACCTGATTGATATATGATTTGTACTTAACCAAATACCATTGATATATAAGATATGGAGCAAGAAGTTACAAAGTAGGAAGGAAAAAATGGTGATGAGAAAGAAAAATCAAGATGGAGGAGCAATGCAAAAATATATTGCACGATGTATATCAAACAATTGATTTGTTGAAGGAGGCTTCTGAGGACATGGAAATGTTGGAAGAATTGGTAATAATTTACATGCTAATAGGATCGAAAATGATAGAAGAAAGATTAGGGATTGGCTAGATGAACTTTATTTCCATCGAAGACAAGGAGGTGGTTTTATAGGGAAGGCTATGAAAAATGGGTGAATATCCCCTTTACATGCAAAAATGGTGTCCCAATTTTAATCTGGTAAAGTTGGACCCCTATGATAATCCAGTTTGGGTATGTTTGTACAATTTTCCTTTGGAATATTGGGTAGGATAGAGCATTGAAAAATTAGGAAGATCTTTAGGCACCCTCATTGATGTGGATGAAGAAATAATAGAGGGAAATTCCTACATCTATGCACACATTCTGGTGGTAGTGGCTAGGACAATACCAAAAAATAAATAAAATTGTGTGTTGATGGGGATCATTGGGATAAATCTTTGGAGGTAGAGGAGGATAAAAAAATTTGTTTGATTTATCGGAGAAGGGATCATAGAGTAGATAAATGTAGAGGAAGACCAAGGATGAGAACAACTTGGAGGCCCAAAGTTTCACAACCACATGACAATACACAAGCGATGGGTGGTTACAAAAAACTAGACCCCATGTCATGTCCACCTCTAACGTGGAAGGAAAGAAAAAATGGTTGGAAGATCGGTCAGCATTCAAGAGAAGCCAAATCAAAAGATATAGAGACAAAAACTCAATTATTTGATGAGAAAGGAGAGGGAACTAAATCAATTGTGTCATAATCAACTCTAGATCCACAAAAATCCAAAAACATAGGGGAACATGAAATAGAGGGTGTTGAATTCGAACAAGATATGTATGAAATGGAGGATGATTTCTTTGAGGCAGACGAATTGGGAGAAATTGACCCAAGATATATCAGCCAATCGACAACAAATATTTTGGGAAAATCAAAAAAATGAAAAGGAAGAAAGACAAAGAAGCAAAAACGGAAGGAAGAAGCCAATGAGAAGGGATTCTTGAGTATAAAAGAATTTTTGAAATCCAAGAGAGCCAAGGTCTCCCTTAGAGGGAAATGAGAATCATTACATGGAATGTTAGGGGATTATCCGCCCCTGACAAAAGATGCTTGGAAAAACATCAATTGGATCAAATGCAAGAAGATATCATATTACTAGAAGAAACCAAAATAAGTTTCAAGGAAGGTGAAAATTTTGTTAAATTCTGAAGAAAAAAAAATGGTCAAGAATTTGTCAAAATGCCAATGGGTCAGTTGGTGGTTTGGGTATTCTATGGTCTACTAATCGGGTGGAAATTAATTTGGTAGAGGCACAAACCAATTCGATACAAGGCTTGGTTAAAATTAGGCTAAGTGATTTAGTTTTCCCTATATTCAATGTATATGGTCCAATTAGTACGATGGAAAAGGTAGAAGTTTGGAAAAAAATCCTCAAAATTAGAAAGGATGGATAGTTCTAAAATAATATTTGGGGGCAATTTTAATGTGATCCTTGATATAAATGAAAAAGTGGAGGCATGAACAAAATAAATAAGATGTAAGGTTAGATTTAAGAGAATTCATTGAAGCAATTTTAGTGGTCGATTGTGTTCCAAAGAATGGTTGGTAAGGTAAAGAAAAAACTGAGTAGTGGTTCCCTGATTCTATAAATTGGAATGTGCTCTATTTTAGAAGCATGTGTGTCATCACACAAGTTGAATTCTTGTTGGAGGTTCCTAGGTAGCTGGGTTGAGTGATTCAGTGATTTGTTAAAATGGCAAGTCTCTTTGGTGTTGAGTGCAAGTGTAGATGGGAGGTTGGTGATGTACTGAAATAGGAGACAAGTGAGGAGCAGATCGCCTATCTATTCCAGAAGGGTGACGATGAGGCGAGAAGGACCATTTTAAAGGTCATCAAGGAAGTTTTCTGGGAAGGATGGAATGGTCATGATGGAATTGTTCTAGATTAGATTTTCTCAAATTATATTCAGGTGTTGGGTTTTCCATTGTTGGGATCTGAATTGCACAATGCATTGTGCACAGTGATCTAGAGAGGGCAATAATGGGGGTTGTTGAAAATTTTCAAAGTGAGCCTGCATTTGGAGTCACGGGGGGAGTTCTGAACATTAATGCAGAGAAAAATAAGATTAAGATGAGAAATGCATGGAACTTATATAAGGTGAGAGTGGAGAAGAAGAACACAACTTCATCTCCATTTTGGAAGCAAATCCAGACCTGATATCTCAAGATGATGTAATAAGGTTGCTAGAAATTACATAAGGTGTTGGTTTTTCGTATCATAATATGTGATGCTCTACATCTGATGTAACTAGCATTTTGATATTAATATAGGGATCCACCCCCTTAGGTGGTGCTTATATAAAATAATACCATTGATATATTATCTAGTAACACACCTAGATGTCATTACAAAAGACTTATGAAAATATGTATAAAATAGTCCAATGGAATTATATATATATATATGAAAAAAAATTGAAACCATAAACAAAATCATGTATATTGGTTTACAAAAATATCCACAATAATAACTTATATAGACTAGAACTGATTCATGGAATAAGCAACTAGCTTACTACATAATATTTTTAAACTATCGAAGAAAATTATTGAAGTAAATATTCCCACAAACTCTATGCCAAGGTAGGATTATTAGTATGATACTAAATAAAAGATATTATAGTTTTAGATGATATAATGGTAGTATTTTTTAGTAAAACTATAAAACAAACCTACTTCTCCATTCAAATATTATTTTTACGCATCCACCCATAATAATTCTATGGCCATCAATATTTTAACAATCTATACCAAATTTATCAATACACCTTAACCATAGTTAATGTGTAGAAATAGTTTCCATACATACAAAGGTTAAGCGACCTTAAATATTTTAACCAAAGAAAACCCTATGACCATTGTGAAAAATGCTCAAATAAGTCAAAATGAATTAAAAATAATTTTCTAAAATAAACCTTATCAATTTTAGTCAAGACATGATAAACTTGAACTATAAATTTTTAGACTATGCTTAGACATGCCATATCAACCTTTACACTTAATTATGTAGTCATTTACAATCATGACTAATATACTTAGTCAATTTAAATACAAAGAATTATATAAACATTGTAAACCAAGCTAAGGTAGGTTGTAATGATCATTAGACATATTTAAATAGTCATTACCAATCATGATTGATATAATTAGTTAATTTAAATGCTCACAAACACATTCATCTATGTTGAATATTATAAGAGTGAAATAAAAATGGAAATCACAAAACCCATCTATTTGACCACTAATATACCAAGCTCAAAATAGACAAAATACTATAGTATTTTTTTTAGTGAGCTAACAACTAGGTTGCGACTGCAACTACATGTTAACAAAATAGTATGAACCATCAGTAATGTATTCAAAAACTATTATCAATTTCATGAAATACCACATACTCATGAGAAAATGTTTGTATTCTTCTTAGTATTTCTCCCTAGTTCACCATGACTTCCTCTATTAAACACAATTATAATAATGTCTTACAAATGGATAACCCAATAGATATCAAACTAATGCAAGTCACAATCCCCTGTTATTCCTACAATACCTCTCACTTTTGTGTAGTGGTAGAATTTTCTCATGCTAACTTCCATGAGCTCGAACTATCTTGTTCAGTAGGGATTCACTAATAAAATGAAACTCTTTACTTATACATTTACCTATATTTTCTCTTATATGGATTTTAAAACCCATTTTTAATTTCAACCATATTTTTATAATCATTAAATCTAAAATTGAATTAGTATAGATGGTAAACTATATACCAAGTAGCTTTAAAATATTTATTATCATTATTAGATTATGCAAGCAAGTTTGTATACCTTTGCTACTAGTATAGAGAGGATCCAAACAACGTAGATTACAAAGAAAGAGGTAAAACCATTATTTTAAATTGTAATCAATGATCATTCAAACAGTAAGTCATGAATCATAAAATTAATTATAGACTTTAGCAATCAAAGGCATTAGTATAAGCTAAACAAAATTTTGAAATTATGACACTTAAATGACTAATTATATTCATTTAGTCAGACATGATACATAACAATTGACTAAATGCATTAGCCAGATATAAGAATTATGAATCATGCAAATGTGCATTCATTCTTATAAACATGATACATTGGTCTCATATCTTCAATCTATTTGTCTCTCTTGGATTATTATCTCCCTCTTCAAATGAGATAGGGCAACTATCTCTCCATCCACCTCATGGCCACAAAACAATAGTTAGTCCATAAGTTCATCAAATTTTATAAACATCAATTCAAATAATATGTTCAATATCATGTAATTAACTTAGTAACAGATGCATCATAAAATCCATCAATTTTTAAATAATATTTAATGATCATACATACAATCAATTTGGTATAATTGAACCATGTGAAAATGTGGGGAAAAGGGACTCACAATACAAGAAAGGAATCTCTAGTCCTGAATTTTCCCTTTTGTTGTTGTTTGGGGATGGTTCATTCAAGGAAACCTAGGATCCCAAATTGGATTGAATATCAACACAAGGGTGAGTCAATTCTCAACAAGGGAGACCTAGGAAGATTCCTTAGGCTTTGAAGGGTTCACCACCAAGCAAAATCTTGGAAAAGAAAACCTAACATTCAACTCACAAAATCTAGTAATGCAAGCCATTTATAATGAGTGCAAATGACAAAATTAAGTAACAAGTTAGGATGTATGTACCTGGGAAGTTTGGAAATGTGATAAGGATTCTCAAAATGTGAAAATGTTGTCAAAATATGCTAGGGAGGACTAAGATGCCCTTATTGTCTTCTTAGTCCTGGTGCTATTTTTCAGGGAAAACACAAAAACTTCGGATGTCAAAATAGAATTTGAAATAATCTCTGTAAAATACTTCTAGAAGGACTAAGATGCCCTTACCGTCTTCTTAGTCTCGATTTGAATTTTTGCAATTTCATAACGTGATCCTAAGTTCCAAGGTCTACACTTCCTTCCTCTTAGATCTCACGTCCTGAAACTTCCAAATCTGGCTTGTAGGTGACTTTCCATGAATATGACAAATTTGCAATGCAGCTTTGCAACTTTAAAACTTTGCACTTCAAATGATCTTCATGTCTTCAACCTAAATCTGCAAACACAAACACACAGGAGAAGAAAAATTTGGTGAGTTTTTAGTAGATGTGGGTTTGCCTTGGTCAAACCCCTTGTTGGTAATTAAACCTTGGAATGAAATGGAATAATGAAGGGAAATGATGAATGAACAAAGTGCTATGTTGCAACTCACCAAACCCTTGTTATGAAATCTGAAAACTTGTGTAAAGTGGCTATCTCAAATGTAGATCTTGAATTGGATGAATGCTTGATAGATCTTGACTTGAATTGTTTGCTTGAATCAAAACCCTACATCACAAATGTTAGCTCAAAAACACACATGATGCATGAATATCTTTGACATGATTCTTGAATCTTGATGATGGCTTCAAATTATTGATGAATTTCTCTTGAATGCTCTTGAATTCTCTCTTGATCACAAATTTTCTATAATGCATGAATACTCAAGTTGTTAGGATGCTATCATGAATTCCTAGGATGAAAATGAGTGAAAGAACCTTGTATTTATACTTATCCATGCTTAATATCTTGAAATTACACCACAACAAGTTGACATATGAAATAATTAATTAAAGGAGGCTAAATCTTACCAAGATTTGAAATTAAATCCCAAAAATAACCTAAGGGGGAATAAGACACCCTGGGTGGCATCTTAGTCTTGAGGCTTGAAACTTGGGGCACAAACTCCAAAAAGGGGGCCTTTTAAGGTGCTTTTAAAAAGAGGGTCCCAAGACCTTTGGAGGAAAAATAATCCCTAGGTGGCGTCTTAGTCGTAGTCCAAAAATCAAGGACAGACAACCAAAATCATTAAATTAGCATTTATCCTTTGATGTTTGTCAGGATTAGCCATAAAAAGATATAATTTATTAGGCTTGTGGATGAAAAAGAGGACCAATTAAGGCATAAATAAGGATAAACAAAGCAAGGGTATGCATTTTCCTACACTAAATTTAGCCCCCACTTTAGTGAGAGGATGAACTTGCTTCAAACTCACACTAAAGTAGCCAACCATGCAATCAAGGGGGGTTCAAATGTACAAATGCTAGTAGGATAGGATGCCAATAACCAAGAGGGTGGCCAAGCCCTAGGATTAAGATCCTATGATAAACCAAAATAGGCACAAAGGAACACATTTGTGGATGATATATGAAGCCATAACCAAATTTCCAGCATACACCATCAAAGATAGAAAAAGGAAAAATAAAATGCTACGGATCAAGCTTTGACTTGTCGTCCAACACGTTGTGGACTAGGTCTAGGTTGTTTGTCCAAAAAAAATTACAAGTGGAACATGTTGTCCACCATGCAAACAAAATGCATGCTCACAAGGGCTAGTGAAGCTAGTTGTCCACTAGGTGAGCCCCAAGATATCTATATCAAAGTTATACCCCCATGACTATGATAAGGATAAAGAAAATACATGCTCACAAGGGCTAGTGAAGCTAGTTGTCCACTAGGTGAACCCCAAGGATACATATCAAATCCATACCTCCATGACTTTAATAAGGTATAAAAGTGAAACACAATAAGAAATATGGATGTTCAAAGGGGTTTTTCTTAGCTCGTGTGAGGTTTTAATCTTAGGGTAAATTGTTCCTAATGTCTCTAAGAGAGGACCAATCAAAGGATAAAAGATTCACAACTTAGGGAATGTAGTGTGTTAGATCACCACTAAGAGGAATGCAATGTGCTAAGATAGATCAAGCTCTTGAAGGAAATTACTCCCAATGTCACCACAAAGAGAAAAACACATCGCATGAAGTAAGAAAACCACATCAGGGAACATGGAAAAAATGCAAATGAAATAATGCTAAAATAATGCCAATGTATACCCCCACTATAAAGAAATTTATAATCACCATGTTGTGAGAAATTACTTTAAAGTCGACAAACATGAAAAATGAAAAAGAGGGTTTCCCCCTAGAAACACATAATGGATCTATGGATTCGAGGTCAATATCTGTTTTTTCTTTTATGATACTAGAGAGTTGGGAACTGTCATCATTCCCCAAATATACATAGAATTGGAAGAATGACACAAAGAGATTGAAAACAAATGAAAAACCTTTTAAGTCGACATGGAAGATACTTGGGTGTCTTGATGCCTTGTGTCATCCCCAAAAGGAAAACACAAGACAAACATGAAAGGAATATAAAAGATAATGAAAAATCTTTTGGGTCAACATGGAAGAGACTTGAGTGTCTCAACGCCTTGCATCATCCCCAAAAGGAAAAAACAAGATAAAAATGAAAGGTAAAGACCAATGAAAAGGTAAAAAATTATGACATATAGAAGAATGAAGGTACAAATAGAGGAATGCACATAGAGAGGAAGCATCAAACAATATGGGGGATCACATTACACACATGAAATCAACCAAAAAGAAATCAAAAAAGGAAATAAAAAATACTAGTAAAGCACATGTAATTCAACCGTCCAGTAGGTCATAAGCATCCTAGTCTTGTTCAGTATACATGGAATGTATATTACTAGCAAGGGGAACGATATCAAGTGTTGTACTAGGAGAATCACCAGGTTCAACATGTGGTGAATCACTTAGTTTAAGAGGATCATCATGGTTGTTATCATCTAAGCTCATAGAAGAGGAAAATATTTTTTTTAACTCATTATTCACTTCCTCATCAATTTTAGTAGTTTCTTCATCATCATCCAAGTTAATCACAACAAGAGGATGAATGATAATATCCACAGAAGGTGTTGGTCCTTGTTGTGTTGGATACATAGGAACTATTGGCTCTAGTAATGGAGGAGACTCGTCGTTTATTGCTTCTGTCAAGTTTGGATTTTGATTTTCTATGTTTTTCTCTTCATTCTTATTTTGAGCAATTGCATGACATCTATGCCTATGCTCTCTAGCATTTCGGTTTCTTTTAGTACGATTTTAAAGTTGCATTTATGTAGGAGCGGGTTTTTCAATCATAGGTTCCTTTTCTTCTTGTGAGGGAAGAATGGAAGAAACCATGGAAGGTTGTTCAACCAGTTTCTCTTTAGCTTTATAATTTTTCTTAGGAGGGGTATTAGGATTTGTTTGGTTCTCTCTTGGCCTTTTGTAGGAAATAGGAAAGGGATTTTCTATGGATGAGTCCTGGTTAGTCAGAAGGGCTTTAAGCTCAATATTTTTTTCTTCACAAGGCGAAGGAGGAAAAATTTCAAGGGATAACTTTGCTATGCATTTTTATTTAAAATTTTGGTATGATAGGAAAAGGAAGTCCTCACGGGGTCTTATAGGTTCCATGGGCTCAAGCCAAAAATAGTCTAAGGACAAATTTCCACGGGAAGACAGAGGTCTAAAGCCACTATGGTTCATAGTGAATATTTCATTGCCAACTAGAAACTTTAAGCACTTATGGACAATGGATGGGACCACATTCATGGAGTGAAGCCATTTGTAGCCTAACTTCACACAAAATTGATCCAAATTAGAGATGATAAAGAATGATATATTTAATTTCTTCGGTCCTACTTGTAAAGGGAGTGTGATTGTGCCCATCGTAGCACGAGCAAAACCATCATGTGTTTTAATCCATGTTGTCAGTTTATCATATCTATCTTGAGTAAATTCATTGACATATAATAGTTCATTTGTGATCACATTCTCTCCACAGATAGGATCAATTAAAATCCCAGGAGTGGGCATGTCATTGATTCGACTGGCTATGTAAAGAGGACCATTAGATGCATGTTTGATTGTCTCTTTTGAAGAGAAAGTAATGTCAATGGGCATTATGTTTTTTTGTTTATGAGGCTTGATTTCAATCACTCCTATCATTGTACTAATAGGACTTTGGTCATTAGTATCCATAGGATTTTGTTCATCATCTTCCATAGGATTTTGTTTATTATTGTTCATGTTATCATCATCTGTGTCAACGCTCGTCACATTGGCCTTAGTTTCACTAGCCTTAAAAAATTAAATATTGTGGTTAGGCATGGGGTTGGTAAAGATTTATAAGATTTGATTAGGAGGGGCTATAGATTTATTACCTTTTCCATTCACACCTCCAATTTGAATATGATTAGAATCAATGAGGTCTTGCACAAGATGTTTAAGAAGATTGTAATGTTCTGTATCATGTGCTTTTTTTTGGTGATAAGCACAATAGGAATTGTGTCTAAAGCTCAGAGGTAACAAATTGCAGGGTCAAGAGGTCGAATGGGAGGTAAGATAAGCAAGTTCTTATTTATTAGCTGAGTCATTATATTTTGAAGTGTGTTGGGTAAGGGAGTAAATTTTCTTTTTGGATCCCCAAAGATAAAAGGATTACTCTTCTTTATAGCAACTACTTGGGGATCAACTTGTTGGGTAGGTTGGGAGGTAGAATGTAGTTGAAAGAAAGCTTTATTTTATCTTTCGAAAAGCTGGTAGGTGTTTTGGTTTGAAGATTTGGACTTTTCAGGATAGGTAGAGGTGGTTTTTGCTTCATGACTACCCATGGAGTTCTGATAATCTCGTAGGTCAGTGCACAAGTGTAGGAAGGAAGGAAAATTCATCATGCCAAGCCTATCTTGAATAGTAGGTTGTAAATTTTCTATGAAAATTATTTGAAGGTGAGGATCATGAATCTTCACACTAGTTTTGGAATAAAGCAATTGGTTATGTGAAATAAAGTTAGTGAATTTTTCACCATCATTTTGTTTACATCTCATCAAATCAGGTAATGTCATTTTGGGAACCATATGCACTTGGAAATGGTTAATAAAGGCTTCAACAAGTTCATTAAATGAACAAATTGAGTTATTCGGTAATGTAGAAAACCATTCCAAGGCAATTTCTTTCAAGGATCAAAGAAAAAGCTTAGCCAAAAAAATTTCCTCAAGGATAAAGTCACTACACAAAGTAGTAAAGGCATTAACATGATTAGTAGGATCTCCCTTTCCTCCATATTTCTCAAATCTATGGATCTCTATACCTTGTGGCACTGAAGTTCTCAATATCTCCAAGGATAATGGGCTGCTTTTGACATTGTATGAAGGTGGACCATTTTTATTTTGATTTATGGTGGAAACTTGACGTTGAAGGGATGAAAGGTTTTGTAAAATGTGGTTAATGATAGGGTCATTGTTTGTGATTTGAGATGGATATGACTATGGTGGTGGTGTATATGTGTTGGAAGGACAAGTGAATGGATAGCTTGTGGGAGGAGATATAAGGAGTAATAGTGGAAATGCTAGAGGTAGGAAGGATATTACTAGTTGGTTGCATCGTTGTGGCTACTTGAGGATTGGTATAGGTGGGAATGGAGGTTATGGTTGAAGGGGGAGGAATGTGTATTCCTCCTTGGTTTTGCATATTGTTTGAAGTTTAAGCACCATTGGTGGTGGAAGGAAGATGTTTTCCAAAGATTTGAGCTATATTATGCACAACTTCTAATCCTTCATCACTTTCCATCATGCGGTGAATACTATCTATGGTAGGTATAAACAGTGTTGGAAATGTTTTCAGTACTCACACTATCTTGTAAATGGGATAGGTCTTCATGCATCTTCATTATGTTTTCTTGAGGGTTATAATCAAATATTTTTTGAACACTTGACATAGCACTTGTAGATAAGGTAGGCATAGCAAAAGAGTTATCAAAGGTATGATTTATACCTAGTGAACTAGTACCAACACTAGGAGTAAGAGAGCTAGATAACCCAAGATTCACAGTGAGTGTTTTATTGTAGGATGCCATGAGTCTCGCACTTCGTCTCACCATAGTATTAGTAGTAGGAAACCAAGTAGTACAATTCATGCAAGGGATAAACCAAAAAAAGTGCAATGAACACAAACTAAAATAACAATAATTCTGAAAAATGTAACAAAAAATTGAAAGAAACCAACATAAGCACATAAAAGAAAGTTCAAACCCTAAAAACTGCAACTTCAAAATCAGCAGGGACTAAGATTCCAAAAAGGGTGTATAGGTCCTACTGATGAAATTTTGAAGTTCCAAAAACTAGAATAGAAAGCAAGCAACCCAGATAGGATTTTGAGGCAAAAAAATCATAGAGGGACTAAGATGCCAGTAAGGGCATTTTAGTCCAAGTAGAGGTTTTTTTTCAGAAAAAATGAAAAAACTAGATTGTTTACAGTGTTTCCAGGTTTCCTACCCAGGGACCTAATGTTTGGAAACAAAAAAGTGTGAAAATGAATGCAAGAAAAAATGACTAATGACAAACAATTGAATGCAAGGTTGAATGCATTTTTTTCAATTTTTGAATGCAATAACAATGTTCCTAAATGAAATTAAGATAATTGACAATGCATTTTTTAGTTTTTCAATGAGATAAGATGATGCAAGAAAGCAAAAATGCAACCTATATGCACTTTCACTAATGAAAATGTGAGAAACCCTAGATATACTTTCACTAATGCAAGATGCAATGCAAGAATGAATGCAACCTAGATCTAAGACCTTAGTGAACTCCAAATCAGAAAATGAATTCCCAAAATGTTGGGTTCACCAAAATGAACCATGGGAATATATGGGGAAAGGGGACTCACAATACAAGAAATGAATCCCTAATCGTTAATTTTCCCTTTTTATTGTTGTTGGGGGATGGTTCATTCAAGGAAACCTAGGATCCCAAATTGGATTGACTATCAACACAAAGGTGAGTCAATTCTCAACAAGGGAGACCTAGGAAGATTCCTTAGGCTTTGAAAGGTTCACCACCAAGCAAAAGCTTGGAAAAGACAACTTAACATTCAACTCACAAAATATAGTAATGCAAGCCAAATAATGAGTGCAAATGACAAAATTAAGTAACAAGTTAGGATGTATGTACCTGGGAAGTTTGGAAATGTGATAAGGATTATGGAAATACAAAAATGTTGTCAAAATATGCTAGGGAGGACTAAGACATCCTTATTGTCTTTTGTCTCGGTGTTGTTTTTTGGGGCAAACACAAAATCTTCAGATGCCAAAACAGAATCTGAAAGAATCTCTGCAAAATACCTCCAGGAGGACTAAGATGCCCTTATTATCTTCTTAGTCTCGATCTGAATTTCTGCAATTTTAGAATGTGATCCTAAGGTCCAAGGTTTGCACTTCCTTCCTCTCATATCTCAGGTCCTGAAACTTCTAGATCTAGCCTGTAGGCGACTTTCCATAAAGTGACAACTTTGCAATGAAAATTTGCAACTTTACAACTTTGCACTTCAAATGATTCTTCAAGTCTTCAACCTAAATCTGCAAACACAAACACACGAGAATAAAAACTTGTTGATTTGTTAGTAGATGGGGGTTTTCCTTGGTCAAATTCCTTGTTGGTAATTAAACCTTGGAATGAAAAGGAATAATGAAGGGAAATGATGAATGAACAAAGTGTTATGTTGCAACTCACCAAACCCTTGTTATGAAATTTACAAACTTGTGTGAAGTGTCTAGCTTAAATGTAGATCTTGAATTGCATACTTGAATTAAAACCCTACATCACAAATGTTAGCCCAAAAACACACATGATGTATGAATATCTTTGACATTATGCTTGAATCTTGATGATGGCTCCAAATGCTTGATGAATTGTTCTCGAATGCTCTCTTGATCACAAATTTTCTATAATGCATGAATACTCAAGTTGCTAGGATGCTATCATGAATGCTTAGGATGAAAATGAGTGAAAAAACCTTGTATTTATACTTATCCATGCTTAATATCCCAAAATTACACCACAACAAGCCGACATATGAAATCATTAATTAAAGGAGGCTAAATCCCACCAAGATTTAAAATTAAATCCTGAAAATAACCTAAGGGGGACTAATATGCCCTAGGTGGTGTCTTAGTCCCGAGGCTTGAAACTTGGGGCACAAACTCTAAAAAGGGGGCCTTTTAAGGTGCTTTTGAAAAGAGGGTCCCAAGACCTTTGGAGGAAAAATACACTCTAGATGGCATCTTAGTCCTAGTCCAAAAATCAAGGACACATAACCAAAATCATTAAATTATCATTTATCCTTTGTGTTTGTCGGGATTAGCCATAAAAAGATATAATTTATTAGGCCCGTGGATGCAAAATAGGACCAATTAAGGCATAAATAAGGATAAACAAAGCAAGGTGGGCCCAAACAAGTGTGAAAATTAAAGGGTATGCATTTTCCTACACTATAATAATCAACTTCAAGAAGTACCAAACAGATATAATCATCAAAACATACGCAGAGATAACACTAATTATTATAACATAAAAAAGGTAAACATCTATACCATGCATCTAATTAGTGAATTCAAATACTTAATGTTTCATAAAATTTTGTAAAGTAAAAATGAGTAGTGATAGATACAAAATTGGAGGAAGATCAAAGGTTCAAAAGTGAAATATAATTTTACAAAAAATAAACTTGAATGAATGTGAAAAATATTCGAGGAATTAGAAGTGTAGATGTCAAGAGGTGGAGCGAAAATGAAAGGTTCATCGGAATTCTACATGTCCTCAAAAAACTAAATGGAAAAGTGAGTAGAAAATTACTAGAGGTCAAGAGGTGGAAATGGGAGACAAAAAAAATCCATATGAACTCTACAAGTCTACAAAGGGGAATCAAAGTGTAGGATGAAAGGTGACACTTGAATGGATATTTGGAGTTCAAGAGATGGAAAAGGATTAGAAGAAGTTTGGATGACCCATGTAAGTTTGCAAGAGGGAAATAGGGAAGGAATAAAGGATTACAAGAATTAGGGATGGATAAGGACTAGAGGTTGGGAAGAAGAAGGGAAGGGGAAGAATAATTGTGGTTGATCAAAAATTAGGAATGAGACAATAGAAGGATGTGGAAGAGGATGCGGGGTCAAGACATCTAGGAAAGGAAATGAAAGAATTCCAAATGAACTCCATAATTTTGAAAAAGGGAAAAAGGGAAAGGATCCAAAAAATGGGAGAATGCAAAGATGTGGAAGAGGATGGGAGGTTAGGAGGTAAAGACAATAAATAATTCTAGACATCCATAAAAATCCTACAAATTGATGGAATGAAGGAAAAGAAAGGAAGGCGGGAACTAATAGACTTAGCAGAACTTCTATGTAGGACCAGTGGTTAGGTTAGGATTTTGAACAATCAATAGAAGTCTAATAGTCTAGTGAAACTATATAACTCTACAAAATTTGGAGAAATTGATGAAAGCCTTCCGAAAATTATAAATTTTTACACTTTTTGTAACTTCTAAGATATGATAGGAACATGGGGATAAAAAGGAATGATATTTTAAAAAAATCACCAAGGGAGACTAAATTACATATTTTTCAAATTGATTAAGGTGATGAGAAAAATGAGGCCAAATGTAAAGGGGACTGGGACTAGCATTTTTTGCATTATTTAAATTGAGTACCTACAAAAAGTTGATAACCTTGGTTTACTTTTACATGGTTGTACATATGGGGTTCTTGGGTGATTGTATAAGGGTGTGAGTGGATTGGCTTTCATCACCTATGTAATAACATCTTAATTTAGGAGAACTTGTTTCCTTGCAATGAATCAACAAGCATTTATATTATTTCTAAATAACTACAATATCCAAATATTTAGAAATTTTATAGCACATGTATCCATTAGGAAAGAAAAAAGGTATAATATAACTATGTGTAGGTATAATTCTAAACTTAAAGTATTGATCTTCAAATGTAACTTCACTCTCGATCCACAACTACAAATTCATCCCATATCCACAAACTTTTCCTCTATCAAAACATAGATCCAATATAGACACTAAGGAATTTCATTGATAAACATATTTTTTTCAATTTGAAGACCTTCATTCTTCCATTATTGAGCTAAGTACGAGAAGAATTTGATAACATAATTTTCTCTAAAGAAAAATTATTTTTCATTCTTCAAACTAAGTACCTTGATTATCACATTTTCATTTTCTAATATGACAAGTATAATTTATCAATAAATCTAGCTCAACACTTTTCTACCATTTCAAAAATAAGAAATTATGGGTGATTTGATGGTTTGAGAAGTTTGACAAAGTTAAGTTGTAAAGATATAAATATCTTACTCAAAATCTATAAATTTACATGATTTAGATTAGGATGAACCTATGAAAATTGAGGATCTAGATGTAAGGAAACAAAGGGGATGGATTTAGGATGATCCCAAATAAATTTATGATCCAAAACCCCCAAAACATATTGATTGGGATGATGGTGGGGAATGGCAGACTCCTAAAACTATAAATCTAAAGTGTGAGAAATCATAACTATAAAGGTAAATAGAATGTGCCTCTTGATAGAAATCCTAACTATAAAGATAAATGTTGTCCACGTATGATTCACATTCTAAATTACAAAGGTTTATGGAAATTTGTAACATACTAAATCTTGAATAAAATAAAGATAGGTGTATTGAGAATACATAGATTCTAAAAATTAATAAATTTACAATAGAAGGAACCTCAAAACCCTAAGTTGTGTTAAACAATAATTCAAAATAGATATGGAAATAATCATAAACTTCTTGAAAATCATTTATAAGAACAAACAACAAAGTTTCACGCCAATATTTATTTGACACATAATAACAAACTAGCCAAGGAAATAAATAGATAAAAATAACATAAACAAAATCTAACCATGACATTTTAATTGTTGTCAAAAATATGATATACATGTAGGAATTAGATTACTTGGAAGAGGAAGAATTCTACTTCTTTCCTTCCTCTATTATCACACTATATACTTTGTCTCTTCCTTCACTACCACCATAAATAAAATACAACACAAAATAAAATAAAAATGCATAGAAAAACAACATAGACAAATTAACATTTTTATTTTATTTGGTGTTGTATTTTATTTTTATTTAAAATAAAAATGCATAGAAAAACAACATAGAGAAACTAATATTTATTGTTTGAAGTACAAGGTTTGATCCTTAAGGAACATGGCACCTTTGTTACCCATGATGTTATCTAAAATTGTGATTGTCGAGGATTTTTGGGTGGTCCACATACTTGTTCTTTGGGTGATGTGGATGAAGATGGATGATGAGATGTTAAATACATGGCAAAATTTAAATAATGGGGGAAGGTTGTGCTTATGGAGCTAATAATGAGGAGTGATGGGAAGTACAATGGGTTATCGACTAAGTTTGGTTGGGCCATACACAAATTTAATGTGTAGTCTTGTCAAAGCCCTTGCATATCTTTACGGACTTCCCATTTCAAATTTGATGTGACTAATTCTTATCATGTGGTGATCATGCTAAGTCCCATTGACACCGCTAAAAAATTTCTAAAGATAAAAGTTAGATACTTAGGTAAGTCTAAATTTGGCCCCATGGCCATTTGTCATCGGTATTTGTGCAATCGTAACTTGGAAGGAAAACCTATCAATGTCATCATTCTTCGTAAACCTTCTAGATGGTGTTTAAAGATTTTTAATAATGGGCCCACAGAGATTTCCTAACTCCTGAAGTGTGTAATATGTAGATTGTCTTGATTACTCGGCTTCATCTTGGCTAGCTTAAAAGAAGTATTTTTTGGGTGACCTCTTACATTGATAGACATTTTTACTTATTTCTCTTGCAGGTTTCCTAGGTTCTCAGAGTGAAGTGTGGAAAAATGGGTGGTGACAGGATGAGGATAGAGCCGGACAATTGTTAGGAATTCTGAAAGGATCCTCTGGTTTGGCATATTTGTATCGAAGGAGGGCTAGCATTGTTAATGGAATTCTTGGATGTTCATGATGCAAGGATGTCGACGCAAATTCGTGAGCACCTAGAAAGATAGGAGGGTTATGATGGAAGGTATCTCCTTCAAGGTCAATGAGAAGGTAATTTCCTAGGCAAATGGGCTCTCTTTCACTAGGAAGAAGTGTTGGATGTTGTGGTTGTGTTGCTGATATGTGGTTTTCATTGATGTCAACACTATTATCATTGATGTCTTTAAGATTGTATATGTCGAGGATATTGAGAAAATTATAATAAAATATGTTGCAAGTTGTCTGTGAAGCAACGAAGATTAGTATGATGGAAAGTTCAGTATGTTTATGGTGAGAAGTTTTGGATTAAAGGGTTTTTTTTAGGTGTATCTAGTTTATCCACCAAAAGTTTCAAAGGTTTGCATGAAGGTTTGAGAAAGTTATGAGTTTCTATGTTTCAAAAATTATTATGTTACTATAGCTGGTGTTTCTAGAAGAAGATAATGTGATTTTGGTAATCTGAGTTGTTGTGAATGCTCCTTGGTGTTTGTGGATGTTTCTATATCGTTCTCTATCTGTGTTGCATGTTCACATTGATCGTTGTGCTCTTGATCAATGATTTTCTCTTGTGTGTTTATGTTTTTCATGTTCATGGCCGACAAGGTGATTGTAGCATGTTGTGGATCTTCGAGGAATAATTTTTGAAGGTGTTTTGTGTTTGAGGATATTGTTTTAGGTCCCTACTATGTTGTGGATGAATTTGGTTGATTCACATGAATAATATTTTGCAATTAATATTTATTGTTTTGGGCCGACAGTTTGTATTCATCTTATTATTTTGTTGAAGCCGACATGAAGTGATGTAATTCCTTGTTGTAGATATATATAAGTGATTTTTTCTTCATTTGAATGTGTGTGAAAAAGAAGTGTCCGCGAATAATGTTCTAAATCTTTTGAGGGCGGAGTAGAGTGTGAAGAAGAGTGAAGAAGAGTGAAGAAGTGTTCATGTGCTTAACCGCAACTGTAATCGGGCATTAGCAAATGCTACTTTCTCGGTTCAAAATCCAGATGGTTGTAATTTGAATGTTTCTATAAGACAGTGAGTCTTCCTTTATATTTGAGCAGTGAGCTCTAGGAAATGTGCTTAAATGAATGTGCATTCCCCATTTATTCTTCTTATACTTTTAATAGGGTATAAACTTGTGGACTAACCTCCATCATGTTTTTTCCCCTAATAGGGTTTCCATGTAAAAATCTTGGTGTTATGTGTGTTTCTGATGTGTTGTTGATTTATGCTTTCATGGTTATTAATCAGATCTGAGAATAGGGGTTAATAAATTTAAAAAAATTAAAATTTTGTGACAATTGATTCACCCCCCCTCTCATTTGTCTACCCTTGTGTTGCCAACAAGAAGTACACTAAGCACACCAAGACCTAGAAAAATGAAAGCCTCAATGCTTTCTTTAAAGAAATTGAAAAACTTGTTTACTCCCAGTCCAGTTTTGAAAGAGAAGCACTCCCTTAGCCTTGGGACCAGGTTTGTCTGGCTCTAATGAAGTATGTGACTTTGGAGGGTAGACATAGGGTTTTTTATAATTATCACCTAACTCTTTTAAATCATCTCTGCCACAAAATGTTATTGAGTTTTCCTTTTCTCTTATTCACTGACTTATAATTATCTTTTGAGAAATGTTTAGACACTGCTGCCCAAAATCCTAAAGAAACACCACCCCTATCACTCCACTAGGGCCTCATCCTGAGGATTTTTCATTTCCATCTGGCTATTTGTTCACCCAAACCAATTTCTACTATTCGTATTGAGGAAGTCAAACCCCCTATTTAGACCAATGTGAATCCCTCTTCGGCTGAGTCTAAGGGTCTCAAAAGGAAAACCCCTCTTTGAATACTGAAGCCCCCAAGCCTAAACCTCCCACCAAAAAGAAAAAGGGTGGTGCAGGGAATGCTAATTCGAAAGAAATGGTTGGGATTTGTGAGCTCAAATCTACTCCCCACAAGACAGACAACAAACCTATAGCTAAGAAAAAAGTAAAAGATGAGGGGATAGGCTAGGTGGAGCTACCATCCATTGATAGTGAAGGGAAGGATATTGTTGGTAGAGATTCCAAGGGGGACAATGTGGTGGCTGCAACTATAGAAATGAGGTTAGAGAATACCAGCATTAGGAGATCACACAGGTTGGAAAAAAATAGTAAGAAAGTGTCATTTAATGATATTTCCAGTGATGAGGAGCAATCTGACAGTAAAGGAAAGAGGAAGGAGGAGGAGGAATTCATTGAAGGGCGTAGTCACTTTTATAAATTCAACAAGATGCTCAAGGATGATTCATTGACCCACTCCTCAGACCCTCAGGCTATGGAATAATAGAATGTGAAGACCATGGAAAAAGTGGAGGATCCTAACATGTTGTTGGAGCGGGTGGAGACTCTCGAGAATAAATTCACTAGATTGACTTGATTCACTATCAAGATGATCCACCGTGTGACTAGTACCCTTTTTACTGTGCTCAATGATGAAATGGATAAGAAGGCTATGGAGGAGGGCCCTAAATGGGTTGGGGAGGATGTTATTAACCTCCTCTCTCATAATCGGGAGGGTTCTAGTTAGTCTATTATTGTTGTGTCTTGTCTGTTGGATCGTTGTTCGTCAGTTGTCTGTCTACTATTTCTATGTTTTGTTTTTTGGTGGTTAATATTTTAATTCTTTGGACCTATTCTTTTTTTTTTAGCCCTTGTGGCTCGTTGTGTAAATGGTACAACACCCTATAAATTCTACTTAATATATCAAAAACATAGACAAAATAACTAGTGTGCATAATGAAATGAGGACCTTGTCATGATAAAATTATCAAATTCAAATCAAAACATACCATAAGAAGAAAAAAAACATAGAAAATAAGAAATGAGAAGAAATTTTTATACAATAATCTTGTGAAAGGAAATAACAAAATTGGATCCTCTTCCCCATAGAAAAAACATAGTCATAATTTTTTTGTTACATATGAGATTGGTTACAATCCTTCATTATCTCCACCTAGGTTAGGATTTTAACTCTAGTATTGATCACCTTCATTGCTTCATCCAACATCTTAGTTTTTGTTAGGTTTTTTACTCTATTTAGTATCCACTACATGCATGGATCTTCTTGGTAAAGTCCAAGCAAAGTGAGGGAGACCCCATAGGGTGCAAGATTTAAATGAAAATAAATTCAATTATTAATTTCATTAATAATTTCAAACTCATCTTTTCTTTTTCCTTCAATCCTTGATAATATTGTTTTATATTTTTCTCCAATGTCTCTTTCTCTAGCACATGGGATGAAAGGATGGATGACCAAGATGTTTAAATAGGCATGCCATCAACTAACTTAAAATTGCATCCCAAGCATTTTTTGTCAAGTCAAGTCAATAAAAATAAAATAATATTCATTATGTAATGGTGAAATTAGTAATACCCATGGTAGATTCCAATTTTATGGAATATCTTAATGCAATAATATATTGGTAAGTAGTATATTCTTGTGTTAAATTTGGTTCAAAAATTTATATCTAGTCATCACTGTTCATCTCTATTTTAGCCTCATTTGCACTAAATTCTAAGGTATTCATTCTCCACCTCAAAATAAACACTTTAATAATTTAGATCATTTTTTAAGGATGCAAGATTGACCTAGGTCAATTCTCAAGGAAAATGAAAATGATCCTCAAAATCCATACTATCAAATCTAAATTATAACTTTCTCATCTATTTTTACTAGCCATTTTGAGCCAACCTAGTACACATTTTATGCAATATGTTGTTATGTTATGGTATTTTAAAATAATAATTATGAGATTAAACATAGGCAATGAAAGGGAGGAAAAAATAGGAGCATAATTCTAAAGGAACCTTCAATTCTAAATGGAAACAAAGCAATATAATCTATGTTGTTATGTGGAGCCCGATCAAACTTGGTGTTTACATTTCCCCTTTACTTGGCATATTTTCCCCCCAAATTTGTTTCATATTTGAATTTGAATTTTTTTAATAAAATAGTTAGAAAACTGCTCAAAATTTGAAGAGTTTCATTGTTGTGAAATGAAAACCAATTTTCACAAATTGAATAGTCAGTTGCATAGGTGCACGTGGGAATTCATATAGCCATGTGATGTTGGGTTTTGTCACTACAAGTCACATGGTTTTGCAATAGAAAATTTGTGGGTTTAGTGACAGAGATCACACACATTAAGTGTTGGGAACACGTAGCATTATGCATGGAAATACAGAGTAGGGTAGATCATTTAAATCAATTGTTGCACGTTGCAACTATTGCTATAGATTATTGTAAATATGTATTTACTGGGAGTTAATTAATAAATGGACTATTATTTGTAGACATAGTCCAACCATAGGGTGAACCACATTGAACTCTTGTTGTCTCACCTCTATTTTCTGAGAATTTATGTTTCATTCCTCTATTATTTTTGTTCCATGTTAAATTAAATTTGCATATAATTGATAATTTGACCCATCTAGTTCCTACCTGCAATTCCTAACAATCTACATAATCATATAGGCCATTTATATGTTTATAAATAGTATCTTTTATCTTTCTCATCATCATTAATTTATTCTACCAAAGGGATTTAACATATCCTATTGATTCAACAAGATCCTCTCTATTGTCTTTAAACACCACCTTGACTACTTAGATATCCAATAGGAAAAGGTGAATGAATTCTAGGAGATAATTTTCTTCCATATCATTCAAAAACATCTTAGATTATCTATACACTTCAAAACTAGGTTCATGATAGTTGAGATTGATCAAACAAGGTGTGATATTGATTTACAAAGTTTTTAATGTAGATTAGACTCAAACATTTCCATCAAACAAAGGTAAACAATTTTATAATTATGGAAAATCATTCATCCATTATTAATCCTAAAGATAAGTACACCTATCCTCTTATTTAATTATCACATTTATTTTATTTGTATTATATATCTTAATTTTGTTATTGAAAAGAAACTTGCAGCCACATAATGACAATTTCCACATAACCCAAAATAGAAATATATGCAAATAAGTATTCATAATCCATGTGCAAGAGAATAAACAACATACACATAAAAGATGACACAAGATATACCCTAGGAAAACCCTCAAGAGGGAAAAATCCAGTCTCCAAAAGCATCCATGACTCATTTTTTATTCAGGAATAAACATTACAATACATCTTCAAAGCTCTCCATGAACACCATTGAAGCATCAAGCCCTCTACAAGCACTCAATGTGAACAAGATCGTAGTTCCACACATCGCATGCCATGCTTCAACCTTCACAAATTCTAACAAGATCTAACTTGTTATATTGACCTTTAACAACTACCCACGTGGTTGCCTTTATAAAAACAAGCTCCCAAAAAAACCACCAAGTGGTATTACATAAAACCATGTGACTAAAACCATGAGAAAAAAAAACCATGAATCCAAATTTAATATTAGGTACTTTATTACATTACTTTCCCCAATATTAAATAGATATTTTTTTACAATTTACATTGTGTCCCAATGTTACATACAACATAAAGTGGTCCCAAGAATATTAACTCCTAGTGATGCATGTACTTCTAGGTCCCCCTAGGTACACCACACACATAATAATAAATTAAACATTATAAAAATTATGCAAGGTGTACAACACTTAATTCCTAAAATTCCCCCTTGTTGTATACAATGCATAAGGGGTAACAAGTAACCTCAAAAAATGAGCAATGGAACAATCCCTATAGCCACATATACCATTGAGGAATCAAAGTGCTCTATATGTTCCATCAAGATACCTATAACAAGAAACAAGGTGACCACTAGTCCAAGCTTGAATTTTCTCATCCTCCATCATGCCAATGCACAAAGATAAGAATCCATCCAAAGAGAAGACACACAATTTTTCACAATGAAGCATATGTCTTACCTCAATCAGTATCCCAAACATAAACACTTATGGTGCAGGAGCACCTAGGAAACACTAGGCATTAGGAAGTCTAGGATGGAGTTTTTGTTGTAGTGATTTTCCATGAAGGTCATGTTGACCATTGAGTTAGACTTAGTAGTTAAATAACATGTCTTGATCAGGATTGATCAGGAGGGGTCAGTAGTTTAAGGGAAACTTACTTTTCCTAGTTCTCTAGAAATTGGCAAAAGTGGCAAAATGGCACATTTTGCACCTTTTCCACAAGACAAATGTAATATCCAACCAAGGGGAGGCATAAATACCTTCATTGGCCTATAAATGGGGTGCCTCGACCTAAGAGAAGGGTTGGATGCATTCGAGTTTGTGTAGAAGTTTCAAAATCAAGAACACATAGTGATTTCTAATGTGAATTTCCTATTTTTTTGTTTTGCTTTAGCTTTGTGTGTCAATGATTTGATCAGGCACTATGAGTAGTGTAGGATGTAGGGTAATTATCTTTCAAGCATTGTGGAGGAATAGTAGGCAGTTAGTTTCTCTGGTTCAAGCATTCTTTTAGTAGTTAGTTCATTTCTTGTAACTGCTGTTTTGACTGGCAGACTGTCAAGAATGGAGAACTAGTCCACATTCCCACTGTACCTGGTGTACGAGCTTTTGGGGATTGGGGCTAGACTCCATGTTTGTAAATATGTTAGAGTTAGGAGAGGTTAGGAGTCAGGGAGTCACTATGAAAGTCTTCTCCTAGGCGAGCTTGATAGTGCCCGACTAGGAAAGACAGGAAGTGCAAAGCACTTGGTTTGCAGGGGTGACCTTTCCCTGTCAAGTCACATGGTGGAAAGGTAGATAAGAGCCTTGCAAAGGCTTGGTATGAAAGAGGAGACTTCATTAGTCCATCCGAATGGAGAACAAGCTAACAATCCATTATGTGGTCAAGAAATGGCCTAAAAGAGGCCTAAATTGCAAAAAGGAGGCTTATGACAGTGTACAGTCAGGTAAAGATGAAGACCTCTAGAATATTTGAGGGATGGGCATAAGGACCAAGAAACCAAAGAAAAAATTTTGTGCTCTTTGGAGAATTTAGGAGAGTAAACCCATTTCCTCGGAGTAAAAGACCTATTTGGGAAGCCTAGAACTAGGGAACCAAAACCCTAGATGAGGGTTTGGTGAAAGCGATGGACAAAGGAAGCAAGGTGGAGTTTTCATAGATAAGTTAGGATGGTGTGAACCTGTAGAAATCATTCCCACACCCCTGCAAAGAACAAATTGAGAGTTGGGAGTAATTAGCCTTTAGGGAAGATTAAGGGCTAAGGGAAGAATAGGAGCATTGCACCAAGGGAGACTTGGTAGATTGGAAGTGAGGTGATAGTAGGGTTGGCCAGTAGAACCAGGGGCACCTAACCATGAGGTAGGTCCTAAAGGTTAAGGTGGAGGAGACACGAAGGAGATCTTGCAAACAAAGATCCAGAGCATGGAACAGTGATTGTTCTACCCAAATCTACCCTATTAGATTGGTATCAGAGCAAGTTAAAGATTTGGGTTAGAACTTGTATGTCAGACCTTGAATCCAGTGGTTCCACAACCATGGTGACAAACATTGAGTTGGAAAATAAGGTTGAATATCAGGAGGAAGATAATAGGAGGTTGAGATAAATATTGGCACAACTTGAGCAAGCATTGAACAATGTGCAAATCAAGGCCAATGAGGTCAGTGATAGATTGGAGGGCAGGGAACCAAAGAGTGAAGAGGTTGTAGAGGAAGACAAGACCCTTGAACCTAACCCTGTTCTACAAGAGGAGCCTTTCTTGAAGACATTGAAATCGTTGAGTGGGAAAGCACTTGAAGGCATACCACTGTTTAGTGGCAAATTGGAGGCTGACCTAGTCCTGGATTGGATAGAAGGCATGGAGAACCATTTTGAATGTGATGGAGTCATTGAAGCACAGAAGGTGAAGGTGGCCAAGTCTAGATTAAGAGGATCTGCCTTGACATGGTGGAAATTCATTCAAATAGAGAGGGAGAAGGAAGGCAAGAAGCCTATTTCAACTTGGAAAGGTATGGTGGCAAAAGTGAGAGAAGCATACATACCAGATGATTATTAGATTCAGTTACACAAGAAGAGGCAAAGCTTGAGGCAAAGAGTCCAAGATGTGAACACTTACACTGAGGAGTTTCAAAAAATTTGTATGAGGTCCAATGTTTTAGAAGATGAAAGTCTCAAGGTGGCTAGGTATCTGAACGGCTTGAAGTGGAACATCCAAGAGGAGATGACTCTTCTAAGTCCTAAGACAATACACCAATGCTATCAATTAGCTATCAAGATTGAGGAAAGAAGCAAGAGGAAACATGATCAGGCTTCTAAGAGTAGAGGCAAAGGCAGAGATCAAAGAGATCAAAGAGGACAAAGAGGTGGCTACCAAGGTAGAGGAAATGAACAAAGAAACCAAGGTGAATCTAAACCCACAGAGCATGGAGGTGAAACATATTCTAGAGGAGGTCATGGAAGAGGTAGAGGTTCTCAAGGAGGAACAAATAGAGGAAGAGGAGCAGGTAGGAGCAATTCATATTTTGCTACTATGAAATGTTACCATTGTAGTCAAGTAGGACATCCAGCTTATAGGTGCCCGAAGAAAGCATCATCATCAAATGGTGAGAAGAGAGTGGCATATGCTCAAGAGGAAACCATGAGTACTAAATCACCAGAGATTAGTCACATTGAATCTGAAATGGGGGAGAATCTGATGTTTAGGAGAGTTTTGATCAGACAACCGGTCAAGGAAGAACCAAAACAAAGAAGGGCTCTATTTAGAGTGAGATGCAAGATACTTGGAAAAGTGTGTAAGGTCATTGTAGATTCAGGTTCAATAGACAACATCATCTTAGAAGAGGTAGTAAAGAAGCTAAAATTGGAGAAGGTACCCCACACTAACCCCTACAAAGTGACATGGTTAAACAAAGGGCAGAGTGTTCTTGTTAATGAGCAAGTAACGATGGAGTTTTCCATTAGAGGGTACAAGGATAAGATAATTTGTGATGTATTACCCATGGATGCATGCCATCTACTATTGGACAGACCATGGCAGTATGATAGAAGTGCCATGTATGATGGGAAAGAGAACACTATCTCTTTTAAAAATGATGGGAAGACTTTTAAGTTGCAGTCACTGTCAGAAGAAGAAGGAAATTCAAAGACACCAAGTGTCCTGTTAAGTAATGGCAAGGAGTTCCTTAACAACCTACATCAAGGGGGTGAAGGTTATATGATCATGTTGCAGTCCAAAGAAGAGAACAAGACTGAGAAAACAATCATACCCGAAGTAGTCCAGAAGTTGCTTGAGAAGTATAAGGATATAGTAAGTGATGGTGCACCTGCAACTTTACCTCCTAAAATGGCCATTAGTCATCATATTGACTTCATACCTGGAGCATCATTGCCTAACAAAGCAGCTTATAAGCTTACACCGGATCAGAATTTAGAGGTAGCTAGACAAGTGCAAGAGTTATTGGATCAAGGATTGATTAGGAAGAGCATCAACCCATGTGCAGTGCCAGTGGTCTTAGCAACCAAGAAAGGAGGCAAGTGGAGATTATGCACTGACTCCAGAGCAATAAATAGAATCACAATCAGGTATAGGTTCCCTATTCCTAGGATTGAAGACTTGATGGATTGTCTTGGAGGAGCTCAGTACTACACCAAGTTGGATCCCAAGAGTGGATACCATCAGATCAGAATCAAGGATGGAGATGAGTGGAAGACAACATTTAAGACAACAGATGGGTTGTATGAATGGAGAGTTATGCCATTTGGCCTCTCTAATGCCCCTAGCACATTCATGAGGCTCATGAATGAAGTGCTCAAGGACTTTACAGGGTTATTTGTGGTGGTATATCTTGATGATATACTCATCTTTAACAAGACAGCATAAGAACACCTAAAGCATGTGGAGTTGTTTCTTAGAAGGTTGCAAGAGGAGAAGTTGGCCATCAACCTAGAGAAGTGTGAGTTTTTCAAACAAGAACTTGTATATTTGGGTTTTGTAGTGTCCCAAGGATCATTGAAAATGGATCCAAGAAAGGTGGAAGCTATCCTAAACTGGCCTACACCAACCATAGGGACAGAGGTAAGAAGTTTCCATGGATTGGCTCAATTTTATAGGAAATTCATAAGAAACTTTAGTGGCATATGTGTGCACCAGTTCTAGAGACAATCAAGGGTGGTTTGAAAACTAATTTTGTGTGGACTCAAGAAGCTGAGAAAGGGTTTGAGAAACTGAAACAAGAAGTGGCAACTCAACCTATTCTCTTATTACCAAGCTTTGACAAGTTGTTTACTGTAGAGTGTGATGCTAGTGGAGTTGTAGTAGGAGGAGTGCTTAGTCAAGAAGGCAGGCCCATAGCTTTCTTCAGTGAAAAGCTTAATGAAGCTAAGAAGAAGTATTCTACCTATGATCTAGAACTTTATGCTTTGGTTCAGTCACTTAGGAAGTGGAGGCATTACCTTCCACCCAAGGAGTTTGTGGTCTTTACTGACAATCAGGCACTTAGTTATATCAACACCTAAGAGAAGTTGAGCAATAGACACTTGAAATGGATGGAGTACATCAAAGCCTTTACTTTCACCATCAAGCACAAGAAGGGACAATTGAACAAGTTAGCAGATGCATTGAGTAGAAGATTGCTGACAGTACAAGAGATACAGATCAAGAGCATTGGAATAGAGAGCTTCAAGGATCTCTATGGGGAGGATGAAGATTTCTTAGAGGCCTACAAGGTATGTTCTGACTTTGAGAATCATTTTCATAGCCAATACTCAGAGTATACTTTGCAAAGTGGATTGTTGTTTAAAGGGAATCAGTTATGTGTTCCAAGAGGGTCAATGAGAGAAAACCTCATTCAGGAAAAGCATAATGGTAGTCTTAGTGGACATTTTGGCATCAACAAGACATTAGAACTAGTGCAAAGGTTCTACTATTGGCCTAAGTTGTCAAGAGATGTTAGGAGGTATGTAGAGCAGTGTGTTGTGTGTATGAAAGCTAAGGGAGGAGCTAGTAATGCTGGCCTATATCAACCCCTACCCATTCCTAATAGACCATGGGAGTGTGTTAGCATGGATTTTGTGGTAGGGCTCCCTAAGACCAAGACTGGATTTGACAGTGTCTATGTAGTGGTAGATAGATTCAACAAGATGAGTCATTTTATCCCTTGCAAAAACACTCATGATGCTAGCTATATAGCTCACCTTTTCTTTAAGGAGATTGTAAGGATCCATGGATTGCCCTTAAGTATTGTTTCAGATAGGGCTATTAAGTTCATGAGTCACTTTTGGAAGACTCTATGGAGCATATTAGGTACCAACCTATCTTTTGGATCAACTTACCATCCTCAGACCAATGGTCAAACAGAGGTGGTTAACAGGGTGCTAGGTAACCTTCTAAGGTTCCTAACTAAAGAGTATGGACATACATGGGACATGGTTATCTCACAGGCTGAGTATGCTTATAATGACAGTGTGAACCAAACCACAGGGAAGAGTCCTTTTGAGATTGTGTATGGAATGCACCCAAGAGGTATATGTGAGCTCAGGGATCTAGGAGCTATGGAACATAGGAGTGGACATGCAGAGGACTTCACTAAAACCATGAAAGAGATTCAAGAGTAGGTAAAGAGGACAGTCACTGAGGCTACACAAAAGTTGAAAGACAAGGTAGATATGTCAAGAAAGGATTTGCAATTTGTAGTAGGAGACTATGTCATGGTTCACCTTAACAAATCAAGGTTGCAGAAGGGTATATCAACCAAATTGCAGATGAAAAGGGTGGGACCATGCAAGGTATTAGCCAAGTATGGGAAGAATGCATACAAGGTGGAGTTACCTACAGATTTGGGAATTTCACCAGTTTTCAATGTTGCTGATTTGATCATATACAAGGGATCAGTCAATGACATAGATCAGACCACTAAGGAGATCTTCAAATATGTAAGCAACATACCCTTACCTATTCAAGACAAGCTTCAGGCAGAAAGGATCTTGGAGTCAAGAGTGAAGAAGTCTACAAGGCATAAGGTGTACATGGAGCATCTTATAAAATGGAAGAACAAACATGAATCTAAGGCTACATGGGTGGATGAAGCTCAGTTCAAGAAGTGGGGCATAGATGTGTCACTACTCTCTCCTCACATTCCTTAGAGTTTGTGCAAAGGGGGAGAATGGTGTAGGAGCACCTAGGAAACACTAGGCATTAGGAAGTCTAGGATGGAGTTTTTGTTGTAGTGCTTTTCCATGAAGGTCATGTTGACCATTGAGTTAGACTTAGTAGTTAAATAACATGTCTTGATCAGGAGTGATAAGGAGTGATCAGGAGGGGTCAGTAGTTTAAGGGAAACTTACTTTTCCTAGTTCTCTAGAAATTGGCAAAAGTGGCAAAATGGCACATTTTGCACCTTTGCCACAAGACAAATGTAATATCCGACCAAGGGGAGGCATAACTACCTTCATTGGCCTATGAATGGGGTGCCTCAACTTGAGAGAAGGGTTGGATGCATTTGAGTTTGTGTAGAAGTTTCAAAATCAAGAACATAGTGATTTCTAATGTGAATTTCCTATTTTTTTGTTTTGCTTTAGCTTTGTGTGTCAATGATTTGATCAGGCACTTTGAGTAGTGAAGGATGTAGGGTAATTATCTTTCAAGCATTGTGTAGGAACAATAGGCAATTAGTTTCTCTGGTTCAAGCATTCTTTTAGTAGTTAGTTCATTTCTTGTAACTGCTGTTCTGACTGGCAGACTGTCAAGAATGGAGAACTAGTCCACGTTCCCACTGTGTACGTTAGAATGTGTCAATTAAATTGAATATAATCTAATACACCAATGAAACATTAGATTGAAGAAAACTAAATAAATAAAGCAAATGCAAACTCTTGATAGCAGCTTCTTCAAATTCATTCCATTGTCCTCTATCTCCAAGGATTCGCTTCAATAGGTTTGCTCTCAGTTGTGCAAACACAACTTATAGAATGGCACTTGAGAGAATGAGATTATTATGAATGCATATGCATCTACAAGATTGAACTATTGAATTAAAAATGCTATGAATTGCTAAGATTGTGACTATAATAACTATGCATGAAAAATGTGAGATTCGAGGTCCTTTTCAACTCATGAAAGGGCTGTATTTATAGATTTTTGAAGGTAGGAATTCGATTGGCCAAGATCGACGGTCAAGTTCAAACCTGTTGGAATGAACGGTGAGAGATCGAGAATTCAAAAAAAGAGGTGGAATTCCGAGAGACGGAACATGAAGAGACCATTTGAAAGGTGTCTCTCATAATTAAATAAATAAATATTTAATTATGTGTGAGAGAAATATGAAAAGGCTTTAATTAAATATTGCAAATATTTAATTATGTGAGAAAAGAAAAAGCCTTTTAATTAAATATTAAGAATATTTAATTTTGTGAGAGAAGAATGGGAATTTGGAAAATGATTTAATTAAATATTGAAAGTATTTAATTAAATGTGGAGGGAAGAATATCGTTTAAATTTATAATTTAAACTTTGATAATTAATGTAAATAGATTGTAAAATCTATTTAATTAATTAAGAGGAAGGTAGCATTAATTAAATAAATAAATTTATTTAATTAAATTAGAAGATTTAGAAAAATGAACAATATAAATAAATAATTAAATTTATTTATATGTATAAGACTTAAGAAACATTAATTAAATACTTCATATTTAATTAATTAACATGTTCAATTGACCATGACCATTTTTAGATGTGTACACCCACTGTACCTGGTGTTTGGGATTTTGGGGATTGGGGCTAGACTCCATGTTTGTAAATATGTTAGAGTTAGGAGAGGTTAGGAGTCAAGGAGTCACTATGAAAGTCTTCTCCTAGGCGAGCTTGATAGTGCTCGGCTAGGAAAGATAGGAAGTGCAAAGCACTTGGTTTGCAAGGGTGACCCTTCCCTATCAAGTCACGTGGTGGAAAGGCAGATAAGAGCCTTGCAAAGGCTTGGTATGAAGGATGAGACTTCATTAGTCCATCCGAATGGAGAACAAGCTAACAATCCATTATGTGGTCAGGAAATGGCCTAAAAGAGGCCTAAATTGCAAAAAGGAGGGTTATGATAGTGTACGGTCAGGTAATGATGAAGACCTCTAGAATCTTTGAGGGATGGGCATAAGGACCAAGAAACCAAAGACAAAATTCTGCATTCTTTGGAGAATTTAGGAGAGTAAACCCATTTCCTTGGAGTAAAAGACCTATTTGGGAAGCCTAGAACTAGGGAACCAAAACCCTAGATGAGGGTTTGGTGACAGCGATGGACAAAGGAAGCAAGGTGGAGTTTTCAGAGCTAAGTTAGGATGGTGTGAACCTGTATAAATCATCCCCACACCCCTGCAAAGAACAAATTGAGAGTTGGGAGTAATTAGCCTTTAGTGAAGATTAAGGGCTAAGGGAAGAATAGGAGCATTGCAACAAGGGAGACTTGGTAGATTGGAAGTGAGGTGATAGTAGGGTTGGCTAGTAGAACTAGGGGCACCTAACCATGAGGTAAGTCCTAAAGGTTAAGGTGGAGGAGACACCAATGAGATCTTGCAAACAAAGATCCAAAGCATGGAATAGTGATTGTTCCACCCAACTCTACCCTATCAACTTAATCCAAAGGTATCAATATGCACCAGTATTTGTCAAGATACACTAACCATATTTGAAATAATATCCACAAAAATTTATAGCACATACAAATATCCATACCTCTAAGGTATACAAACATAGTAAACTCATGCCATCAACATATACAACCCATAAGCCACAGTCACAAGCTCCATGTGAAAACCTATCAATGAAGAACATACACATCCAAGAGCTCCCACTGTATGGGTAATGCAAATTTTAAAATGATAAAGGAATACCAAGTCTACCAATAACATCACATAGAAGGTGTAAACAACATCATGTAGTACCAATAAATTGTAAGAAAAACTCTCACCACAAGTCTCCATAGCTCTCCCATGTTCTCCACACCCAAAAAATGAAAGTGATAAAGGAACCTCCATGTCATCACCCAAGAACATAAGTGAAAACACATGACCACAAGCTAGTGATTAAAATAGCTCCAACCAAACCTGAAAACCAATGTAATGTGAAACCAAACATCCAGGAAGATAGCCAAGACCAAAGAGAGAAACACTGCACATCATACACCTATAGAAGTTCCTTCTACATACACCTCTAAATGCCAACTATGTTAAGTATGATCTCCTCCACAACACCCCAATATAAAATCCATAACAATACCCAACCCATTCAATCATCAAGATCAAACATAACATATGAATCATGTAACTAACATGGAAGTAAGCCTATCATAACAAGAAGATCAAACTCAATGTAATCATTCCCAAAGAAGGAAATCATCCTAATACATCTCCTAAACTCAACATTAATTAATTTACTCACAATGCATAAGGATATAAACATGTCAACACTCCTCGAATGAACCCTCCAAAATCAAATATTCATAGCTCAAGATCCATATGCATGAGAAGACAAGGCATAAACATAATACACCTAAAATAAATAATGGGAAATACCTCTCAAGTGATAATCCACCAAGTAGACCAAGAGTAGGGAATGAAAATTCTCCTCCAAGATATCCAAGTCATCATGACTCATCCAATAACACTCTCCTCATAGGTCCATGTTGGACTCATGTCCACCCAAGGTGAAGGCCCCTCAGACTTCCTACTAAAATCTCATCAAGATTAACCATCTCAACAACATGTCTCTAACTAAAAGAGAAATCTAAGCCTCACCTAAGCCTCCATGTATCCATGAGCACTTGTAACTGATCAATACATACCAAAATCCAAATGAAACATAGCACCATCATGAATCAATCAAGAAAATGATTATGTACTCAATACAAAGAGAACCAACCAAGATCAAAGTCAAAGTCCAAACAACTGAATCAAGAATATAAACATGACAACATGATTTAACCATCTCCTCCTACGAGATCACATGCTCCATATGAACATAACATATGCTCTAATAAACATAACATGTATCATGCGAAAAATCTAACACGTGATCAAGAGTAAACCAATACATAATAGAAATCATCCTATCAAACAAGGATGACATGTCAAAATACAAAGCATATGCAACACCTCAACTAAAGACTCCATGAGTTCTCCATGGCTCCAAGATGTCAGCATCTCCAATCAACATGAAGATAACCATCCATCACCAACAATGAATCACATCACTACCAACAACTCCCACTGAACTATGATATCAAGTCACACATGGCAACATGATAACCATCCTCTAAATAAAGATCATCTAGGTCTACACACAACTAAAATGCCAGTAACATCAAGTGAAACCAATATATCCAAGACAAGAAGATACAAATTCCAATGAACCATTAGGAGTATATCCAACATCATCAATCCATCACTATCAAAAGATCCCACTGAAAAGTGTAAGCAAGCTATCCATGACAAAGTGATAAAACCATCATGCTACAAGTCCCAAAACTAAGCATCCAGGCACTATACATCATCCATCCTCTCATTTCAAAGCACACATACCAATGTACGAATGACCATAGACAAGGCCAACTAACAAAGTCTACAACAACAATGAATCAAACCTAGTGGATAGAGATAGTCCACATCTGAGTTATCCCACTATAATCAATAGGTTGTGCATACCTACCAATCACATAACTCATAGATCAAATCACTAAAACATGAAAACTCATCATCACACTAGTAAACTGCAAATTAAGATATCAGAGAGAATAATTATGTAGATCAAATGACTTAAACACAAAATCAACCTCAAATTTGATTTGTCAAACATGTCCACACCTAAGTACCATAGTCAAGGAACCAAACAAGAATCTAGGAGATAAGGAAAAACCTCCTAACACCAAACCAAATCACCACCAAAACACCACAAACTTGATTTTTTTTGCCAATTCAAAAGTGTACTTGCATAATCATGACACCATAATCAACACCAACATTGTAACTACAATCAACTATCACCCACGCAAGATTCCAAGTCTTAAATCATGTCCAAAAATGTCCTAAAAAATGAGGACAACCTATGTACCTGTCACCATCAAAGTCCAACTTTGAAAAACATATGTAAACCTATACCAGGAAGCACCAAACTGATAATCAATTGAACCATCATGAAAAATGCATGAAAACATGTACTCCCTCAAGTTTTTTCCTCTTGACTCATCTGTATGCTCACATAATCACACCTTGAATCTCAGGCACCCACAAGTGTTTAAACAAGTACATAATTATCTCTTCTCAGAAAATTGAGAAACTATTAGCACCACTATGAAATAGACTGAACATACTCTCCAACGCCCATTTGAAATCAAAAAATCGATTTTGTATGCAAAATTTATGCTCAAAACTATGAAACCAAAAACATTAGGCTTTCAGGCTCCAAAAATTGGTCAAAACAACAAAATCAGGAAACCAAACCTACACCATGGCTCATAGTGCTCAAAGAGATCTTTCCAATGAGTATAAGAAGTCGAAAAACAAACAATCTAGGTGAAAGTTATACCTATTTGAAAATAAGTCATCTAATTAGCCTTGCAAGTGGCTAGCTAGTCACCCTAGGCAGAGCCACTGATGGCCCGCTGGTGGTGCCCTCTAGTGGTGCTTCGCTCATGAGCAGTGGAACTCAAATATTATAAATTACGTTATAAACTTCCACCTTTTACAAATCTCACTAGTGGACTTTTGAAATAATTTAAATTCATTTTAAAAATGAATGGTGGTAGAAATTTAATTTGGGCGTTTGAAATTTTGATGGCCCCACCAAACGGAAGGGGCCCACATTGGAGGCATAGGAGCAAATGAAAGGAAACTTGCAACCACATAATGACAACTTCCACATAACCTAAAATATAAATCTATGAAAATAAGTATTAAGAATCCACATGCAAGAGAATAGACAACATAACCATCAAATATGGCACAAGATATACCCTAGGGAAACCCTCAAGAGAGAAAACCCCAACCTCCAAAAGCATCCATGACTCATGTATTATTCAGCAATAAACATCACAATACATCTTCAGAGCTCTCCATGAACACCATTGAAGCATCAAGCCCTCTACAAGCACTCCATGTGAACAAGAATGTAACCACACATCCCATGCCATGCTTCAACCTTCACAAATGCTAACAAGAGCTAACCTAGCAAACTGCCAACCTTAAACAACTACCCATGTGGTTGATTTTATAAAAACAAGATCTCACAAAACCACCAAGTGTTATTACATAAAACCATGTGACAAACCATGAGATTACAAAACCATGACCCCACATTTAATATTGGGTACTTTATTAAATCTTCCCCAACATTAAAACAATACATTTTTACAACTTAAATTATGTCCCAATATTACATACAACATAAAGTGGCCCCAAGAATATTAACTCCTAGTGATGCACGTACTTCTAGGTCCCCCTAGGTGCACCACACACATAATAATAAATTAAACATTATAAACATTATACAAGGTGTACAACACCTAATTCCTAACAATTATCTAGGTTAATTAATTGCATTTATTTAATTAACCTAAATAATTTATGTAAATAATCTTATTTTCTTTAAATGTCTAGTGAACCCAATATTTGAATACATAACCTAAGGTTTCCCTATAGGGATTCTTTTCTATTGGAGATATTTATATCTAATTTATTATTCTTTATTTTTTTATCAAAGGGTTTGATTATGCTCTTGAATTCTCATTTATTGCTCTATTTTTTGGGGCATTTAGTGACCTTATCCCACCTTTCATTGTGCTTTAGGATTGCATTTTACACTTGTTTAAAATTTAAATATTAGTTGAATTTTACAATTTATATAATCCTTTATTAATTTTTATATCATTCGTTTTATTGTACTTTAGGGCCTTTATAGCTTTATTCCCTCCAAACCACCTTGATTGTGTATTGCCAACACATCTCTTATCATGGATTCTCATAGACCATTATCCCTAGTCTTCATCCATACAATTATTATCAATTCTAATGTGTTTCTATAGCTTATAGCATTTGATCCTTCCATCCTTAACTCTATTTTTTAATTTTTAACCTATGGATGGGTATGCCTCTTTAGTGGAGGTGATGTTCCATCATGTATGTATTTTTCATCAATAGATATTATTATTTATTTTCTCTCTCTTAGATGCAATTACTTCACCTGTCTATGAGATTCATGATGCCTCTAATCTTTAGGTTGTGAGTAGTGATATCCATGATTTTGATAATGTGTTAACCTTTGAACAACTTTCATTCTTGTGAGTGGGTTCATATTGGTGAAACAATAGCCATAACCTCTCATGATATATATAGCAAATTTCCCTTCATGTGATGATGCTATACATAGTGATCATATTTTGTATACGTCTAAGGCTAAATTTTGGGTTCTACTACTTGTTTTTCTCTTTTACTATCATTCCTTGAGGATCCTATTGATGTGGACACACATATTTTACCTTTACATGCACTTTCTAGTCCATCTTCCTTTTCTTATGTACCTTGTTCTATTAATGAAATGTCTAGTGAAATTAGTTATCTTCTCATGATGAGTTTGATGACTTTATTTTGTGATGATTCACTTTATAATGCATATTATTTTAACATTTTTATGATATTCATTTATCATAACTCAAGATGCAAAGCTACACATTAGATCATTCTTATCTCCATATTATTCCCTATACATGATGATTATACTTTGATTCATATCTTTAGTGGTACTTTTATTGATAGAGCTAATTCATGGCATGCTTCTTATATATCATTTCATGCTTTGTCACATGCTTTCATAAATTGATTTACTTTAATGTAACATTTTTTAATTTCTAGTGACCTTTCCTTAGTGGATCCCATGATTTTTTTATTCCTCATGATGATATTCTACCTTTTGATTTCATGGGTACTCTCATTTGGATCCTTTTGTGTTTTCCCATGTTGTATATTTGATGTATTGCAAAGTACATTCTTCTACGCCCTCTTTTGAAAAAGCACATGGTTTAGAAATACTTGAGGATAAAAAAAAAAATGAGGATCTTACTTGGCATATGTGAGGATAATATGCTATTATTCGATGATACATATTTCATATCCTCCACTACTACTACACATGACATGATACATACAAATAGGAATATGAGACATATTGTGCATTATATTTCATCTTAAGTGAAATACCTCACCACTAAGATTCACATTCTAAAATTTGATGTTTATACTTATGAGCTAATATTTAAACCACAAGATGATACTAGTGAAATATTCCATAGTCCTTCAACAAATGAAAATTTGGCTCATCCTTCACCAAGTGGATTAGTGGTAATTTTTTAAAAAAATATGATGGAAAAGGTGATTCATTGCTTTATCTAATGATTTTCACTTCTACATATTTTTCTTATTTACATTAGGAATAATATTACCAATTTATTTCCAATAAGATTAAGATTACATGATTCTACATGGTTTTATTCATTGCATAATTCTTATATCACTTATTTTTAGGAAGTTACATATTGCTTTTGTGAAGCATTTTTATTATGATATTGATCCTAAGACAATTATCACATAAGTCATGCAATGTAAACAACAAGAACATGAACCAATTCATGATTATATAATGAGGTTTCAATAATTTATTACCAAAATGAGATCCATAGGTCTAAAGAGATGTTGAGATTCAATGTATATTTATTGACGGTTTAATTCCCCTCATCAAAATGCAATTTATTCCAAGGTTTTCATTCATTTTAAGATTTATGTGCTATTGTATATAAATGTGAGTGATTATTGGAGGATCTTCTTTTATATCAATCTATTTTTATTACTTCCCCCTTTATACATAACTTAACATCATTGTCATAACAAAAAGTGAGGGGAAAGAGGATGCACCTAATGATGATCACAATACACTTCCCAAAGAAAATCAACTTACAAAATTTGCTACATTCAAAAGAACCTTTGCCTATGGTATTATAACTTGTACAACGTGACCTAATTACATTACCTGTTATCAAACCAATAGATAACTCTAAGCTTGCACCACATTAGGTTGACTACTTTGATTTTTATTATTGCATGAATAGAAATTTAATAGATAGTTTCCATGCATTGAAAAGTAATTTTCAAGATCTTATAGACAAATGGAATATTAAAATAGAGTGTACTTATAAGCACATGACTCCTTCCCTTGATGAGTTTAATCATATGAAAGTAAATGATGAGGTATATTCTAAAGTATGTCTAGATACTGGTAAACTATTCATCATAGAATAACCAATGTTGAGGTTACACATGAAACTAAAGATAAATCACCTAATACATCTAATCCATGTCTTTTAGAGTACACGTCACAAATAGCATCCATGTATCCCTCTTTTCAATTGGGGTTCACAATGGTATAGATAGTCCCATGGGGCATTGGTTTTTATTATGACACATCTTCTAAGTATTTAATGGACATACAATAGGGATGACAATATTGGTTGCATATTCCCACCCATCTCTCTTAGCACTTGCTATAATTTATAATGCTCTTTCCTTTCTTGGTTTTATTTTTATATTTATACCATGTATTTTTTCTTCTCGTTACTTATTCTTCCATCTATCATGTGTTTCTTATACACTTTGGCTTGATCAAATCACCCTCTTATATTTGTATAACTTTATTTCCTTAATTGGGGGCATCTTTTTGTGTTCCTTTCTTAACACCTATGATTTTCCATGTCATTTTTTTGGACATGTGTGTTTCCTTTTCCTTTCTTCATCTATCGCATTCCCTATTGATTTGTATGTGTATTATCATTGATTATTATGGCATATTTTCTATATTTTGTAATTTTTAATAGATCACTCATTTTAAGGTGATCACAAAAACAATCATTGTATTATTTTTGAAGGACCTACATCCTTTCTTGAGTATTTGAATATTTACTTTTCATGTTGGCTAAGAATGTCTAAATATTTTGAAATGCATGTTCAATGTTGGATTTGCACACATTAAAGTAAATAAAAATGTAATGGTGAAATTAGCACACCTATACTAATTCCAAATTAGTTTTGTGCTCACCTTGATGGGAATGTCTCAATGTATAATAGGTTGATAAGTGACATACTCTTTAATTAGACTTTTTTCTCACAATCCCAGACCGAGGCATCCATATTTATCTCTATTTCACCCTATTTGCAATAATTTTCTACATATTCATTCCCTACCTTGAAATCAACACTTCATTATCCCTTCAAATCATTCATAAGGGACATGGGATTAATTTTGGTCAATCCAAAAGAGCATGTAAATGAACCCCAAAATTCAAGTCATGGAATTCAAATCATAACTATCTTGCCCTCTTTTACTAGTTGTTCTCAGTTCACCTAATATATTTTATGCACATGTTATTATGTCATAATAAAAACATTCATTGTGCACTTAAACAAAGGTAATCCAAGGGAGAAATAGTAGAATAATTAGAGCACACTTCAATTCTACAAGAAAATAAAGAAAAAAAGTCCACATCATCATATAATTCATTTGCATGTCTTCTAATAGTCTATAATATTTTTCATTATTGTTGATCTACTAAAAAAGTTTGATCTAGAAAAACTCATTCCCATATTATATTGAAAATTTTCTAGCAATGTCTGATTTCTCACATATCTAATATGTAAAGATAAATAGATTCTAAAAGAACGTTTTTTATTAAATCATTCGCTAGAATCCCAAAACAAATCCTCAAAGGGAAGAGCCTTGAGGGCATTTTTTAGGTACAAAGGGATTGATAAAAAGATTTCTCACATATCTAATATGTAAAGGTAAATAGATTCTAAGAGAACATTTTTTATTAAATCATTCCTTATAGTCCCAAAGCAAATCCTCACAGGGAAGAGTCTTGAGGGCATCTTTTAGGGCATATGGCAAATTCATCGTCAGCAACTCACCGATGGAAAATTCACCGTGAGAAACTTCACCACCATGAAAAATTCCTCGTGGGAAAATTCACTGCGAGCAATTCACCGAGACGGAAAAATAACCGTATTAATGTTTTTTAATATATATTTGGAAAACTTTGAATTCTTTTTTTACAAAAAAATAATTTTCAGCCGCGTTACAATTTATTGACAATTTTACTTTTTAAATATTTTTTGTATTTATTTTCATATGAATGTTTGAAACTTTGAAAATGTTTTAAAAAAATAATAATTTCACCTGCCTTACAATTTATTAATAATTTATTTTTAAAATATTTTTTATGTTTTCTTTTTATACGAATGTTTTTCACATAATAATTAAAAAAAAAATTATTATCATAAATCAAATTCTCTAAAGTTAATGCGATTAATTTTTTATCATCATAAATCAAATTATTCTTTTTCAAAAAATATTCAAGTTTTGGAAATATATATTAAAAATCATTAATGCATTAATTTTCTGCCTCGGTGAATTGCTGGGGGTGAATTTACTTAGCGGTGAATTTGTGATGATGGTGAATTTTTCCACGATAAATTTTTCATGGCGGTAAATTTTCCCACAGTGAATTGCTGGCGGTGAATTTTCCATAGGTAAATTGTTGACAATGAATTTTCCTAAAGCCATTTTTTAGATACAAAGGAATAGATAAAAAGTTCAAAGTTTCAACTCCTGTATTATTTATATTTTTTAAGATAGGCAAAAGTTTTTCTCTAACATCGAGAAGAGCATGGCACATAGTTCTGTAAAATGTGATCCTACATTTGATAAGAAGAGCAAAATATTGCTTGTGTTAATTACTGGTTTGTAAGCTGCTCAGTTCTGTTATTTGTTTCTTCCTCCACAAAACAGAGGTTAACATTATTCAACATGCATTCTGCTTACCATGTGGTGAAGAGTTTATTTTTACATTTTTTCAAAATATTCAAAGCAATTCTTGTGTTGAATATGGTTGATGTTCAGAAGGCATAACCATTGTTCATTGGTGTCTCTTTTTATTCTTAATGTCCAAATTGCAAATCTTAGCTAAAGTATATTTTCTTTATAAATGTATGGACCTGAAACTTAACTTGCAGCTTGCCAAAACAATAAATTGGCAGGTTGCTTTAGCAATAAACTTATGCGCTTCCAAATGGGTTAAATCCAATTTCAGTGGATATGGATTATTTTTCATGCAATGCTATTTTCTGTATGGAATTCAATTCATGTTCAGTTTGGGTTTTGAAATTCTGTTAGATTTGCTTATTGTTACTTCATCACTTTGCATTCATTTTTGCTTTATGTATGAATAAGAAAGATTAAACCTTAGAACACATTTTTCTTGTGGAAAATTTACATGTTTCTCATTTTATTCATAGGAACAGTAATATGGTTATGTGTGAAGATTATGAGAGTTAATTATAATATGGAAATCAGTGAAGATTTTCTTTATTTGATTGCAGAGGCATCCTGTGGGCACTTATGTTCATTTTGGAACCAGGATCAAAAACTTGCGAATTCATAATTAATGGGTCATTAATATGTAAAGTTGCTGTTCTGTCCGTCTCGTTATTGTCTATTCTTTATTATTTTGTTGTGCTTAATGTTACATTTCTCTTTGTAAAAGAGATCAGAACCCTTTCAAAATCCTATTTTTTAATAAAAACACGTAAAACTACTCCTAATGCTATGGACAAGCTTTCCCTGTTGTGGATTTAACACATAAGTTCTTTTTAAGAGGATCGTTATATGAGAACTGCCACAACACAAATAGTCATATTTTACCTTCCCTTGTTTGATGAAGAAATTGTAATATAAGGATCAAAGTCTTGGCCGATTGATGACAACTCAATCATACTGTGTTCAAATATTCCCTTGTGAATGGATTTTCTAATGATTGATCCCATGTGGGTCCAGCATGCATGCCTACTAAATTGACAGTTAGTTTGCTTGTCCATTGGGTGTACACCAACTTTAGTAGTTAGAGGTGGTCTCTTGCTATTGCAGGAATGACCCATTAGATTGGACATTGAAGTGATTTTAGACTAAGCAAACCAGGGTAGAGCAGGGGATGGGCCCTTACATTGCTTTGTTTCCTCTTCGGAATCAAGATACATTTGAAGTCATTGTCATTATCTACTATATTTGAAGTCTTGACAACTAAGAGTTAGTATTTATGGGAAAGGTATAGCCTCTTGAGCTAGTGTCAACTCTACAAAAAGCTTCAGATTTAGCTTTCAAGAGAGCTACTCCTGCTTGCAAATTCAAGAAAGCTCTTTTATGAATTGTGTGAGAATGTTTTTAATTTTATATATTTATTTATTTATGGCTAACATCTAATGGTAATTATATTGCTTTGAAGTTATGTAAGTAGAGGTAGATATATTTATTTTTTTTATTTTTTTTGCATGATAATTAATTAATGGTGAAGAATTGATGTTTCACTATATTCTCGATGAATCAAAAATTGTATGGTTTAGATTTGTGTGAACGTTTTATTGTCAAACTCTAAAACTTTCATATTCATTGAATACAACTGATTTGAAAAAATAAGTTAAAATAATTTTAATGTCTTTCTAGACTTCAAAAGGAGGTCTTTGGTCATTCAAAATTGTCATATGGAGGCTTCAATAGTCTTTAAGGTTGAAAGCAAGCATAATCAAGGTAAATAGGCACAAAAAAATTGTCTATTTGAATAGTATGATTAATGAAAATGACTTGGTTGCCCATAGAAATGAGAACTATTTTATAGGCCTTTGATTCATTTAGGGAATCTAAGGATTTTCAGCTAACAATTGATGCAAATGGGACATGATACTTGAAAGAGAATGTGCTTTCAAACATGAGGGAAAGTCTACATAGAAATGAGAACTATTTTATAGGCCTTTGATTCATTTAGGGAATCTAAGGATTTTCAGCTAACAATTGATGCAAATGGGACATGATACTTGAAAGAGAATGTGCTTTCAAACATGAGGGAAAGTCTATCATATGCTAGTGATCATGAAGAGAAGATCTCGTATAAATCTATATCTTTTACTTGATTGATGAATGCAAACTTCTTATAAATGAAGAAATTGATAATACTCAACATAACTTTAATCTAAGTGTGCAATAATTACAACCATAATAAAGGTGTTTAAAGCATAAACTCTTAATTATTACATTGAAAAACATGCAACTATTGAGAATTGCATCAATTGTGGAACCTTGCAAAAAGAAAAATAATAGTTACTGCATAAGCATGAATCTATTGCAAAATCAAGTTGATTGTGCATGCAACATCTTTGACGATTATCATTATAAGATGAGATAAAATAGAAGGGGAAAATTTTGAATTCTACTTGAGTGGAAGCAATGCAAGCTATGAAGTGGTCATGAACCATGCACTTGATTATAAACAAAGAGTTTGTACAGATTGTAATATATAATGAGAATAAAGACAACATATGTCACTTATCATTGTGTTGTATTTTCCTCCATTCTTTGTCAAGTTGGGTACATATACTCAATGAAAGTGATATTGTGATGGGCCAAACAATACCCCTAAGTGACATGGAAAATGCTAAAAGACATACATAAGTAACTTCAAGCAAAAAATTGAATGAGATATCTACATAATTTATAAAAAAAATAGCAATAGAAGTCGTAAAAAAATTGAATGTGGTTTATGCTATAATTTTATTTTGAAAAACATTAAATTAATTTGGTGAAAGTTGGATATTTCAATGAGGCAATACTAAAATTTTCAAAAGAAAAAAAAGATTAGGTGTCACTCTAGACAACCTAAGTATGAGAAAAATTCAATCTTTGGATATAAGTAAAGAAGTGGATGTGATGCATATTTTTTATGAATTTTTTAAGTAAATAATTATTATTTATAAAAAAAATTACTATGACTTTTAAAAAATATGAAAAAATCAGAATTTCAACTAACTTAACTTGTTAAAAAAAATTAAGCCTAGAGTGTGATGCATTTTTTGGATTTGAAAAATGAAACAATTTGAAAGTTATGGGTATATATATACATGGATGGTTGCTAACATTTGTTGTAATGAAAGTATTTTGGATAAATGTTCTATCATGAGAAATTTTGTTCTAAGAATTTGGATGTCTAATTCATGGAAAGGATGTCTCTAGCATGTACTTATGGTTTAATATTTTATCTCTTTCATCAAGTAGGAAAATTAAACATAATGTTAATCAGATTTATGTGTGTTGCTATAATGAAGTTAAGTTTCCAATCCTTAAGGACTTCCAAAAGGAAGTCTATACAAGGGAGGAAATATGTCATAACCTCTTCTTACATTTATAATTATTATTTAAATTATTATTATTTTTAAATATATTGCTAATTGTTTTAAAATAAATAAATATTATTATTTGATAAACAAAAAAAACAAATAAATTAATATTAATTATCAAAGATTTAAATCAGTTGGCAATTATTACTTATTCATGGAAAATAAGTTTACATAACTCATTATTCAATTTAAAACACCTAACTTTGCATGTTGACTATCTCTATATTTTCTTAAGAAGCTCTAGGTATTTCTCTGTCACTTCATTGAAGTTAAAATCCTTGGGAAACTTGATTGATTCTAATTTGCAGCATTTAGGGGAGAGGGGCCCATAGTGGAGTGAGGTCCAATAGTGGGGATAAAAGTAGTCTTCAGTGGGCCCCATAATACAACACCCTAATATCCAATTGCAAAATACTTTTTATCAATAAAGTACACAAACTAACAAATCATGTGATGCCACATCAACGCACCAATAAAACATGACTTAGTGCACCACTATTAGTCTCACCTTTTTTGGGGCCTTTTTGGATATCTCAACAAAAAGAATGTTGATGTGGCATCATATTTGATGATGTGGCCTTAAAACGAAATATAAAAACACGTGAGTTGTCAAATAAACTGTTGTACAAAATTGGGAATGATTTGAAATGTCCACATAGGATTTTAAGAAACGCGAAGTTAGGGTACTCCACTATGGGACCCTCTCCCATAATGAGGGAAACAAAGAGTTGAGGTTTCCACACATCAAGTTTTAGGGATGTGTGGAAGATATGAGGTCTCCATATCGACTGGTTCAACTAAAACTACCTCCCACGAACTCAATTCACATATTCATCTAGGCGATCATAATGGAAGGAGAATGTGAGATGTAAAAGAGAGGAGCTTGAAGAAAGAGAGAGGCAAGAGAGCAAGAGGACTACAGAGAGGAAGGAGACTACTGCAAGGTGGGCATAGGGACCAACTAGAATTTCCATCATCAAACTGTATTGGAAACCAAGTAGGCAGACTGATCCAATAGTTACATTTAACATTGATAACATTTAATGAAGTTAATATAGGAATTAGTAAGATGCAAGTAATGGGGTGGGTTGGAATTAGTAGATATTGTTATCTATAATTCATCACACAACAATCTCTACAACATGTTTAATGTTTATATGACTTTGTAATTCCTATTCCCAATAGCATAGTCACTGTGTAAGTAACAATATCCTTACTGTATTCATATCACTAGATGTCTATCTTAGGTTTGCTTTAGAATCTTACGATTTAAAATATGACCTAAATGTTTTGAAACTTTTATTACTTTCCTTTACAAAGGTTGAGGAGTTTGGCATTAACTTTGTTAAATCCATTGTTTAAAATCACTAAGTTCTTTTCAAAAAAACCCATCTTGTGCATGTCTTGCAATCATAGTATTCCATGAGACAATATTTCTTCATGTGTTGTGTCAAACACCTCCTGTTGAGCACCTTGCATAAATGATCACCAAGATAAATACAAGTACAATTTCAGATAAATAGTCCAACTCCCATTTTGGATTTCTATATGTATTTAGGTATTGGACTAGTAATAAAAGATGACCTTTATTTAACTTCAGATTACATAGTTGTTACTATAAGGAAGCTAAGGTAGAAGAACAACTTCCTACACTAATCTTGAGAGGAGGATAATGCAAAACTTTACAGATCTTTTCAATAGTTATAGAAACTTAAATAGAAATAAACATAAATATCATGCATACCACAACATAGTGATTTATGTGGGAAAAGCCCTTTTGGGAGAAAAAACCCACACTCCAAAATCCGCCCAATATTATTCACAAATCACAAATATTATAATATACTTGTAGAGAAAGCTTCTCATAGGAGTATCACCAACCAGAGATCTAGAGGCAACATGACTGCTATTAGACTCTCAGAATACATCACAATACACAGTCATAATACAATTCCCTCATAAAATAGGGTTGCCTTCTAGGGCATGTCAAGCTAATAAAATATTGATTGTCATATCTAAGACCTAATGATGAACGATCCCCCCCCCCCTGTGCTGACATATCAACATTACCTTATTGTAATTGCAAGGTTGAGACACATTTCCCCAACAATTACAAAGAAGATTACAAGTTGCAAGATAATTTAAGGTTGGATACTCTTAATGATGTGCCATAATTTTGACTACTCTCATGGCTTGTTATTTAAATACCACCACACCTCACAAAACTTGAAATTAAACCTAGCAAAAATCAATCTTTAAAATTTACAGAGTTAAATTCAATCTCACATATTAGATTTTTATGGTTTGCGAGTTATAGATCTCAACAATAGTGGATATTGTATTATAGTCTTTAGCATTCAATAAAAAATAACCATAGAATTATAGTGCATTCATAATGTAATTTAAACAACCTTGCCCATACAACATTGTGTAAGCCAAAAATTGTATGAAAATCAAGGAAATTGTATAATGTGAGGTTCCATTTCTTTACTCTTCATTTTCACTTTGTTTCAAAATCACCCAATAAAGAGTCAAATATTACAAATTCCATGAGACTTATTTTTAATTCATACTTGAAGCCAAATACATGGAGGGCTTTGAGAGTTATCTATAATCTCCTTACAATTAATATGATTATAATGTTTGCAAATGTTGAAGTAAGAGCCTCCTTTTTTAAGTTGAGCTCTTCCATTTCTGAACATATGCTTCTCCAACTTGTAGAGGAAACTGTCTCAGAGATTATATTAAGTCTATGTGATTAAAATCTGTAGTTTTCCCTCTATGTAGGATCTAATACCTTTCCTCAACATATGCCTCATATGATTTTTGATTAGCTTCATAAATTCATCCTATTTTATATTTAGTAATTGTTGGAAATTTATTCAAAGCTAAAGAATAACCAAAACTTGTATACCAAGTGTGTGCGTGAATAACAATTTTCTAAACATGCAAGGGTAACTCACTACTCTTCACTCACTAATGTAATGAGATTTTAGATATAACTCAGGTTGTGCAAGTTAATAATTAAAGTTTAATTTCAAATGCCCACCTCTTTAATATGTCTATGTGATCATCATGCACAAACTCATTTATTACCTAAATAAAATGAAGATAGATTGTTAAAAAATCACATTTTTTCTAGAAATATAAATAATTGACTCTACATTTAGAGCCACAATAAACATTGCATGAATGCTAGAGAGTTCTCTTTCTAGCATGGAAATTATTCAGACAACGTTGGTGGCTGATTAAACCTGTTGATGTTGTCATCTCTCTTGTATGTCAATATCAATAAATTTCCCATAAATTAATCTTTGCATGAAAATTTATCCCAATGAATAAGAGACTGCTTGAACTTATTGGCATTGTCATCTCTTCCATATATCAATACTATTTCTTTATCTGTCAATATGGATTATTGTTTTGGTATAGGTTGGACTATCTTATTAACATTTGAAAGTATTTATCTTCATATTAGTGCTTTCTGAACATATTGAATTAGAAATGGAATTTGTCAACCAATAGTTTATTAACATAATTTGAGATTTATATTCAAGTATAGTTATTGTTTTGATTATACGGGAAAACCTAGGTTTTGAAGGGACCCAAAACCCTTTACAACTTAAGATACAAAATGATGCTTAGAAGATAGTATAATAAGGTACCAACAACAAACCATAACCAAAAAAAACAAAACAGACAGGGTGTTGCATGAGAGATAAAATAGTAAACCATCAGTAGCACCCAACATCATCAAAATAGGAAAACAACAAAAAGAAAACCGAGACCCGACAAAAAGAAAACAACAGACAACAAGTATAGTTATTGTTAATCAATAATTTAATATTCAAATACCTAATTATAGTAATTGCAACTAATGACTTAGTTACTTTTTAATTCATTCTATTATTTTTGTATATGTAAAGCATAGGTTTTATTAAAGAATATAGTTTGACATTTATTTCCTTAAAGAGGACAACAATGGATTGATTAATAGTTGGAATCCTTGAGTGTATAATACGAATGGAAATATTATATGGATGGTGCAAATATGATTACATTAAAGGCTGGTTTTGGGAGGATCCTTACATGGTGGAATTTTGTAACCTTAACTTGTTGGAAAATAATGTAAGATCCCTCTCTTACTCTTAGTATAAGAAATGGTTGTGTGTTAGTAGTGATCTTATGTGAAATATCATAGGTATGGTATCTTCTATTGGGAATAGGCCATTTATACTTATAGGAGTTAATATTGGATGTAAATTAGGGCTGTGTGCATCATCTAGTCATTCTTAAATTCTTGGGAGATCATATAGGTGTGCCAATGATAATCCTTTTTTTACCCTTATTATAGTATAGACTAGGTTCAGTGGGGCATGACCAAAGTGCTATAAAAATCATCTAAGTGCAGACAAATAAAATGTGAATTGAACCTAGAGGGTGTACCCTACTGTTGACAAAGCTTGTATTGGTTAAGGTTCAAGTTGGTGAAGTACAAATCCTTTGATTTTGTTATGTAGGTAAGGCCATCATGGATGATCCCTCAAGACATAGGTCTATCCCTTAGGTCTTGTCTTTTCGTAACTATGGAATTGTTATTGATTATTTTATCTTGATGGTGAAACTAATAGAGTATCTAGTTTTGCAAGTTTCTTGTGGGTACAAGTTATGGGAACCCAATGGGTTGCTAACTACGTTGGGAGATTAAGAAAAAGATAATATGGTAAGATATGGGCATCCACACCATTTGATTTAGTTAGTATAAATTCCACAATATGAGCTTATAGATAAACAATGAGAATATTACTTGTTGAAATACTTGGTGTAATGAAAGGTTGATACACTTAAGTATGTTAGATGAATGTTTCATTAGATTCTATTAATCTCTTGTAATATATTTAGTTGCATAATATGTGAACTAATTATGTTTTCAAATTGTAAACATGCTATTAGAACTAATTAATCTATATTGATGTTGTGATTTCATGTCTCATTTTGAAATTTGACCATGATTGTAAAAACAATTTATTTATCAAACTAAGGATTATAATTTATTGGTCAAATATTGTTGTGTTTTTCATGAAGTGCATGCATTGGAAACAAAATTTTATGAGTTAGTCAAGTGTATGTGCTCAAAATTTGGAATTTGTGTCATGTCTTTAGCTTTGTTTTTGGTAGAGTGTTTTGGGAATTACATGATCCCAAAAATAATGGCAAGTCCATAACATAAATCTATTTCTAAATTGGATATATATTTCCAGAAGGAACAAATATTTTTTTCTAGCTTGCAAAAACCTCCCCCCAAATTTAACCTTATAATTGTATTAGAGTAAGGCTTGCAAGTCCCAAAATGTACCTTTTGGATGCAAATCACAAGCTATGGGATCCTCATAGAATTTTCATGACCTCACCCTTAATGCTAACATACCTCTTTTATCTAAATTTAAAAAAATAAAATGGGTATATTTGGAAAACTCTTGAGATTCTAAAACTACACTATTTTCCTCATTATCATTGTAATAGGTATTTATCATTAGTTTTCTACATACACTATGTTTGAATACTTGATATATATGTATTAACCATGTAACCATCTTCAATTAAATTACACAAGAATATATCAAACATATTAATGCTCCTGGATATACACCTCAAGATCCCCTTACACCATAAACATCACTCATGATGTTGGAAAATATTTTTGTCCCAATTTCAAACCATGTCTCAAGGAATATTAGCTCCATATTATTTGCTACTATCTTTCTCACATAGTATATCATGTATACCACATCACATCTATTAGAAAATTTAAACATACATCACAATAGTTATACATCATTTACAACACAAAGCTCACATAATGGGGTTTATGAGGATAGACATGCATAGATACCATAACTAGAAGGAAAGATGGTCTTGAGCCTCATTCTCTAGAAGGACCCCTCCATACATTTACTTGTACCTACCTTTCATTTTTGTAAGGGGGTTAGCCTTCAAAAGATAGATACTCACAAATTAATTCACATAAGATTAGGGGGGAATGGATTATGACCATCCCATACCGGTCCCATTTGAAACCCCCGTCCTCACAATAAAATTCCCTAGTGCATCTACTCCCCTATACATCCTGCTATGGATCCCTTATGGATATGGCATTTATAAATGTCACATTGCAACATTTATGCCAACCGTTAGAAATATGCAAAATTCCTCAAATAAAATTCATCAATGCATGATTTTAACCCCAAAATTCAAATAAAAGTCTCATAAACAGAAATTTTAAAATAAATCTAGAATAAAAAGAAGTATTAATGCAACAATTTAATTAAACCCAAAAATAAATAAGCTTTTGAGGTGAAACAGACCATTGTAATTTTTAAATGGATAACTAGCCCAAGAAATTTAAAGAAAATTTTAACACTATTGGCATAAAATATAAATAAAAATAAATTAAACACTTACCCAAAAATTATATATTACATCCACTATATGGCTTGTCTAAGCCACCTAAGGGGAGGAGGGAAATGGTGATATCAAACCACAAAATATAACAATATGTTGTATCATGATGGTATCTAACCACATATAAGTATGAAAATATCATTTTGATCATTATTCCATATCCTTGAAGTATCTAATATATGTAATCATAAGTGGGGTCGAAATCCCCATCACTATGGTCCATAGAATTTCATCCTCTACCCATAGGTTATAAATATCAATAAATAGGTTTGCACTATGAACCAACGAATGTGGTTCTATTGTGTGGGGGATTAGGCTAGGGAAAAAATCCAAGGGAAACTATACAACTCCCATTGGAGGTTCTCTTGTCTCTCAAACCCTATTTGCACTAGAAGGCTCTCGATCATGTAGGGGAACCATACGCTAGGGGTACACATTTAACATAAGAACAAAACTTACACAAGGGAAGACATCACATTGTATTTAGTATACATAAATCCACACATAACATGTTTACCTCATTTCACAGCTAGCTAGCTTATACAAATGATAATCACAAATTGTGCATATAGGGGATCGTGCTCGACTTCCACTACCCTTATCCCAAGCCGGATACGCTATATCATATACTTAGGGCACAAAACATTTATTGGTTTAATTTTATATGTCACAACACAATACACTTTATTAAATCCATCACACAATAGCTCATAAAATCAATATGCACGTGCTCACACTTCATTAGCTTTAAAAAAAAAATCACTTTTCTTCTCAATTTTGTTGATATCTACTCACTTTGCTTAAGTAAAAGAAATTGCTAAATAATGCACAACTGTAGCCTAGGTATTACTCCATCCTCTTATAATTAGCAACACATGGTACATCACACTTCCTATCTTACTAAATTAGTGTTTTGCATTGCATATATAGTCAAGGTTGGTTTTCTATATTTAGCCATGCTTTTCTTCCTCTTTCATTCAACTAGATTTTCTATGTTCACTAATGTATAATTATTGGGTAATTCCACTATAAGTTTTCATAATATACTAAGAAGTTTTTCCTACTTAATAAAGAATATTATCAAACAATTCCTTCTGAAACAATACAATATAAGAAAAGAAAATGCACACAATACATAAGGCACATGATAATTTATGGAATAGTAACTCTCACAAAGTTCATTAATATTTATATAGATTTATATAGTTTGTATTTTGTTAACTAGGGTTGAATCATCTAATCACATGTTATAATCACCATTTCCATAATCATGGTTCCTTATAAGCTTCATCAGGTACAAGAACATACAAATGGAAAAAAGTCCTAAATTTGTTAACTTTCTTTTAAGCTTCCTCCATTTTATTCATGTGTATAATTTTTTCCTAGATATGTACTAACCAAAGGCATAGTAACACATGGTATTAATTGAAAATTTTATGTGTTTATTTTGATGTCTCTTATCTATTTAATTTAATTTCCTAACCATTTATTTCAACATAATCACATATAATTCATTGTTTGATTTCAAATAAAATAATTGATTAATCTATTTTAAATTCATCCACATGCTTTAAGGACAACATCTATTTTTGAAATTTAAGAGTAGAAACGATGATAAATTTGGTTCAATAACTCTTATTAGATGGACTGACACATTTTATGACTTGCACATTGCCTGCATAATTGTGATGCTCTTATTTGGCTTAATCTTCATGAGTTAACATTCCTCCTAGTTAATTATATTTAGATTAATACCTCAAGTGGTTCAATTTGGGCTATAAAGTATGTTTAAAAACTCTTATAAGAGATGATTTATTGCAATTAGATCTCAATATTTCAATAAAAGACAGACCCTCAAAAAAATTAAATTTAATTGTTACAAGGTGATTCACATGTTGTCAAAATACACATTAACTAAGACCCATCTCATTCCCAAAGTCTCGGTGTTGCAACCTAGGCTTTTATACCAAATATAATGCCCAAAACACTCTACCAAAAACATATCTAAGAAATGACACAAATTCCAAATTTCAACCACATACACTTGACTAACAAAAGTTTTCTTTGGATGGGTTGTGTTTATTCATAACCCAACTGTTCATGGAGACGATGGCAGCCTTTGTTTCCCCTATTTCTATTTTTTGTTGATAGTTGGGTTGTGTATAAATTTATATATGCTTTCCTAGACTAATGTGTTCCATAAGGAAGCTATTTTTTTGTTGGCAGGGATGTATGCTAAGTTCAAAAAATTTCAGATGCCTAGACTACCAAAGGATCTTGTGTTTACCTTTTCTACTGGAGTGTTGTATTTCTTCTTGGTTCTTTAGTTTGTGTCTACTATAGAGGTGAAGACTACTCCTATGGAGCTGGAGTCCTCTCCTTTTGATGTGGATATGTTTGTTCGGGATGATGTGGGAAGCTCTCTTTTCTAGTTTTCTCTTCTATTCCTATTGAGGTGGAAATTTCTCCTATTGATGTGGGGTTTGAGGATGCTAGAAAATTGTTGCTTTGGTGGGAAAGGTACTCATGACATCTTCTGCTATAGTGGGAAGTCTCTCCTTTAGAGGTGGAGATAGAGTTGGTTTGTTGGGATTGTTGGAGCTTCAAGGAGATCCTTTCTTTATGTGGAGAAGCAAGATGGTTGATGGGGACTCTTGGCCCCATCAACATTTCTATTTTTTATGGCTTTGAGATTATTTCTCTAAGTGAGATTTGAAGTGGCCTGGATGTATTAGGAAATGTTTTGGGATCAACTTTTTCTGAGCTTGATGATTGGCCTAGTGTTGTGGTTACTGAGCAAATGGTTTGCCATAGGTTGTCTATTGTTTCCTAGCTGATGGTTTATTGGTGCTTGGCTGACTCAAGTGGTCTTTGTTAGTTTTTTGGGTTTAAGATCCCTTTCAAAACTCGGTCTTTGCAACATGGTTAGCCTTGTGTATCTTTAGGGTGGCTGATGATGTTGGGTTGTTGATTGTCTATATTTTTTGTTTGTTTCTTTCCTTTGATAGGGTTTTAGGTCCCTGCAAAACCTATTTGTAATGGGTTTTGGGTCCCATCAAAACTTATTTTTCCCCTAATAAAAAAAAAAAAGTTTGTTTCCAATGCACATACTTCATGAAAAAAATAATAATATTTGACCAATAAATTATAATCCTTAGTTCGATAAAAAAATTATTTTGGCATTCCATGGTTGGATTTCAAAAGGAGACATGAAATCACAATATCGAGATAGACTAATTAGTTCTACTTACACATTTATAATCTAAAAACATAATCAGATCACATATTATGCAACTAAATATATTACAAGAGATTAATAGAATCTAATGAAACATTCATTTAACACACTAAAGTGTATCAACCTTTCATTACATCAAATATTTCAGCAAGTACTATTTTCATTGTTTATCTAGAAGCTAACATTGTGGAATATCTACTGACTAATTCAAATGGTGTGGATGCCCATATCTTACCATATTATGCTTTGCTTAATCTCTCGATGTATTTAGTAACCTACTAGGTTCCCATAACATGTATCCACAAGAAACCTACAAAACTAGATACTCCATTAGTTTCACCATAAAAATAAAATAATCAATAATAGTTCCAAAGTGGTTATGAAAGGATAGGACCTAAGGGCTAGACCTATGCCTTGCAGACTCATCCATGATGGCCTTGACTACATAAAAAAATTAGAGGCTTCGTACTTCACCAACTTGAACTTTAACCAACATAATATTTGTCAATAGGAGGTACACCCTCTAGGTTTAATTCACATTTGATTTTTCTACACTTAGATGATTTTTGACAACACTTCGATTATGCCCCAATGAAACTAGTCTACACTATAATAATGGTAAACAAAGGATTATCATTGGTACACCTATAAGATCTCTCAAGAATTTTAGAACAAATAGATGATACAAACAACCCTCATTTACATCCAATATTAACTCCTAAAAGTATAGATGGCCTATTTCCAATAGAAGATACCATACCTATGGGATTTCACATAAGATCACTACTAATACACAACCCTTACTTGTACGAAGAGAAAGAGAGGCATCTTACATTATTTTCCAACAAGTTCAGATTAAAAATTCCACCATGTAAGGATCCTCCCAAAACTAGCCTTTAATTTAATCACATCCACACTATCCATATTATTTCTCCATTTGTATTATACACTCAAGGATTTCAACTATTAATTAATCCATTCTTATCTTTTTTTAAAGGAAATAAATGCTAAACTATTTTCTTTAATAACACCTATACTTTACAAATACAAAAATAATATAATAAATTAAAATGTATCTAATTCATTAGTTACAATTACTATAATTAGGTATTTGAATATTAAACTACTGGTTAAAAATAACTATACATGAATATAAATCTCAAATTATGTTAATAAACTATTGGTTGACAAATTCCATTTCTAATTATATGTTAAGAAAACACTAATACGAAGATGCATGCTTTCAAATCTTAATAAGATAGTCCAATCTATACCAAAACAATAATCCATATTGACAAATAAAGGAATAGTATTAATATATAAAAGAGATGACAATGTCAATAAGTTCAAGCAGTCTCTTATTCATTGGAATAGATTTCCATGCAAAGATTATTTTATGGAAAATTCATGGAAATTGACCTACAATAGAGATGACGACATCAACAGGTTTAAGCAACCACCAATGTTGTCTAAATAGTTTTCATGCTAGAAAGAGAAATCTCTAGCATTCATACAATGTTTATTGTGGCTCCAAATGTAGAGTCAATTATTTATATTTTTAGGCAAAATGTGTTTTTTTAACAATCTACCTTCATTTTATTTAGGTAATATATGAGTTTGTGTGTCATGATTGCATAGACATATTAAAGAGGTGGGATTTGAAATTAAAATTTAATCATTAACTTGCACAACTTGAGGTATATCTAAAATCTCATTACATTAGTGAGTGAACAGTAGTGAGTTACCCTTCCATGTTTAGAAAATTACTATTCATGCATACACTTGGTATACAAGTTTTGGTCATTCTTTAGCTTTGGAGAAATTTCCACCAATTACTAAATAAAATAGGATGAAATTAGGAAGTTAATCCAAAATCATGAGGCATGTGTTGAGGTAAGGTTTGAATTCCTGCATAGAGGGAAAAGTGTAGATTTTAATCACACAAAAGACATCATCTCTAAGACAGTTTCCTCTACAAGTTGGAGAAGCATATGTTAAAAAATGGAAGAGGTTGGCTTAAACAAGGAGGCTCTTACTTCAAAATTCGTAAACATTATAATCATATTAATTCTAATATGATTATAGATAACTCTCAAATCCCTCCATGTATTTGGCTAGTATTATATATTGAAGAAGCTACAAGTATGAATAAAAAATAAGCATAATGGAATTTGCAATATTTGACTATCTTTATTGGGAAATTTTGAAACAAAATGAAAATAAAGAGTAAAGAAATGGAACCTCACATTATACAATTGCTTTGATGTTCATACGATTTTTGGCTTAAACAATGTTGTATGGGTTGTTAGTGTAGAATATTCTGCCTATAGTATTCCTCTAGATAAGTTTGCTAGTTGTTAGGTTGTTAAGATAATGGTTTCTTAGTCATGCAATCTTGTATGGAGCTGCATGCCTATTTTCTAGTTAGTCAATTGCGATTCTAGATGGCTCATCTCCTATTATATATATTGTACTCATTCCTAATCTATTTATCAAGGCAATTATTAAAGTTTATCCTTCATTGCAATTTGTGCAATCGTGTAATTTGCAACTCAACCAATATTCTTGAATTCTCATATGGTATCAAAGCACCATATATGCAAGCCTCTTCTCTAATCTAGGAGAAATTAGACCAAGAACATTTTTTTTGGGCATCTTTGAAGGCCCATGGGTATCTACAACAACCAATATCTTTTGCTTCATGTATTTTTGAGAAAAATGATTGTTGGGTTTTGTTCAAACCCATAAAATTCATTTGGGTATTTGCTAGATTTTGCAAATAGTGGGAAAACCTTACAAAAATGGTTGTCAAAATAGCCCACACAGCTATTTTTCCTATAAGTGAAGCTTACTTTTTTTACCAAATCGTATGTTTTTCTTTTTGGATTAAAAAACGCTTTCTGGGTTTTGTTGGCAGAATCAACATATTTTTTGGGTATCCATTATTTTTTGCATGTAACAAGTAATTTTTTTATAAATCAAATTAGAAGGGTCGTGTATGCATTGTCGACTAACAAAATTTACCCTTTTTTCAAAAATTCATAACTTTTATCTCGATTATCAAATTTTCATGATTCAAGCGATGTTGGAAAGATGATTATGTCCTCTACATAGTTTTGAGGTAATTTATTATTCATGGAGGAATATGTGAAAATTCATCTATGCATGCACTATTTCCTTTTTGCATGCATTAGGTTTGCATTTTCCTTTTGATTTATGCATGTTTTGTATGTTCTCCTTTTACAATCATGGGGTATTGTATTAAATGAACTTCAATAAAGTTACATTAGAGGAGTTTCCTACATAATAATTGGATTAGAGTGTAGTTACATGGCATGCACTTTTATCACATCTTCATATTGATGACAACTTGCATGATTTTTATCTGTATTTTGTAGTTTCTTTGGGCCACAATCTTGCTCATAACTTGACACATTTTGGTTCACATCAATTCATGTCTCAGATTGAGAGCCTATGGTTAATGATCTTAAATCACATCAGACTCTCATTGGGTTTTTAGGGACATTCTCTTATGGCTAATGTTCCAAAATCTTCATGGTACTTGCTCCTATGGATCAGTTTTAGTCACAGATCGACATTGAAATTGAGATACACATAGCTTCTAGATTCTTTCATCATCTATTTCCCCCTTATCAGGGGAATTTATAATGTATCTATATGATGGATGGTGTACTTGTGGGTTCTCATGGATTCCTCCATCTTTTCATCACTTGGTTGCATCCATGCATTATTTTTTGGGGAGGATTTTTGTCCCACTGGGTTTTCTCTTTTCCTATTATGATGTTTTTATTGTATTGCATATGTACATGGATACTTACCATGGCCCTGTATCCGAGACCCATTCATGATTTCATGCATCCATCCTTAAATTATTTGCATGTTTCTTATTCTCCCCAAGTTTCACTTAAGGGGGTGTTGGTGTAATTAAATATTTAATTATAATTTATTAAGTTTACTGTAATGCCCCACCACACAAAACCCAAAGGACACACAACATCTAACATTTATAGCATATTTTTTTAAAAGTAATATAATGTGAAATATAAAGTAAACGTACAATACTAATAAAGAATATTGCACATACACATCATCTATCTAATCCTCTAGGGTAACATGACTGCATTACTTGTGAACATTCCAAACATAATCCAATCCCCATAATGATGATAAAATACTCATAATATTTTGTTTTAAAACCAAAGCATAAAGCATATTAACATCATATAAGTAACCATAACATTAAATGTACACCCATCCATGATCAATTATTAATACCCAAGAGTACATCCATCACTTATCTAACATAAATATACATCATTCCAAGATTAAATAATTATAAGTATTTCCACAGATACAACACCACATAAGTGCATTAAGTGTGAACAAAAGATTACATACACCACTCCCATACATGGGGTAGAACAATACAAGTTACATCAAACTCCCCTTATAACAACGGGAAGGATTCAACAATTACATAATGAGATACAACTGAAGAGAATATAAAACATGGCATCAATATTGCTTCCAACATTGATAAGCTCAAGAACCAACTGCATCCAGTACAAATCCTTGAATCACGAACTTCAACTAGGAACTCAATGGAGTGCATAGCATGTTCCACTCAACCATGTGAACCCTAAGGCCCACCCCCCCCGTGCTAGGAGATGACAAGAAGGATCCACAACATAAAATAGTCAAGTGATCAAGGCTAGCAAGACTCCACAACAAAAGTAAGAACAAACACAAAGAACAACCACTTCCAGAGGTAGATGAACAACAAAAGGGGAAACAACAAACATGCAAGGTTGTTAAGGGAAGAGTGTCATCACATGGCTCGATATGGGTTACCCAATGCGGATCTTCCTAGGTTTCGGCCCCCATCCCGGGTTACCCTAGCAACCTCAACCGATCCCTAGCCACCATTCTTACACATGCAGAATCAACTTACCTTTCTTGAAGATGAGGTATTTGATTTGTCATTCCAAGCCTTCTCATCTCATCTCAAACCTAACTGAATGCTTGATCCATGAGAGAGGAATCCATTATCTTTTATTAGTGTGATTTCTATCCAATCCCCCTAACTATTTATTAGGTTATCACTTAATTAACTCAACTTCCACATGAGTTACCCCAAATACCACTTAGGGTTTTGACCCCCGTGGGAAGCCACTCTCCCTACTAGCAACAAAAGCCTCATAATCACAAACTAGGTAAGCCAAATTGCACAAACTAGCAAAGCCATAAAAGTAAGCACAAAAAGTGAGGCATGCGCCATCTCACACTGAATCACCATAATAAGAAAAATACCAAGTGCAAGGCTAAACCCACATAGTCACAATTAAGCATAAGAACACAGTTCATGAGAACCAACCATGAGGAACCAATTATAAGCAACACTTTTCCCCACCTCTGGAAGCCTAAAATCAACTACCCTTGAACTCACAGTTGAGGGTAACTCAAGCATAACAAGTTCCAACACAGAACTTCAACATATAAAATCTCCTCAATCAAAATTAACTCAAGAGGAAGACACAACAACTTGGAACCATTACAATCATCCTTTAATTTTTCTAACACCCTCAAAATAATACTTTTTAAAGAAAATTTTAAATAATCAACTACATTTTATTGGTACATCCATTATGAAATCATTTAAATAATTAATGAACTATATATAAACAACTTCTATAAAACACATACAAATTGTTTTTTAATTATAATCGTAATATATATATATATATATATTTATACACATATATATACATATATATCATTATAGATGAATATATATATGGATATATATAAATATATTTAATTTGCATACTTTGTTGTTAAAATAAAACAGTATTATATATTTTAGTTCATAGCAACTTGTTGTTTTGTAACAACACATTGAAACCCTGATTAAAATAACACGCATAGCCAATCCACACACATACATGTATATATATATACTCATTGATACAAAAAAAGATTGAAAACAACATCAAGCGTTGGACACCGTCAACAACATGCATAACAACTGAACTCACAATAAATCTAGGGCCTCAAAATACAATATGTTCATCAATTCAATTACAAAGAATAGCTAACAAACGCCTCCCCTATCGAATATATTACAGTCGACTCCACAAGTATCACCGGTTTCAAAAAGAGTAGGGAATGTGGCATACAAATCTTCTCTCTACTAACTCAACTTATCTCACTACCAATACCATATGAAATCTACAGGGGATAAGGATGAATGGCGCCTCTTATAATACCATCAATATGCTAAGAGCTCATCATGAAGTAAATAAATCATGCAAAAAACAACGCATGCTGCCAAATTACAACATACAAATTAAGTAATGAACCAGAAGTGAAAGTCTTTCCACCAAAACATTTTCTCGAGGATGGAGAATAGAGGGAAACACTCAACTTTTAGAAAAATATTGGATACTAAACATGTTCAATTGAATACTGTATACAACAAAGGAGACAAACCAACAAATCTATGTAACAATTTCACATATGGCATAAAGCAACAATGAAGTATGCCTAAAGGCAAGGGACACCCTCTATAAACTGAATGGCTAATCCTAAAGATCAAAAGGGCTAAACAATACAGCCTAAATAATTACACCTGCACTATGAACAAGTGGTCACTGGCACAAATGGTGGAGATACTAAATGAAATAATCTGAAATATAGACTTATTTTAAACAAACAACAAACTTCTTGAAAGAAATGATTTGAAACATTGAATTCATACATCAGTTGAAGAAAAGAAAGAGAATTCTAATATCAAGCATAAAATTTGCAAACAATAGATGAACGAGAACCAAATGATGCCAACCTAAAGTCCTACACTCGAAGGTGCAGAAGATGTGTTGAAATGATCTCTTTCGCAGCCACAATCCATTCTCCAAAGATAATTTTCAATACACCAAAAGTTGTATATTTTTATTTGACAGAGAAAAAAATTACAGAACCCCCCAAAATTTCTTGTTCGAAAATGAAAATTAATTCCTAAAAACCTTTTTTTCCCCAAAAAAGAGCACTATTAAAAATACAAAAAAGACAAGTTTTCAATTTGAAATTCAGTTTAGAGTCATGCATGTGTACGCACTCCGTCTTTTCCATTTCAAAACTTGCTTTCACAATCCGTTTGAAAATCTTATCTTCTTTATTTACTTAAAATCATATTGCTTTTCCACATTTAAATAATTAAACTCTCATGATAATAAAATTATCAATTACTATTAAATATAATTTAAAACAATACTTTTTACGAAACAAGTAAATTTAATTATTGAATAATAAACCATTTACTTTCAAGTTCACAAAATTGATTTATTTAATTATTATATTAATTCCAAATTTATTTAAATTACCTTATAATCAATTTTAATTTAATTAAACTGATTAAACAAGGCCATTTACAACATTTAATTTACCATAGAATTTCAATCACACATTAACAACATAATAACGAAATCAACATGACATCACAAATTAATCAATTAACATGAGACGCCAAACAAGGAAATTGACAAAGAATACAAATCAAACAGACGAGGTTACAAGATGGGTACCCATCCTCGTCAAGGATAATCGCAAAGGTTGAGGACTTTTCTCATCTCCATTTTTCTACATCATATCCATTAGGTTTTTTAGGCATGCTGAAACCTGACAATGAAGGTGGAGTCGATGCCTGGTACTTGTATCCTGCATCAAACAAGATGTCGAGCAACATATATATATATATATATATATATCTCAAATAATAAACACACAGTGAGAGGAAATTACAGCATAAAAAGACGCTCACGAACGAGTGATGCTATCCTGTCCCCCTCACCAAGACCTCAAACAATAACCACATCATCAAGTAACAATAATTATATCATAAAAAACCTCATATAACCATCACTAATCAGATGCATAACGAGCATAGTCATAAGCCACATGATACATATAGTCAAATTAATCCAAACACACAACAAACTCCATATATCCAACATAATATAAACATCAATCCATAATGCCATGATCATCAAAATTAGATAAAATGTCATCCAAACCAATCTAGAATGGTGGAACAAGCAACTATAAGGTCTCAAAGTGCATAAAATAATATAATAAGTATCAATCTAATGAAAGCAGTTAGGAGAGGCAAGTCTTAGGTCCTAATTAGGTTTTCCTTTTAGGGTTTTTCATCTTGCTCTATAAAAGCAAGTTATCTCATGTAATTCATTATTCCCAATAATATTATTTGCATCACTTTATGCAAACTGATCTTGCATGTTTGATTTTCTCCTTGTAGAAGGCTAATCCAGGTTTTGTAGGTGATCTTGGTTTTATTGAATTTATTGGAAACTCTTAACAACTACCAACTAGAAAATAGGCATGCATCTCCATGCAAGATTGCATGAATAAGAAATCATTATCTTAACAACCTAGCAACTAGAAAACTTATCTAGAGGAATATTCTAGGAAAAATACTCTACTCTAACACCCCCTTAAGTGTAGCTAGGTGAATAGAGAGATATGATTCCAAGAAACAAAGCCTAATCAAGAACCCAATAACAAAGAGGAAAGGAGAAAACCTAGTGAGAAAAAATCCTAACCATTTATTCAAACTAAAGAAGAAAGTTGCAATTATCGATGAAGAATAGTAAATGAATCCACACTACAACAAGATTATATCAGAGTCATAGAAACCACTACACAAGTACCTCTGAGATTCTCTCAAATGCTCAAAATTGCAATTGTACATATTTTGCATTGCTCAACTAGATGAACATACAGGTACACAATCTCTGAATACATAAACTAGTCATCTGAAGACAAGAAGATTTGATTCTGCAGAGATGTGTTCCAAATTGGATAACTGTATAGGCACCCCCCGATTGGTATAAAGCCAAAAAAGAGAAAAATCGAGCCCTTGTTGGTTGTCGGTTGGAGGAACAATATAGAGCTCGACTATTAAATAACAACTTTTAATATTTTGTTTGTTTATTTATGAAGCTTAAATAAAACCTGTACTAGATGCTTAAAGAAAAACCCCATGTGGAACTTTATTAAAGTTTGATTTATTACAATGCCCAGAATTTCCCTTATTGCAGTACTTTATCATGAAGTGCTTTTGCTTAGCATAAATAGTTTCAAAAAATAACTAAAACATAAAATAAATATAGAGCATGCAAAACTAAGGGGATATGCATGCATCGACAGATTTGCACCCGACTCCATGGTTTCCTATAAAAAATATCCTAGCACCTCAAAATAGATCCAAATCACCACATCCATGAGAACATGGGAGTAATAATGACCTAGATCCATGATCTCACTCAACACTTCCCTGCACAAAAATTAACATGGTAATAAATTAGCACAATATAAAATGAATTTGCACTCAAAATCACCTCAGCTCTAATAACATTTTAGAGTTTCCAATAAACTCAATAAAACCAAGATCGCCTACAAAACCTGGATTAGCCTTCTACAAGGATAAAATCAAACATGCAAGATAAATTTGCATAAAATGATGTAATAGTATTACTAGGAATAATGAATTACATGAGATAACTTGCTTTTATAGAGCAAGATGAAAAACCCTAGAAGAAAAACCTAATTAGGACCTAAGTAAAAGTTAATAAAGTGTAATTAATTATTTAATTACACCAACATGGGCTAGGTTGTTTAAATTACATATGATGTACTATAATTCTATAGTGATTTTTTATTGAATGCTAAAGACTATAGTACAATATGCACTATTGTTGAGATCTATAACTCATGAAACATAAAAAATCTAACCTATTAGATTAAATTTAACTTTGTAGATTTTAAAGATTGATTTTTGTTGGGTTTAATTTTGAGTTTTGTGAGTTGTGGTGGTATTTAAATGGCAAGCCATTAGAGTATTCAAAATTATGGCGCATCGTTAAGAGTATCCAACCTAAAATTATTGTGTAGCCTATAATTTTCTTTGTAACAACTATGTACTCTGAAGTTAAATAAAGTTTCTTTTATTACTAGTGTTCATTCTAGTACCTAAATACATATAGAAATATTTGAAGGATAGTTTAAAATTTCCAATCACTTGTGACAACAATAGTGTTGCTATGTGTGCCAAAAATGGGAGTTGGATTATTTATCTAAAATTGTACTTGTAAGTATCTTGGTGATCATTTATGTAAGGCATTCAATAGGAGGTGTTTGACAAAACACATGAAGAAATATATTCTGATGGAATACTATGATTGCAAGTCATGCACAAGATCCAGGTTTTCTAAAAAGGCCTTATGGATTTTAAACAATGGATTTAACAAAGTTAATGCCATACTCCTCAACCTTTGTAAAGGAAAGTAATAAAAGTTTCAAAAGATTTAGCTTATATTTTGAATCCTAACATTCTAAACAAAACCTAATACATAAGTCTAGTGATATGAATATAGTAAGAACTTGTGACTTACACGGTGGATATTCTATTGGGAATAGAAAATAAAAAGTCATCTAAACATTAAACATGTTGCAAATATTGTTGTATGATGAATTGTAGATAATATTATCTGCTAATGCCAGCCTACCCCATTACTTGCATCATACTAATTCCTATCTTAACTTCATTAATTACTATCAATTGTTAAATGTAATTATTGGATTGGTCTACCTACTTGGTTTCCAATGCAGTTTGATGATGGAAATTCTAGTTGGTTCATATGCCCCCTTACAACAATCTCCTTACTCTTTGTAGTCCTCTTGATATTGTGTCTCTCCCTTTCTTCAAGCTCCTCCCTTTTACATCTCACATTCTCCTTCCATTATGATCACCTAGATGAATATGTGGACTGAGTTCATGGGAGGCAGTTTTAGTTTAAATTGTTGATGTGGAGAATTCATATCTTCCATGCATACCTAAAACTCGATGTGTGAAAACCTCAACTCTCTATTTCCCTCATTAAATTTCATAGATTAGAATTAGTCAAGTGTCCCAAGGATTTTAACTTCAATGAAGTGGCAAAAAAATAGAGCTTCTTAAGAAAATGTGGAGATAAGTCAACATGCAAAATTAGGTGTTTTAAATAGAACAATGTTACGTGAACTTTTTTGCCATGACTAAGCAATAATTGACAATTGATTTAAATCTCTAACAATTAATATTAATTTTTTTAGTATTTTCATTTATCAAATAATAATATTTATTTATTTTAAAATAATTAGTAATATTTTTAGAAATAATAATTATTATAAATGTAAGAAGACATTATGACATCCATCCCATTTGTATAGACTTCCTCTTGGAAGTCCTTAAGGATTGGAAACTTATCTTCACTATAGAAACACACATGAATCTGATTAACATTCTGTTTATTTTTCCTACTTTATGAAAGAAACAAAATTAAACCATAAGTGCATGTTAGAGACATCCTTTCCATGAATTAGACATCCAAATTCTTAGAAAAAAAATTCTCACAATAGAACAATTATCCAAAATACTTTCATTACAAAAAATGTTAGCAATCATCCATGTAGTTATTAATTATTAACCATGTAACCATCTTTAATAAAATTGCACAAGAATATATCAAAACATATTAACATCCTTGCATATACACCTCAAGATCCCTTTGCACAATAAACATCACTCATGATGTTGGAAAATACTTTTGTCCTAATGTCAAATCATGTCTTGAGAAAAATTAGCTCCATATTATTTGTTACTATCTTTCTCACATAGGTCTCATGTATATCACATCATGTCTATTGGAAAATTTAAACATACATCACAATAGTTATACATCATTTACAAAAAAAGACTCACACAATGGGGTTTACGAGGATGGGCATGCTTAGATACCATAACCAGAAGGAAAGATGGTCTCGAGGGCCCCCCTTCTCCAGGGACCCCTCCATACATTTCCTTGTACCTACCTTTCATTTGTGGAAAGGGAGTTAGCCTCTGAAAGATAGATACTCATAAAGTAATTTGTGGATATTTAATATACCCCCACACTCCCTTCGGGTTGTTTTAATGTTCTATTTGACTTTCGACCATGTCCAATGTTCTTAAATCCCTCCATGCTGGTTTTTTGGCGATCTTGGCTCACTACCGCCATATGTTACCTAATCGCTCACCGAAGGGGAGCATCCCTTCCATTCTCTGTCGAGCCTCATTCTTCCCCCACATTTCAATCGATCAAGCGTGTTAGGAATTCTTTCATATAACTCTCTTTCGAGCCCCAACCGCCAATGACATAGCTTCAACCCGTACAAATTTTGGCGGGCCCCTCAAGCGGTGCCGATAGTTAGGATGCTACCACATGTCTTCTTATCACAGAATTTTATCAAAGAAGGGGGAGGATGAACCATGAATTGTGATATGTTGCCACGTGGCCCTTCAATAGATCTTCTTGAAATGAGGGGGTAGCATAAACGCCAAAATGCCATACATTGCCGCATGCTCTAACTGCCTTCACTGAGAGGCAACACTTGTTGGCACGAGGTAATCTAGGACCACTGATATCATTTTCAGAATGCATTTGGCTCACAAGTGACTGGGTTCATGCTTGAGAATCTTTCTGTTACAATGGTCATGATGAATCATTGCTACAAGCATTATGATTCATGATGGGGAATCTTTCATGTTACAAGCCTTCAAGCGGTGGAAGCCTTGGCTATATATAATTCTCTTCTTGATCTTTTAAAAAGTTTGAAATATCTACAAAAGAATTAGGAAGACACCAGGCCTTTTGTCTTGTTAGATAATTGTAAAGACTCACAGACTATGCCCTTGTAATTTGGCCTTTTTGTTTCTTAACTATTGATAACATTGTACTGTGTTGTTTTTGAATAGTTCATTTGCAACTTCAATGACTTAAATAGAATGCTGATTTAAAACCATGTCTCTGACTTTTTATGTTCAATAAACCTCTATGCAAATTATTTTATGTCATGAAATGAATTATCCAGGTCTTTCTTTTTTATGTTTGTTATTTCAGGACATAGCAGATTGTTGAATGGGCCCTTAGATCACATCTACAAGATAGGTCTATCGTGCCTTACATCTAAATCTTGGCGCATCGCCTTAGTTAGATATTTTATTTTTATATCTGCTTCCTTTTCCCATTCAAAACCCCGGTTAAAGAATAATTTGACTTCTTTAAAATCTGGAGGTTACTTAGTTTAGCGCAATAGGTCCCCCTTTTAACTAAGTTTCCCACAAAGGGCTATTACCTTGCCAATTTTTGGCATCAACAATTTTTTCTTTTTTCTAGCACGCCTGGTGGGACCACAAAATGTGCTTAAGCCTTAAGCAAGTATATGAGCCATCAACCTATCACAAGATCCCAAATAGTAAATAACCCTAGTTTGGTGGTGCCACCGCTAGGAACAATACCAGCTAGAACCTGTCACGTAAACATCTTGACTCCTCCACTAGCCATGTTACCTATCGCTAACCAAAACTATGTGGCTTGGGATTTCAGGACTCCTCTTGTTGCCCCAATAGCACTTATCATTTGGGCCCGAATTCTAGTCTCTACCCTCAAATCTATTCCTAAATTTACCAGAGATGGCTCAAGAACACCATCTGAACATCTGCAAGATGTCACAAACATATATTTGTAAACATAGTGTTGAGGTTGCTTACAACTTCTTTCAGAGAAAAATCATCAAACTGGTATCACACTCTGTTGGCTAACTCTATCAGTACGTGGGATTAGCTTGAAGACCCCTTTTATGAAATATTCTTCAACAAGGGAGATAGGTCTTCCCAGTATCACCAGCTAGAGATCATCAAGAGGGCTCCATATGAGGCCCTAACTGACTTCAACACCTAGTTCCACATGACTTGACAAAGAATTCAGGCTACAATTTTCCTGTCATTTGACTTAGCATTTATGTTCTACCTAAATTCCATCAACGTCGACATCTCAATGATGATCCAGTCACTCGATGGAACCACTCTACCAGATGCATATAGCATTGAAATTAAAGTAGAGAACAATCTGATTGACATTGGAAAGTTTCCACCTCGACCCATCATGCCTATATTCCCCAAGCTACTTATTTTCACCCAGGTGACACCACCTACTGCACCAGTTGCTCCTCCTCAATCCATGTACACATACATGAGCGTATCATAGGGCAATGCTTCCACATTTGGTGCCCCGAAGGACGAGATGAGCGACATAAAGGAAATGTTGTGGGCTATAGCCAACGAGATAACTTTCATCAAGAATAACTAGGCCACTCCTCCAAATCCAACCTATCAGAACTATTAGGGTGGAAGACCCTCCTACCAAAAAAACCAATTCCAAAGAGGCACTCACACAAATCCTTAGGCACAAGAAACAAATCAAATAGTACTAGTACCCACTCTATTGCAGAACACCAACCTAAGCTCTAACAGAGAGTTGAATACAGGGAAAAATAATTTGGTTGATGATGGCAACCCCTGGTGTTTTTCTTGCGGCGATTCACATATGCCTCGAAAATTCCCACGCGATAATCTATAACAAAAGGTAGCAGAACAACACAGTCAAGGCATGACGTCAGACAATGGGGGGTATGCATATACCTCTCCGCAAATGGAAAATATGGTGCTCGCCACTCAAATACAAGGGATGTCCCTTGAAAAGGAAAATTACATAGCTCTCGACCATGCCCTTTTTTAATGGATGGAAGGAGAGGAAGCAGTGTTCACAATCAAAATGCCCACTTCAGAAAACCCACAAGTAAAGTTTGATTACAACACTTGCTTTAAAGGGGGATTCACAGGAAAAATAGTCATCCCACAATTAGTCAGTTCATAGCCTAAAAATGCTCCCGAAAATGAACCTGGCACCTTTGTAGTGGTACCACAAATTTTGTCGCAAAGGGAGATCAGAACTACAATAACTATGGAGCAAAAGCATCCAAGTCCGCTACCATTCGACGTAGTGGAACAATTGAAAAAATCATCCGCTAATGTATCCTTGTGGGAAATCTTAGCCATTCTAGAGTAGAAGACATTTCTATAGAGGTCTCTCCAAGAAGATCTGATCACAAAAAAGGAGGAGACTATTGAGAAGCCACCTCCAAGAAAATTCCTCATGAATATAGCAAAGGAAGCCTCTACTAAGGGTCAAGAGAAAGAATCCACAGTCAAAGTTGGTGAAGGTAAACCAAAACCGAAGCCATTCTTCTTAACCCTTATCATGGGTAAGAAGTTGTTGCATAATTCCATGATTGACTCTGGTGCTAGCACCACAGTCATGCCAAAGCAAATAGTTGAGGTCCTAGGATTGAGGTATAAACCTTTGAATAAAGGGGTTATGCAATTAGATGGGAATATGATTAATACTATGGGGATCATTAAGGACCTTCCATTAACTTTGTTTTCCTGCTTGAATATCACAGTCAATCAGGATACCGTGATCATTGATATTCCTCCATGTGCTTGTCCAGGGAATTCACTTCTAAACTAGGAGGATACCTTTCCTTAGATTGGTCACACCTGATTATAAGGACTAAGCATGGAGCCAAAATGAAGCTAGTGTCTAAACCCTTGCATTTAGAACATATTGCAGACGAGGCTAAGACGGGCTTTGAGCCCGCTCACACCTCCATTACCAAGAAAGAGATGTATTGCATAGAGCTTCTAGAAGATGAGGAAATCATCGAAGATCGGACCAATCAAGAAGAAGTCCTCCTAAGTGAGTTCATTGATAAGGATCCTTTTGGAAATTGTCATGCCACTAGACTAGGAACTTATGTCATTTATGACAAAGACCAAGCCATCCCAAAGGTGACACGGGAGCCCAAAGGAGTTTTGACCAGAGAGTTGTGGTCACTGCACTTCAATGGTGCTAAATGCAAGGCCGACATAGAAGTTGGGATGTGCCCAGCTTCCCCAAGCGATGAGAAGACAATCAGATCTTTTTGATTCTATTTTTCTTGTTCAAAAAATAAAGTGGAATACGAACACCTCATGCTAGGTCTAAACCTAGAGGAACCAATGGATGTCAAGCACATAAAGGTGTTCGGAGCTTTTGAGCTAATCATCAAACAAGTTTGGAATATCGATACTGCAAAGAATGTCCATATGAGATCCTAAAAACACAAGGTTTGGGACCTAGTTAAGAGCCTTAAGGTTTTTAATGTTTAAGTTGTTCCTCAAGAAAAGAATGTTGATGTAAATTGCATGGCTGAAATCAGACCCCAATTCAAACTAGTGCCCAACCCAATGCATAACCGATGCTCTGTACTAATGATAGCCCAATCGGCGATTCCAAATGATGGTCAGAGTTGGAAATAATTTGACAGCAATGAACACATCGCCTCGTTCAATTCGCAGTCAAATTTTTTTTTCGACCAACTCCAATCAAGGGTCACCGAGATCGACGACAAACAAGACATTCAACAAGCATCCCATAAGCTTTTGAAAAGCTTGGTCACTCTCAAAAATCCTTTTGATTTTGATAATGTAGGAAACAAAAAGAGGAAATTTATAGCAAATGGAGGTGAGTATGAGAAGTTTCAAATCAGGGATGGGAGAAAGTTCAAAATCAGAAGGGACATCCAGCATCAAGGTAAAGAAAGGATTGTTTTCCTTTTAAAAGAAAATAATGAGGGAACATCTGCCAGCCATATGATAACCTCAGATGATATGATCCTGGTATCATCCAACTTGTGATAGAATTGAAAAGGGAAGCCAAATCAGCTTGCCAGAAGAGGTCGGTGAGCCTCGATATGGAAGCACTGATGGCGCAAAGGTTAGTAGAGCTAGTTCAGCTATGTTTTGGCTTCTCAATCAAGCCTAACATGTGGGTATTCATCTTGAACCTAGTCTGAAAGAAGAACGAAGATATCTTCCTATGTATTAATTTTCGTGACCTAAATCAAGCATTTCTAAGAAATCGTTACCCACTACCCTCCAAGGGATTAATCATGCACAATGTAGTAGGCTCAGGAGTGCCTTCTCCATTAGATGGATTTTTGGATCAAGGACTGGATGGTAAGGACCATATATTAAAGTTTAATAAGTGAGCAACAAGACCTGGTCAATGCAAGAATCTTGAAAGCCTATGGCAAGGTTCGTTCATGATAATTTAGTACAGGCTGTATGAAGCAATTAAATTAGAAAGTAAAGAAGAAGAAGAGGGGTTCATGTCAAGGGAATTCACCTTAAAATATCTATAAGGCTCAATTAAACAATTCTACCATGTAAATATGTAATTATTGTGACTTTTTCCCTTTGCATTCTTTTGTTTGTTCGGTCGGTCTTCCTAAATCAGTGACACAATAGAGACTTACAATATGATGAAGAGAATAAAAATTATACCAAGAAAGGACAAGAAAATATGCAACAAAGTAGAAGTTTTTTTTTAAAGCCATATCTTCAATATATTTATATGCTTCGACAAGTATAGTATCAAAATGGATCAAAGGCTACGCTTTTGAGAAGTATATACTTATATATATTTGAAGCCTTTTTTAGGCTATATACAAAAAAGAACTAACAAATTTTAGTCTTGAAAGCATGAAAGGAGTGAAAAGATTCAATTGTGAGAACAAGCAGCAACAACAATAGCATCTGGAACCATGTCATCTTCAGCAGTAGTGGGATTAGTGGCACCATCCAAAGAAGCAACAACAGGTGGCAGAGGGAAAACCAATTTCTTGAAGTCAGTGTACCAATTGATGTCATAGAAAGGTACCACATTGTATATCTAGAATAGGAAGTAGCAGGCACGGGTGACCTTTGGCGATGGACTTCTCGGGACTAGAGTTGAAAACTGCTCAGAAACGACAACCACAAGATGACCGTATCTTCTTCAATGAACCTATGAAGGTCGCTTGTATTTGGGATTCCTCTGCCAAATGCAGCATTTTCCACCACCTCCCTGAGGTCGTTTAGATACTTCTTTTGGAATATTTTTTTCACCAAACGGATGATAAGTGGCTTGCGGACTTGAATGTCAAGCATTGATGCCACAAAATAAGAGCACACATTAGTATTTACTCTATACTTGTCCTCATATTCGAGGCAGTCGTGACCTAGGACCCATTTCATAGCTACGATGACCAAAGAATGGTTATTCTTCGTCATCCTCTTCAAGCATCTAGTTGAAATCTCACCCAGGAAATCCATTTGAGGTTTATGGAAGGTTAGCCTAATTGGGGTATCCATGGCATCAGATGCTATACGACTGTTAGGTAGCAACCTATGCAAAGCATCTAAATTTGAACTCTATGCTAATACTATGTTGACTGCAAATACCAAACGCTAAGCCAATCACCTAGTGCTATTTCTACTAAAAAAATGCTAAGTTAATTTCTCTACTGCCTAGGCACCTATTTATAGATGTAACAAGAGATAAGCATGGTAATTTGCATACATAAGCATGAGGTTAACCAGGTACCACCTTGAACATTGCACCAAGGCTCGTTCAAGACTCTCACCTAGTTGCAACTATAGGTACTAGTTGTTGCGTATAGAATTAAGGCAAGCTAATTTATTAGCGCAAGCTAGCTGGTAGTATCCGGTGGTAGTCCATTCAATCGAACGCTAAGGTTTCATCCTCTAGGTGTTCCTCAAACTCCAAGAAAGGATGTGTATCTATCTTATGTTTATCGCATACTTTGGCGTAATCATTCTATTTGAGGTATCAATTACCAAGGCATACAATGCCTAGCTTGCTTTCAAATCGTCTGCTCAATTTCCAAGGAAAATTGTGCCATGGGTTGCAAGTACTTGGAGTCATTATGAATCCTTGTCATTTCAAAATGGCAAGTAGTTTGCTTTGCACAAGACAAAAGGCTAGTAGTACATGCCGAAATTAATGGAGAAAAAGAAACTGTCATCTACCACTCGAAGGAGGATAGAAAAGCTAAGCATTGCATGTCATTGTTTTAAAACAAAGAAGGATTTTTGAATACAAGAATTGTGCAGAGAATTTTAGAAGTGTAGAATTTCTAAGAGACGCATAGAAAATCTTAGAAGTTCAAGGAAAATTGGAATCTGTTGCCCCTAAAGTAGCCAAGAACCCACAAATGAATGAGTCGGGTGGAACGTCTCAAAGCTTGGTTGATGCGATACTCACAACACCTATGGTCAAAATTTTTGAGGAGAAGGAATACTACACTACACCTAGGATCCCAGATAAGACATAGTGGTTTCACACATGCACAACCAAGAAGGGTCTGCTCAGAGATGCAAATTTGGTAAAGGAAGAGTGGGATAACATCTATGACCCCATCCTCAAGACCAACACTAAGGCCCTAAGGGAAGCTGCTTTCACTAGAATGAAGAATGCCTTCAAAAATCAACTACCATACAAGAAATGGCTCTGCGGACTCCCACAATATATGGTTCCCTATGTGCACCACAGTCCAAATCTAGTTCATGAAATTATTTGATGTTTCAATTCAGTGACTGGCACCATTGAGGGCAGAAGTTTGAGGGTCATGCTAACTATGAATTCTCTTAGGGACATGTTGTGAATTCCCAAAAGTAACACCAGAGTGTTGCCAATTGAGCCCTTCAACTCAAAAAGGGGTTCAAAATTATGGAAGGGCAAAGGGAATTCCCTCAACTTTTATAATGCACAGACCAGAAGGCCCCAAGATTGTAGGCAGCCATTAAAAAATCTGATCTGCCGTGTTGACTTCGTCCAAGTGGACTTACTAGATGCCTTCTCCATGATGTCTTTTGTGTTCGGCTTAGACCATGACATGATCGTGTCCAAATTTCAGTCGAGCCTGGGTTTTCAACTAAGAAGGCAGAAAGAACCTTTTTCGTGTAATTTTGCAGAAATTATTATAAAAGATATGTGGAAGTAGATTGGTGAGTTTGAAACTATTGGTAGGTTCAAATACCCTTCTCTTATAGCCTATATGTTTCTTCATTAGAATCCTGATTTCTTCAAGGAGAAAATAGATTTGTCAACATTTGATGAGAAGAAGCATCAGAAGCCTATTTCGGTATGGACTCCCATCCTCACTTCTACCTACGATTATTATGCATTTTTAGAGAAATTCCTGATTTTGATTTTGCACGATCTAGGTGAGGATAATGACCACTATCACTTGTTGGGTGATCAAACCAGATGGATGCAATCCCTGTTTCCTAAGTGTCACTGGTTCCTTGAGGAAGAATTCACATGCGTCCAAGTGTGTGGCTGTTGCGAAGAGCCAATCCAACTCCTCGTTAGCGTAGTGAAAGTTATTACCTCCTAATATGCAAAACTAATTAAGAAATGCAAGATAAAACAACACTAGACCACCTCAAGATTAGGCTAAGTTGAACACAAATAAAAGAAAGATAAAAAAAAGAAAGTATACATTTTACTTGTGTTGGTCCTTGGTTGGCCCTTGATACTGTTTTTGATGTGTTGTCTCCTTGATGGCAAGATTGTAATGATAGTGGTAGTTGAATGATTAATGATAGTGGGTGAGTGCAATAATGGCTACAAGATTGCAAAATGCAAGAGAGTTGCAATAATGATTAGAATGCAAAATGATTTGAGAGCATAAGTGTGATAAGAATGCATAAGATCCCTTAATGAATGAGAAGGGGGGTAATTTATAGAAGAAATTGAATTCTCTAGAGGATTCAACGATCAAAATTGAGCCACCATGGCCAAGATGGAGAGCTATGTTGAGTTGAGGATTCACAAGCCCTCACATCTTGCCATGTGGACGATGAAGTGTTCAAAGGACATGGTGAGATGGAAAGGGTACAAATGGTGTGGAAAAGGCCATGTGGTCCCAAGGTACTTGCAAGTACCTTGGGATTGAAGAGGATTTCCTTAAAAAGGGATTCTTTATCCCCAAGTGGGGTTGAAAGTGACAAGTGAGGACTTTTAGAAAGTTCACTCTTGTCACCATGGGGATTGGAGAAGGCATTGGAGGAATAAAAGTGAATTTAAAATTCACAATCTTGGAAGAAACTCATGGATAAGACAAGGTCCTCCAAAAAGAGGTCCTTGTCTCATGTACTTGATGTGACCTTTGAAAGGTCATGGAGAAGACAAATGCATGGGGGGAATAAGTGTGAATTTTTAATTCACATGGGAAAGAGGTCAAACCAAAAAAGGTAAGTACCATGAAAGGTTGACTTAAGGACATGCTAGAAAAGGTAAGTGATTAGGATTAAAGTTGTGCAAATAGGTGATTAGGTAGATTAATGAGGATTAGAGACAAGTGGCTAAATATGGAGAATGCGACATTAATCTTGATTAAGGATATGCACATCCTAATGAAGGATTAACTAGATTAACCCAGATTAGTGAAAAGGTTATGGAGAATGGGACAAGGAGAGAGAAAAAATGAATTTAAAATTGAAAAGAATAATTGACTAAATTAAATAAATTGATTTATTTATTTAATTTAGAGAGGAAATGGTGAAGGATAAAGTATTTAATTAAATACTTTTGGAAACCTTAGAGAAAAGGGATAATATTAATTAAATGTCATTTAAATAATATAGACGGATTAGATGAATAGATGATAAGATTTTGACCATATGAAAGTGGTCAATTTTAGGTGTCTAAATTTTGCCCCTCTTTAAAATATTGTTAGAATAACAGTGTTTTGAAGAAAAATAAATGTAGGTGACTCTATAGAGGAAATTACTATAAAAAGATGCCCCAACGCGGGAGAGGTTATGTGAGTTGCTCAAATGGAGGATGGATTTGGTAGGGTATGCCCCCTCGAGAGGGTGGTAAGGGAAGAAAAAGGGGGCTTGGACAACTTCTTGATATGAAGAAATAAAAGGTGCCATTGGATAGAGCTTGAAAAACCATGAATAATGGCTTTTGAATGGAGTCAAATGAACACACGGGGCATAAATGGCACCCCCGAGAAGTTGGAAGATTAATCGATGGAGAAAAAAGTTAAATAGAGGGAAAAAATACCCTCTATTTTTAAAAGGGGAAAATGAGGGAAGGTTTAAATAGTAATTTTAGAATTACTATTCCTCATTTGAACAACTAGCAGTTGAGAGAGGACAGAAGAGGAAAGAGAAGGAGAGAGAAGATGTTGGAGGATTATGATGACGAGATCATCCACCCCAGGGATGAGGTGTGAAACTTCTACCATGAGCATACGGTCCCACGCTAGGTTAGGTTCAAACGCCCTTTGTGATTTTTAGCATTTTAGAATATATTTTTGAATTTAAATTCAATTTGAAAATCTAGGTTTGGGAGTAGAGGTAGGTTAGAAAAATGGGTAGAAGGAACAAATTAATTTCGCCTAGCGGGTGGGGAGAAATGTCAAATAATGACAGGGAGGGAAAACAAGGGTTGGAGAAGAAAAATGAGGGAAAATAGAAGAAAATTCAAGGTTTCAGACCCAATAGGGGTGATCATGCCCCAGTTAGGGGCAGCCCCACCCAATGCAGGGGCGTCCGTGCCCAAAAGGGGCAGCCCCACCTAGCGCAAGGATTTTCATGCCCAAGAAGGGGTGGCACCACCCCGCGTAGGGTCGGTCGCACTCAGAACGGGTGGCCCCACCCCACGCACGGGCAGCCATGCTCGGTCGGGGGCTACCGCACTTGGGAGGGGCGGCTCCACCTCGTGCTCAGGAGGGGTGGCCTCACCCAGCGCTCGGGAAACCATGCTCAAGAGGGGTAATCGCGCCCGGGAGGGGTGGTCTCATCCCACATAGGGGTGGCCCCACTCCGAAAGCAACAGCCCCACCCTAGGTAAAGAAGGGGGACCAGAAGAAAATAATTTGAAGTGTGAGAAAAAGAAAGAAGTGGGATAACTTAGGAAGATTAGCCCATGGAAGATTTTTAGGGGAAGTTAGTACAAAAAGGAACCTAGGGCAAGGATTTGATGACTGACAGGTTGTGTGGTATGGTTGCAGAGGTTCCATAGCTTGCAGACTTGAGAGAGGAGATCTGAGGTGATGGAGGTGATGCGATAGGCAATGAAAGGAGCGGATCATCATGCTTTGGCCCACATGGGGCTTCTACACATGTTGGGGTATCCATCCATTAGGGTGCATCGAGCGACGTTGACAGCCTTGATCAAGCGTTGGGATTCAACAACTTTGACGTTCCATCTCCCTATAGGGGAGATGACAATGACACTGGAAGATTTTTGGTGGATACTGAGGCTTCCCATAGTAGGGTATATGGTGAGTGCCATGAGGTCAGAAGGAGAGGTGTTGGATCATACCATGTGGGTCATGTTCATGCGAGAGGACATGTCGATGAAGAAGAATGCGATGGACATGGATAGATGCTTGTGATTGAGAGTACCACACTATCATTGTACTTGTGTGGGTTGATTAGTGGGATACTCATACCAGATAGGAGTGATAAATTTTGTAGCCTTAGCTATATGGAGGTTTTACGACACATTGTTGAGGGGAGGGATGGGGAGTTCGCACGGGGGTCATGCGTCCTAGTGTAGTTATACAAAGATATGCACGCGGTCTTCTATTGGGGGGCTTAGTGTGTGTCATGTGACATTGCTTCAGGTATGGGCCTGGGACCACATCAGTGTGTCCAGGGCAGATGTGGTGAGAGTGGGTCAACAGGATATGACATTGTTGATGGCCTATTGGTACGGTGTAGAGTATGACTAGGTTTGGCAGTATCAAGATTCAGGAGATGTAGATGGATGGAGGAGACTATTTGATGATCTGGAGGATGAGGATATACTATGGAGGCTATCTAGGACACGACGCTTCACAAAGTGGAGGCAGGATGAGGATAGAAATAGAGGATACTTCATGACCCAATGTTACATAGTCGGGAAGGAGCCTCAGATAGTGGAGTCACATAGGCTAGACCGAGTGACAAGGTAGTATGGGTTGATACAGGATATTCCAAGTGCTCTAAATAGATTTAGATGGATTATGTGGGAGCGACCATGGGGGGAGTCGATCTTGGAAGAGTTTGCATGGGAGAATTGGGAAACTCTGGTGCGGGAGCTAGTGGAGTACCCACGAAGGTCCCTAGGGTTGGTGGATGCAAGGATCACTAAGAGATATGCAGCATGGTTTATGCGACATCGACTAGTATAAATTATGTCAGAGGAAATGATCACGGGAGCATTATGGTTTGGCCCAGAGAATGAGATTAGATTGGTAGGAGAGGGGGGAGGGAGGAGGAGGAGGTCGAGGAGAGAGATAGAGGCAGGCAGGGTCGGGGGGGCAGCGGAGGAGAGCAGTTAGGTCGAGCTAGAGCAGGAGGAAATCAACAGAGAGAACTAGAGGTAGGAAAAGCAGGAGGATGGTAGAGGAGAGCACCAGAGGAATCCAGAGCAACAAAGCTGCAAGAGAGAGGGTAGGGGGGAGATGAGGTGGGGGTTCAATGGAGAGCAGCAGAGCTACAAGAGAAAGGGCAAGGGGGAGTTGAGGCCAGAGGTTATCAAATTGTAGGCAGGAGGACGAGGTGATGGAGAGCACCGATCAAACATAAGGAGGAGAGACAAGATGCAAAGGCAATGGGGGAGAGGGTGGAGGCCGAGGTGATGGACATAGGGGATGAGGGAGGAGTGGAGGATATCAACACAGAGGTACACAATATTCATCCATTGGCTATGATGTCATTGGCATCAAAGGATCTGGCGACATGATTGAGAGGAGCGGAGGTGAGATTACATATTTTTGAGAAGAGGTTGAGAGACTCAGAGGTGGCGAGGAGTAGATTGGAGGCAGAGGTGCTTGTGTTGCAAGATCAAATAGCAGAGAGTGAGAGGGAGTTTTGGGCGGTGCCGATGTGATGTCACGGCATGAGACAAAGATGGGGAGGGAGGGGGAGAGGCTGCAAGTAGAGATAGAGGAGCTGCAAGTAGGGGTAAGCGAATTACAAGTAAAGGTGACTCATTTGGAGAGAGAGGTGGCAAGGGAGAATGAGGCAGGGGATTCAGCGAGATGGGAGAGGGACAAGCTAGAGGTGATGGTGATGATACTACAAATAGGGGGTCAACGAGATTCTGGAGGATCGACAGGGTAGATATTGGTAGAGAGGCTGGTAGAGGTAGAGAGGGATATGGAGGATCTGAGGAGGCAAGTAGAGGGGCTTTTGAGAGAGAGGAGGGAGTTGAGACAAGAGCGAGATGAGTTATGTGACAGAGTTGAGGTGGCAGTGGAGATAGTGGGAGATATGGGGTTGATGCAGGAGAGGGAGGAGACCATGAGGGCTCAAGTATAGTCGATGGAGACTAAGAGGGATGCCTTATAGTATCAGGTGTAGGTCCTGCAGGTGGAGATGGATGCAGTAGTGCCACAGGTACAAGCTATGGAGAGAGATGCATCACAGAGGTAGGTACCAGTAGCACAGGGTGGTGAGATAGGGGAGGGGGATTAGATATCGTAGGCACAGGTATAGGCTATGCAAGAGGAGAGGGACAAAGCCCTAGATTAGGTGTCATGGATGGGGTTAGAGATTAAGCAGCTATGGTTAGCGTGGGGTAGATGGGAACAAGAGAGGAGGTCCATTTGTGGATACTAGGATAGGTACAGAGCAAAGTGAGACTTAGCCAAATAGCAGATTAGAGATCGAGAGTACTATATGAGATAGGTGAGCTACTATATGTGTGCCTATTATTTGGTAGTGTCGGATCCAGCACAGTGGGTACCTGCCTATGTTCGAGCACCACCACAGATGCCAGCGTAATCCCAGTCAGCAGGGACACATACTCAGGGATATAGTAGCATGAGAGAGACACCTCCATGTAGAGCGCCAATGCTAGAGTCACCACAAAGATCAGATGTAGGTAGCTCATGGTTTAGAGGATCCAAGGGACATGATCCTGGTTATTCACAGGTACATGATGGGATATGGTACAGAGTAGCAGAGATCATAGCAGAGCTATAGCTCTATACTCGTACTTTATTTTTGATGATAGATGATGGATATGTATTGTCATGTATATGATGGACATTATTATGGATGATGTGATGGACATTATATTTTTGTGATTTTTTGGTATGATATGTGAGAACCCTTATCGATATTATATGATTTGCATGTGATGGATGATTTACTTATGCATATGCATGTTTGTAGTTTTATTATGGATGATTATTATGATGTGATGTTTGAATATGCCTATAATGATTTATGTTTATGCCTATGTTGATGCCTAACGTTTATGATGCAGGATGTGGTGGATGAATTATGATTGTTTTTATGTGGATGATTATTATAATATGTATGACATCTAACACTTATAATGGGATATAATATGATATGCATGATGTTTTAAAGTTTATGATGTTATGGATGGGATATGAACCTAATGATATGGACTAAAGTGAATATGCTAAAATGAATTTTAAGATGCATAGAATAATTAGTTAAAATTAACCTACACAACTTAAGGTGATTATGCACATGTAATGTAATTTAATAAACCTAGGATGAGAATGTTAAGAAATAAATGCAATGTGATCTAAATGTAAATAAGGGCCTGCATAATGATGGAAGTGAAGAAAATGATGGGTGTGTAACCGTATCTGTCAAGAACCATAGGACTTCTGAAGGGAAAGGAGAAGATGGAAGGAAGCACCGTTTGCACAACCAAAATCCTAAGTCATGGGAAAAGAAAGGATGAAGGATACATGAATGCAATGGAGAAGAAAATGAGATGCAATCCTAATGCAAGTTGCCATTTTTGGAGCACTGATTTTTGCTATAGCATAGGACAGTAGGTACCATGGTATATGGACCAAGGCAGATTAGTGTCTGATGCATAAACAAACACAACAAACAAGATGACTATCCCAATACCTCAAAGTCACGATGACTTCAGTCAAGTCAAGTATTGGGATAACCACAAGCATAGAAGGATGTCCTATCATAATGCAAGACCTCATGGGTCTTGATGGGTACTTCATGGGACAACCAGGAAAACAAAAAATAAAAGAAAAATCAAGATGTGCCCCTATGTAAACTAGAAAAAACATACCATAATATGAGAGATCATGGTGGCCTTGATGAGTGGTGATAGGGAGCTCAAATGATAAACAAAAACCAAAAGCATCAAAATATTGCAATCAATTTCAAAACGTCATTTTCCATAAGATCAAGATGATGGATGGGGTTGATGTGGTCTATTAGGAAGGATACATCATGTTGAGACAAAAGATGGATGCTAAATTAAGAGATTGATAATGACACAGGATATTCAAAAACCAGTTAAATCTCATGACACAAATGGATTCCATTTGTGAGGTACCAGCGAGATAAGGACATACCTTGACAACATGACACAAGACACAAGATTGACTCACCCTAAAGACCTAGGGGCTTAGGGGTTGATCAAGGATCAGCCTTGCCTACGTGAAAGCACAGAGCCCTCTTAGTTCATGAAAAGACCATGGATAAAAGTGGAAAAAGGATGATGAAGACAGATGATGGAGGACAATGATCAAGTAGATCGACCACAAAGGAAAAGCAAATAAAATCCCCGGGGGTGGATCAAATGATCAGCCTTGCCTACGTGCAAGCATAGGGGAAACGTAGTTTGAAAGGGATGAAAGACCAACGATGGATAAGGTGAAAAGAGGATGATGGTAATAGATGAGGATGGAAAAAAATTCCCTAAGGGCATATCAGATGATCAGCCTTGCCTACATGCTAGCACAAGGGCGACGTAGTTCGCCAAACAACAAGAGGGACGAAAAAAGACACCAAAAATAGCTCTGACAGCAAATCAACTGATCGGCCTTGCCTACGTGAAAGCGTAGGGGAAACGTAGTTCACCAAAGATGAGACAAACGACAAGAGATGACAAGAAACAAAGCCTCGGGGGTAAATCAAATGATCGTCCTTGCCTATGTGAAATTGCTAGGGCAACGTAGTTCACCAAAGATGAGACAAATGACAAGAGACAACAGGAAACAAAGCCCCAGGGGTGGATCAAATGATCGGCCCTTCCTATGTGAAATCATAGGGGCAATGTAGTTTGCCTAGGACAAGACGGATAGGAAAAGACACCAAAATAGCCCTGGGGGTGGATCAAGTGATCAACCTTGCCTATGTGAAAGCGCAAAGGTAATGTAGTTCGCCAAAGATGAGATGGGATCTAGATGGAGACCAACATGATGAATAATCCTAGATGGAGATGATCAAAGTGACAAGGCGACACAAGCTTACATTAGGATAAAAGCTCAGGATTTCAGATAGCAGATGATGTTCATCCAATGCTCAACAAAAAATATACCAAGTGTCCAGATGATGCAAGCAGATGGGAGGATAGGGTTGATAGGATGGTAAGGATATTGAGATCTGGATGGATAAATCATAAAGTAACTAGGACGTGAGGTAGATAATGATTAAGCCCTATATGAATGGTGCCTGTTACTAGGTTTTCTCCAATCATACATATCCAAGGTACCACGTAGGGGTGGTTTTCACCATAGGATGAATGATTTCTCTTTACTATTTATTTATTTTTTATTTTTATTTTTTTTTGATTTTTTTGATTTTTTTGATTTGATTTTATTTGATTTTTTTTTTTTTTTTTGTATTTTTGAGATTTTACCAGGAAGGATACCCTAGCTAACCTAAGTATAAAACTTCTGCAGATGCATGATATTGATGGGTTCTATCAGGGCCTTTCCTTCAAGTGTAGACAACCTGTATGCTCTAGAACCATATTTTGTGGTGACGATGTAAGGGCCTAACCAATTGGCTTCAAACTTGCCCTTCGTATCCCAATCTTCTTGATTTCGTTGATTTTATTTAAGGAATAAATCACCAACATTGAATTGACAAGGGTGGACCTTCTTATTGTAGCTTCTCTTGAGCCGATGTTGATAGGATTGTAGATGGTTGTAGGCTTTGACCCGTTTTTCATCCAAGAGTTTCAACTAAGCAAGTCGTGCAACCCGAGTATCTTCGTCAGTGATCAGATTCTTCAGAGATATGCGAAGTGATGGGATTTTGACTTCGATCGACAAGATGGCTTCAGCACCATAATCTAGGGAGTATGGAGTGGCGCCCATGGGGGTACAGATGGAAGTGTGGTAGGCCCAAAGGGAAGGATGGAGGTGGAGGTGTCAATCTCGACCAGTGTTGTTAACCATATTTTTAATGATTTTAATCAAGGTTTTGTTTGTTACATCTGCTTGACCATTACCTTGGGGGTAATAGGGGGTAGACCAAAGATGTTGGATACGATAATTCTCCCAGAGGAATTTCATGCACTTATTTTTGAATGGATTTCCATTGTCAGTAATGATGGTGGAGGGGATTCCATACCTACAAAGGATATGGTAAAGGATGAATTTGGATATCTGAACACTAGTAATTTGTGTGAGTGGTATGGCTTCCACCCACTTAGTAAAGTATTTAGTGGTTGTGATGATGAAAGTATGACCCTCGGAGGATGGAGGCTAAATCTTGCCAACCAAATCAAAACCCCATTGTGAAAATGGCCATGGTGTTGTGATGGGTTGTAACTCTTGTGCAAGAGCATGAATTGGATCTACATGTTGCTGACAGGGAAGACACCTCTTGACAAACTCGCAAGAATCCTATTCCATAGTAGGCCAGTAATATCTTGCTCTAAGAATCTTCCTAGCTAGGGCCATACCATTAGAATGGGCCCCACATATACCACTATGTACTTCAACCAATGCAATGTGGGCTTTGGTCTCATTTAAACACCAGAGGAGGGTTCCATCATACCCACATAGATAAAGCATATCACCTATGATGGAGTAGCGGGTGGTCTGTTGGATAAAGGATTTTCGTTGGTTACGTGTGAGGTCTGATGGTAAGGTGTTGTCATGAAGATAAGTATAGATGTCTTGGTACCAGTGGGATTCAGGACCTACAATGTCACATACCATTTCACTCTCAAGGATGTCATATTCAGGGATTAATAGTTGCTCCATGAGGAACTCACATTCAGTACAATCTCTAGGCATGTCCAGGAGGGAACCAATGGTGGCCATGGCATCAACTGCTTTATTTTGTACTTTGGGTATTTGATCAAATTGGATGGAGGAGAAATGCTTCTTGAAGTCATCTACCATTTTTTTGTAGGGTAACAACTTGTCATATTTTGTTAGGAATTCATCATTAACCTACTTGATAACTAGTTGGAGTCACCAAAGATGTGCAAGTGAGAGATATGCCATTGGACTACAATCTTAAGGTCGGTGAGAAGAGATTCATAATTAGCAATGTTGTTGGTGCAAGGAAAGGCCAACCTGAATGAATTTGGTATGTAGTCACCTTGGGGGGTGATGAGCAAGACTCTTGCTCTCAATCCATTGTTAGTGTGTGATCCATCAAAGTATAATGTCCATGTGGTGGATTCTAAAACTGAAAAGACCCCTTCATTTGGAAACTTTATCAAATTCACTTAACAGCATGACCCATTTAGCCATGTGGCCAATGAGTGTTGTTCTTGATAATAGATATTTAAGCAGATCAACTTTAGATATTAGCTTGACTGGATGACTAAGCATGTAGTGTCTAAATTTCTATGAACTGAAGACTATAGTCAGACAAGCCTTCTCCATTGGGCAATAGTTGAGCTCATAGTGTACTTAAGTCTGGTTGATGTAGTAAATTTCTCTTTCTTTGGATGACTCATCGTGTTGTGCTAACAATGCCCCCAATGCCACAGAAGTAGCTGAAATATAAAGGAGGAGCGGTTTTCTCAGAATAGGTGGCATGAGAATAGGTGGATGAGCCAAATATTCTTTGATTTGATCAAAGCCGAGTTGACATTGTGGGTTCCACTTAAATGCGATATCTTTCTTTAGGAGGTGTGTGAACGACTAGCACTTGTCAGCTAGTTGGGCAATGAAACTTCGGATAGATTGGAGCTTACCTTGCAAACTTCTTAGTTGTTTCAGACTGTAGGGTGGAAGAATTTCAATGATTTCCTTGACCTTAGTAGGATCAACCTCAATTCCTCTGTGGGAGACAATGAATCCTAAGAGCTTTCTGGATGTGACACAGAAGACACATTTCTTCAGATTTAGGCATAGCTTATACTGCTCTAGATGTTCAAATATCCTTTTGAGGATTACAGGGTGTTCTTCCCTCATTCTTGATTTTCCTCATAGGTCATCAACATAGTCTTCCATTATTATGTGGATGAGGTCAAGAAAGATAATTGTCATAGCATGTTGATGTGTTGCCCCCACATTCTTGAAGCCAAAAGGCATGACATTATAACAAAATGTACCCCAAGATGTTGTGAAGGAATTCTTGTGTTGATCCTCAGGGGCAATCTTAATCTGGTCATAACCGAAGAAACCATCCATGAGGGACAACATCTCATGTTCTGCAATGAGGTCGACCAACATATCAATATTTGGTAAGGGGAAGTTGTCTTTGGGACAAGCTTTGTTAAGGTCTCAAAAATTTGTACAAGTTTTGATATCTTCGTTGGGTTTATCAACTAGGACTATATTGGAGATCTAGTCTGAGTAATCAATTGGTTGGATGAATCCTACCTCCAACAACTTTTCTAATTCTTTATTCACCAAGAGAGCCACTTGAGGGTGCATTTTATAGAGTTTCTACTTGACAGGTTTTGCATTAGGATGGACATCTAGGTGATGTACCACCAAATTTGGATCAAGGTCGAGCATGTCTTAGTATGTTCTAGTGAAGTTGATGATTCCTTCTTTAAGGAGCTTAGTGATGGCAGAGTTATCTTCTTCTGATAGTGCTTTAGCCACATAGGTGATCTTGGGGTTCTCCTCGGTTCCCAAGTTTATTGCTTGTGTTTCTTCAATCATTATGGATGATCGGCCAAATAGTTGAGTCCCTACAAGGGGAAGATGAATGTCCCCATATTCTAGTGCCTCTTCGATGTTTTCACTAGTACCTATATGCCCTTTATTTTTACTTTTTCACAGTCGCAAAGTGCCTAAGGGAGGTTTTCACTAGGTGACTTATTTTAATTTTGTTTCTTTTTATTTTTTCAGCTAGGGCGTTCATCTTCCCCCAATCCCATGAGATGTACATATTGGTCCACTGAGGAAAAGGTGTTGGTGCGGTACCTTTTAGGTCATATTCTATAAGCTCAGGGTGTTTGATGGATAAGATGATGGTGTAGATGGATAGGAATTCAAACATGGCAAGAAGGTCAATGTGATCTAGGTCATCATATGCGTAAATGATGGATTCCTCCTCTGATATGTCCTTGAGGGAACCGTCATCCACAATGACATTGTTGGAGGCACTAGATGATGCTAGAGGGCCCTTTTGTTTCTGGTCATAGCCCAAGCCTATCTTCTTTGGACATATGGATGCTTCTACGGGTTGTCATTTTCCTTGCTCTTCTATACCAGTACCTCTACCTTGGTAATTGCATTTTTCAACGAACTTAGATGCATTCAGATAGACCTTCTAGAAGTATTCTATGAGGGGACATGGAAACTCAGGTTCTTCTCTATAAACCCACTAACTGATATCTTCTTCCATTTGATCCTGAAGGGAACCTAGATCTCTGAATGTTGTTGAGCCCATGTTCTTGGAAGTGAGTGTGAATGCCTTCTCTTCTTCTTTGGGGATAGATGGGGAAGGTTGGCCATATGTATGTGGTGAGGGTGGCATGGTTTCCATGTTCAATGTTGTACGCATTTTGTACTCTCCACATCCCTTGTCAATGATCTAGACCTTAGTGATGGTGGAACCAGGTGTGGATGATGGCGTGGATGATGTGGTGTTTAATGTGTTGGTGGATGGATGAGAATCTAATGTCTAGGATGCCCCCATTTCTACCCCAAGGCAATAATGAGGATGTGGAAAGGAAGCTTCGAGGGTAGGACAATATTTAAATGGCTGAGGATCGGCTTGTATAGTTACTTCCATTCCTTGAAATGGGAATTTCAGACATTGGTGATAGGTTGATGGGACGGCTTGCATAGAGTGGATCCATGGGAAGCCAAGAAGGATGTTATATGGAAGTTTCATGTCCAAAACATGACACATAGTACACTGCATAATAGGGCCCACCTGAATAGGAAGACAAATAGTGCCCTCAAAATCTTGTTTTGTGTTATCATATGCTTTGATGGTGATAACCTAATTATTTAGGTCAGCTTGGGTGTATCCCACCTATTGTATAAACTTTAATGTACATGGATTTAGGGAACAACCATTATCTACCAGTACCCTTTTTACTTTGTGACAATTCACCCCAATCTCAAGGTGAAGGGGACAGTTATGACTTGAGTCAAGGCATGGCATGTCTTTTTGACTGAAACCCAATTGGTAAGTTATGGACAGATTTCCTACCAATTATGTGGGATCTATGTCATTGGGGACTTGAGTGCTCTGTAAATCCTTATTAAGAATGTCCTGATGCATGGGGGGAGACTTAAGCAGATCTAGGATAGAAATATGAGCCGAAATCTTTCCTAAGTGATCCAGTATGTTGTACTACGAACTGACAAATGGCAACTGGGTAGAAGCAAGGGCTATTGGGACCAGGATGTGGGTATGATGGGTGGTAATAGCACATTGTGGATCTTTTCCTTTGATGTGTATCATGGATACACGTGGTTCTACTTGTTCTACATATGTGACAACACCTTGGTAATTGTATGGCACATTTTTGTAACTGATGTTATTTGTGTTGTTATTTTGGTTGTTGTTGTTGCTAGGTCCAGGATTGGAGTTGGATGTACTAGGACCCTGATTATGTTTGGGAAAAGCATTTTTATATATTTGAAGTTGAGCATTAGACAAAGATTTTGTGTTAGCATCCACATTGATTTCGCCCTCATCTATGAGATTTTGGACATATGTTTTGAAATTTTGGCACTTATCCAATGTGTGTCCCTTAATCTTGTGAAATTCACAACACTCGTTCTCTTTGAACGAAGTCAGTTTGGGCTTGGACTCATCAAGGGGCTTGGTTATAGGATAAGTGATTGGATAGTTATCTTGGAGGAGCTTGTTAAAAATGACACTAAGGGGTTCTCCCAATTGAGTAAACTGGCGTTTATTTCCCCCTTGGTTGTTTTGATTTGACTATTGTTGGGGTGCTCCTTGGGGCATAGATATGGTGTTTAGGATTGACTGGTGCTGCTGAGGAGGATAATTTTGTGAGGTGGTAGCCACCTGAACATGTTTAGTGTCAATGACACCATCATTAACAACATTCTTATTCTTATTCCAATAACGAGGTTTATCCCTAGAGGATCTCTTTATCAAAATTGAAAATTTTGACCTGCCCTTTAGCAACAAGGGCTCATTCTAGGATAGGTCCCTTCTCCACTAGTGCCGCCAAGGTGGTGATGCAGTGGATTTGGAAGTTGTGAGCCATGTCCAGATGGGAATTTTTGATAAACAATGTAACCATTTATTTTTCCTACAATGGGGATTTCATCTAGCTGGCTAAGGCTCGCCATCTTTGTAGATAGCTAGCAAAGGTTTCTCCATCACGTTGTTTTTCTTTCAGGAGATCAAGCATGTCAATATCCTTCTCCAAATTAAAGGAGAAGTGTAAAACAAATTTTTCATATAGATGTGCAAAGGATTTGATGGATCCCTTTTCAAGACCCATGAACCAGTTAAGGGCGACTCCCTGTAGGATTTTAGGGAATACTTAGATGTGGTAGTTGTCATTGTGCATGAATTCTTGGCAGTGGGCATAAAACTCTTGCAGATGAGCTTTGGGATCTTTAGTTCCCTTGCATTTATCGAATTTTGATATTTCAAAGTGTTTAGGGAAGGGAACCAAGGAAATCGATGGATCAAATGGATAAGGACAAATGTCCTCGAATTTGAATGATTGTTTTCCCATCCTAGCTTGTAAGTCCTTCAACACAGCTTTGACTTCTTCTAAGTCTTTGTTGACAAGTGTCACAAGAGTCGGAATAGGTTGATTGTATGGGTAGTATTGTTGGTATGATGAGGATGTCACTATTGTGGTTGGATCATAGATGGGTTGAGATGCATATGGAAGGGCTTGTTGACTCTGATTGGTGTAAGAATTTATTGAATTGATTTATGGCGGATAGGTGGATGATGGATTGTGATGATGAGAAGTGGAAGTTGTTTGTTGGTAGGGTGGTTTTTGTTGGTAATAAGAAGCGGATGAAGCACCCTATTGTTGTGTAGGATTTTGATAATACAAAGAAGTAGAACCCCATTGTTGATATGGCGGTGGTTGTTGGTAGTAAGAGGTGGAAGGTGCACCCTGCTGATAAGACTGTTGATGTTGGAGATAGGATGGATAGGATTCGTATTGATGCACAATGATGGGATACTACGTGAGATATGGGGATTTGTGTGGATTTGATGGTTGTTGATAGGGATTGGTATGTGACTGTAGAGGGTTGGTGTAAATTGGTCGTTGGGTCTGCGTTTGATTTTGGGTGGCTTGATGAGGATTTGAATTGAGATGGGATGGAGCAGTGTATGTGTTGGATGGATGATAAAGATATTTTGTAAGAGGATTATTTTGTGTTTGTGTAGGAATATTTATATGCTGTGATGGAGGTTGTTGTTGTTGGTAGGATGGGCGAGATGGAATATGTTGTTGTTGTGGGGCTGCTATAAAAGTGTCATGCCATGGTTGTGGTTGTTGGGATGTTGTTTGAGTCATGTGGTGTGGTGGTCGCATAGGCATCGAGACATTTTGTTGTGGGATGGATATGTTGTGCTATGAAGGTTGTTGATGAGGTGGTACAGATGAAGCAATAGCAGTAGTAGCGTGTTGTGGTGGTATTTGCAATGAAGTGGATTGGTGGGGATTGGTAGGAGGCTGCTAGAATGCAGGTGGTGGCAAGTTTTTAGTAGGTATAGATCCTAGAGGTGGAATTGATGTAAGGGTAGGTATGCCCCCAGTATTAATAGGTGGCTAACTAGGATGTTGAACTAGAGGTGGTGGAGTGGATGTGATGCATGGTGGCATGTCGTAGGCGTAGGGATCATGATGCTCAGGTTGTGCTGCAGAGGTTGTGGTTGGGAGACAAGGATAACTAACAACTTGGTGTATCATAGCATTTCCAAACTCAGGATGATACCAATTATCCATGGGTGCACCTTCGGGGACATATGAATTCCTTGGGACATTTTGTAAAGTTTTTAGATGGATAGGTATGGGAAGAGTGTGGGTTTTGGCATATTGTGATGCATCAAAATCAGATGGTGGTTTGAATCCTCTCATGAGCAAAGTGGCAAGAATATTATCCCCCCATTTGTTGAGGAGACGATCCATCATCTGAACATTGATAGGATCATTAAGGTATTCATCAATAGTGACTTCAGGTTGGGTAACCATGTTTTCGTCACCGGGTGGTGTGGTGTTCTAGATGTCGGTGTTGGATTGTGATGAGGCATCATTATGGGGATCTTGTGTGATATTTGGAACATTGTTAGGATCTTGTGGGATGTTTGGTTGGGAACCCTGGGCTTGTTGGTCTGCCATTTTCTTTTTTTCTTGTGAACAGGTATGAACAGGCATGAATGTGCAAAATAAATGCGTGGTCTAAAATGTAGCTAAGATTCTAAGATGCAATCTAAATGATGATTAATTGATTGATTGGATTGGTTGATTGAATTGGATGATAGATTGATTGATTGGATGAATTAATTGGATAGATATTGGATCAGATGATAGATCGATTGATAGGATAATGTATCAATTGATTGGATGATGTATTAATTGATTGGATAATTGGATATGATGGAATTAGATTAGGGATCGATTGATTGGATGATTGGAAGGGTTTCTAAACTGGATTCAGAGATCACCCTAGGTGACTTAAGGTGTTGATTGATCGGATTAAAGGATGAACTGATAATCACGGCACCAAATCTACTTTAAGATGGAAGGGGATTGACAGGGCCAAGGATGATGATCAACTTAGGATGGATGGCGATCCTAAGAAGATGTTAAAAGATGACAATCAAGTTCAGGTACCAAGGTCAATTTGGATAACAACTTCAAACAAAGTTTAGAGGATTTGGATCGAGAAAAGGATAATGAATGTATAACCTAAGGATAATTATGAATGCACCTATATGATTATTTGGATGATGATTTGGATGTAAATGGACCATGATGCAAGTGAGGATTATGCATGGGCGAGGTGTGTAAATAGCTAGGCAGTCAACAAGTTTTTCAGAAATCATAGGAAACTGGCTTTACGGATCAAATTTGTGAAACAAATGCAGTTTTAGGGTAGGGCTGCCCAAACTTGGGCAGGGTCACCCAAACAAACCCTGGTTTCAACTTAGTTCACAAAATGGTTAAGTGATACCTACAAACAGACTTCCAAAATAGGCAAACGGGTTCACGGAACAGGTAAACGATCACTCAGAATGGGTGAACGGGTATATGAGGTGAGGGAATTCCACTCGGAACAAGAAAATGGGTTCCCAAAATGGGTGAACGACTTCCCAGAATGGGTGAATGACTAGTTGAAAAGGGGGAACAATGTTTGGAATGGGAAAACGAATATCTGAAATAGATGGACGGATGGTCAAAATGGTTAAACGATTACTAGGGATGAGGAAACGACACTCGAAACCAGAAAATGGGTTCCCGAAATGGGGTAACGGCTAGCGAACAGAGGCTAAAAAAGGTTGTTTGAAGGGAAAGGTTGCCTAAACTAGGGCAAGGTCACCCAAATAGTGGGCGGGGTCGCCCAAACAAGGGGCAAGGTCGCTCAAATAGAAAAAACCTGCCAAAATTTTGAATTGGTTAGGGTAAACAATAGTTGAGATAGGGGGAAAGGTCAACCCTTTGAGGGCAAGGTTGCCTGTGTGAGGGCAAGGCCGCCTGTTTCAGGATAATTGGTGATTTTTGACTTGGTCCGGGTGAAAAACTACTGAAACAAGAAGGGTAGGGTCACCCCTTTGAGGGTAGGGTCACTTGTTTTAGGGTGAGGTTGCCTTTGTGTATTGGTTTGAACCTTAACTTAGTCAAAAACATTTATGGCAAAGGATAAAAATGACAAGTAAAAGGCCAAAACTGACTGATAAGCACTGGTTTTTCATAAGAAAACACTTCAAATAGCACAAGCCTAGTTTTAGTGTTAATGGTAGGGTTAACATGGTCCTCTATCTAGGCTTAACAAGGTTGCTAAGGGATTCCCTAATATACGCATGGTTCATGGGGCACAATCATGAACACCAATCCATCACAAGTGTGAGTCGGGAGCAGCCAACGAGATACTAGGAGCTCAGACCAACTCTTCATGTCTTGTTTAGGTATCACCCTAGCATTGACGCTCTGTCAGATACGATGTGATTGGATTGAGGTACAACTTTCACCTCCCCCCTTTATATACCCTGCCAGTACATGTGGTTGGAATCGTCCCTTGGGGTGATGAAATCCCCAAGCAAGTCTCACTAATAAAATGAAAAGGGTATAAAAGGACTAAGTGGACTACGATTTCTCTTCACCCAGGATCGCCAAATGGTGCAAGGGGATTGGATATGCCAATAGCCCACTTTCAAACATGACAAACAAGTTTATTGACCCTTTAATTAATCTTATGTTCCTAGTTTAGAAATGAAAGAAAAATATTAACTAAACATGCTTGCTCCTCTTGCAACAAATGTGTTAGTAGTTTTTTTTTATGTCTTTGACAAGCGAGCTACACAAATGTTAGTAATGAAACACACTCAACAAGAAACAGAAGTTAGTAGGTCAAAAATGGAAAAATAGTCAGAAATTGAATGCTGAAATTAAATTTTTTGAGTGATTGTTTACCTGTTTTTACCTTTATTTCGGACATGGTTGCCTCTTTGTTTTGGGTAGGGCCGCTTGTTTGTACAGAACCTGCAGAAAATTCAAAAAAAAATAGAGAATAGAAGTGCAAAAAATATGGCTTTGGGTGAGGTCACCTCTTTTAGGGCGCGCTCACTTGTTCGTGGGCGGGGTTGCCCCTTTCTAGGTGGGGTCGCCTGTTTGTGAAGCTAAACCTGTAGAAAGTCAAGAAAACAAGAAAATAGAAACAAGAAAATCTAGCTTTGGGCGAGGTCACGCTTTTTAGGATAGGGTCACTTGTTCATGGGCGGGGTCACCTCTTTCCAAGTGGGGTCGCCTATTTGTGAAACTGAACCTGCAGAAAGTTAGAAAAAACAAGAAAATAGAACTGCAAAAAATATGGCTTTGGGCGAGGTCGCTTGTTCATGGGTGGGGTCACTTGTTTGTGAAGCTGAACCTATAGAAAGTCAGAAAAAACCAAAAAGTAGAAGTGTAGAAAATCTGGCTTTTGGGTGGGGTCACCCCTTTTAGGGCGGGGTCGCCTATTCATGGGCGGGGTCATTCCTTGAGGGTGGAGTCGCCTTTGTGTTCATGAACCTACAAGATTTCAAAAAATAGCAAACGTGAAAGTAATGGACCCATGATGTGGGTCCCACCGGGCATGCCAGATATGTGTGCAGTGAAATTTATTACCTCCTAATATGCAAAACTAATTAAGAAATGCAAGATAAAACAACACTAAACCACCTCAAGATTAGGCTACGTTGAACACAAATAAAAGAAAGATAAAAAAAAAAAAGTATACCTTTTACTTGTGTTGATCCTTGGTTGGCCCTTGATAGTCTTTTTGATGTGTACTCCTTGATGGCAAGCTTGTAATGATAGTGGTAGTTGAATGATTAATGATAGTGGGTGAGTGTAATAATGGCTACAAGATTGCAAAATGCAAGAGAGCTGCAATAATGATTAGAATCCAAAATGACTTCAGAGCATAAGTGTGATAAGAATGCATAAGATCCCTTAATGAATGGGAATGGGGGGTTATTTATAGAAAAAATTGAATTCTCTAGAGGATTCAATGGTCAAGATTGAGCCACCATGGCCTAGATGAAAGGCTATGGTGAGTTGAGGATTCACAAGCCCTCACATCTTGCCATGTGGATGATGAAGTGTTCAAAGGACATGGTGAGATGGAAAAAGTACAAATGATGTGGAAAAGGCCATGTGGTCCCAAGGTACTTGCAAGTACCTTGGGATTGAAGAGGATTTCCTTAAAAAGGGATTCCTTGTCTCCAAGTGGGATTGAAAGTGACAAGTGAGGACTTTTAGAAAGTCCACTCTTGTCACCATGGGGATTGGAGAAGGCATTGGAGGAATAAAAGTGAATTTAAAAGTCACAATCTTGGAAGAAACTCATGGATAAGACAAGGTCCTCCAAAAGTAGGTCCTTGTCCCATGTACTTGATGTGACCTTTGAAAGGTCATGGGGAAGAAAATTCATGGGGGAATAAGTGTGAATTTTTAATTCACATGGGGAAGAGCTCAAACCAGAAAAGGTAAGTACTATGAAAGGTTGACTTAAGGACATGCTAGAAAAGGTAAGTGATTAGGATTAAAGTTGTGAAAATAAGTGATTAGGTAAATTAATGAAGATTAGAGGCAGGTGGTTAAATATGGAGGATGTGACCTTAATTCTGATTAGGGATATGTGCATCTTAATGAAGGATTAAATACATTAACCCAGATTAGTGAAAAGGTTATGGAGGATGGGGCAAGGAGAAAGAAAGAAAGAATTTAAAATTGAAAATGATAATGACTAAATTAAATAAATTGATTGATTTATTTAATTTAGAGAGGAAATGGTGATGGATAAAATATTTAATTAAATACTTTTGGAAACCTTAGAGAAAATGGATAATATTAATTAAATATGTCATTTAATTAATATAGGCAGATTAGACGAATAAATGATAGGATTTTCACCATATGGAAGTGGTCAATTTTAGGTGTCTACGCCCTGCATCCTCCACCAATCAAGTATTAGCCTTTGAAGTGTTTCGACAGATGGCTATTATGCACTAGAAATTTTGCTTCAACCCAAAGAAAAAGAAAAGAGGATTTTTTGAATGCCCTATGAGCTACAAAATAGTAGTCATGGTGAAGAAGAAATCGGCGGAGTTGTTGGAGGCAAAGCTGGAACATCTCAGGTTGGTTTTCATTTGTGACAGGTGGGACTACAAGTAATGATTTCTTGGTTTTCCACCAGTGGATCAAGAACACCATCGCCCCTTTCCAACATTCATCGATTTTTGACATTGATGATCAATTTGATACCCTCTGGAACAAGGAACATCTAGATTCTAATGCAAGTGATGCAGAGGAGCCCAACCTTGAGGATTCCCTACCATGCTCTAACAAGGGGAAGAAAAAGCATAATACAATAGTGCAGCCTAGCACAACTATTAAGAGTGTTTGAAGGAATATTTTGCAATCAGAGTCCTTGCAATCTCGAGCCTGGGGTGCAGGAACACCTAGAGGAATGCAACAATTGACAAAAGTAGTGGATGTGGAGAACCCTCCATCGAGCAAAAGACAATGCATTGAAGTTGCTTCGAGAGGAGATTCACAAGAGGTTGCAGATGGCCAAGAATCTGAGTTGGTACCCGTCACTTAGGTATCTTTCTGCCCCTCTCTTATCAGCTCACAGTCTCTTGTTTCTCCCATAATCCCTATGGCACCCATCACTCTGAATGTGAGCCTATCTTTCTCTAAACCCTCCACAATGGTTGTGGGAGGTTTCTCCTAGTTTTCTCATATCAGACAAATGACTTTCACTTTGCCTCAAGTTGCCCCATCCCTGGATGGAATCCCATTGGCCACCCCATCTTCCTCCTCATCCATGCCTATGGCTATCACCCCCTTGGTGTCTGAAGCCACTACCTCTTTCACCCCTTCTAAGTCTGTTCTAACTCGACCTTTGTAGCAATCAGAGCCCATTGCATCTCCATGAGTCCCTCCATGCCTTCGTCACCTAGGATTTGGAGTATTCCTCCTTTCTCTCCACTCATGGTTTCCCTTCCAAAGAAGAAAACATCTCAGATCACCTGCCTCTCATTCACTTTCACTGTCCCTCCCAATGCACCCTTTGCAAGAGAACAAATTAGATCTTCAGCTCAATTCTTGTCGCAGAGTGATAAAACAAAGAAAGCTCAAGCTCTTTGACTCTAGAAGAAAAAAGAAAAGGAGGCCAGGAGGCCAGCAGAGCCCAAAGTCTAGAAAATTTATGAGGCTCAACAATTGTTGCATTTCATGACCATACATCCCAATTTTACCAAACTATAGGGAGAAATGCAACTCAATGACTATGACATCCATGCCATTGGACTGGACTTGCGTGTTGCCCAACCACAAGATAAAGTCAAGCTAATGCAGGAGATGCAACGGGTAGTGACCACTAACTTTCTCAAGTCTAGTCACAAATTGAAGAAGGTGGAGGATGAGCTCAAGATCGTTAAAGGAAGAATTGAGGTTTTATTGGCAAAGGAAAAGGCACAAGAGGTAGAAAGGGCGCACTTTGCATTGAATGCGTAGGTAGAGCAGGCTAGCCTGCAAAGAGAACTCGAGATTTCCAATCTTAGGAGTCAGACCAAATAGCTGAGCTACAGTGAAAGAACTAGGAATTATAGGAAAGGTTGGTCGAGTTAGAAGGAGAGGTTCAACACAAGAACAAAGAATTGCAGAAATTGTGTGCTCAGTTGGAGCAAGCAGTACAAGAAAAGGAGGTAAACCAAGCAAGTGCACAAGCTCAATTTCAAGAAGACATCCAAAAGATCAGGATTTCCCTAGAGGAAGAGTTTGCAACCCGAAACCGGGCTGAGGAAAGGTGGCTAGACACACAAAGAGACCTGTAGGAGAAGCTCTCCTCTACCACAAAACAAATTGCAGGGATAATGTAGGAGATTGGGACGAGGGATGCAAAGATTAATCTCTTGAAGAACATTGTTCAAACTCCTACCCCACAGTCAAACCTCTACTTAATTTCCCAACAACTGTATGCTTCCTACTGGGAGAGAGTCAAGGCATTATGTGTGACTTTCCAACCCACACTTAAGTTTATGGCGGAGGCAACACATTTAGGCAAGGAGGTTTGCGGCACAATGGAATAGTTCCCATAATTCATAGGGAAAAAGGTTCTTGAAGCAGAGAAGCTACTAGCCAAGTTGTACACCATGCCAAGCGAGAATCTGGTATGAGCAAGGGTGAAAAATAGAAGGTTAGTTGCTAGGATCGCAAGGGAATTCATCTGCTACCATGAGGCCACCCTTCATGCTTAGCATTGCTCGGTCACATTGGGGTGAATGATGGATGGCATTCGAGCAAGGTTTTCTCAACTGAACCAGATGGGTTTACCCTCTCCTTTCCTTTTTGATGAATCGTTAGCCACCATGGAGCAAATTGCAAATAAAATTGAGGAGAGGAAGCAAGATTTATCCATTTTCTAGAAATTCAGCCAGCCTCCTACAACTGACATTGAAGGTGTAACTCATCAGATTGCATGGCTAATTTTTTAGCTTGAGGTCAAGTCTAGAATTTCTGCAATGCTGCCCTTTAAGGAAGTGATCAATCTGCACGAGGTGCATGAGATCCTAGACACCATATCAATTCCTTTTGAGGCCGACTAGCTACCCTTGTAGATCGCCCTTTCTACACTCTGACTCCAATGCTCAACGAATAAGGCCCTGGTCCATTAAACAAGAGATTTTTGGGTTCATTGTTCCGTAGGCGAAATGCCCCTGGTAGTTGCCAATTTTTTTGGATATTTAATATACCCCCATGCTCCCTTTGGGTTGTTTTAATGTTTTGTTCAACTTTCAACCATGCCCAATGTTCTTAAATCCCTCCATGCTAGTTTTTCGGCAATCTCAGCTCACTGCTGCCATGTTTCACCTAGTTGCTCACCGAAGGGGAGCTTCCCTTCCCTTTTCTATTGAGCCTTGTTCTACCCCCACATGTCAATTGATCAATCGTGTTAGGAATGCTTTCATATAACTCTCTTTTAGGCCCTGACCATCGATGACGTAGCTTCCGCCCGTGCAAATTTTGGTGGGCCCCTCAAGCGGTGTCGATAGTTAGGATGTTTCCACATGTCTTCTTATCGTAAGATTTTATCAAAGAATAGGGAGGATGAACCATGAATTACAATATGCTACAACATGGAACTTCAACAGATCTTCTTGAAACAAGGGGGTAGCGCAAATGCCAAACTACAATACATTGTCGTGTGATCTAACTTCCTTCACTGAGAGGTGACACTTGTTGGCATAGGGTAATTCAGGACCACTGATATCATTTGCAGAATGCATCTAGCTCATGAGTTATTGGGTTCATGCTCGGTAATCTTTCTGTTACAATGGCTGTGATGAATCATTGTTGCAAGCATTATGATTCATGATGGGGAATCTTTTCTGTTACAAGCCTTCAAGCAGTGGAAGTCTTGGTTATATATACTTCTCCTCTTGATCTTTTAAAAAGTTCAAAATATCTACAGAAAAATTAGGAAGACACCAGGCCTTTTGTCTTGTTAGATAATTGTAAAGAATCATAGACTATGCCCTTGTAATTTGGCCTTTCTATTTCTTAACTATTGATAACATTATACTATGTTTTTTCTAAATAGTTCATTTACAACTTCAATGATTTGAATAGAATGTTGATTTAGAACCATGTCTTCGACTCTTTCTGTTTAGTAAACCTCTATGCAAATTATTTTATGTCATGAAATGAATTATCTAGGTCTTTCTTTTTGATGTTTGTTATTTCAAGTCATAGCAAATTGTTGAATGGGTCATTAAATTGTATCTACAAGATAGGTATATCGTTCCTTACATCTAAATCTTAGCGCATCGCCTTAGTTAGATATTTTATTTTTATATTTGCTTTATTTTCCCATTCAAAACCCCAGTTACAGAATAATTTAGCTTCTTTAAAATCTAGAGGTTACTCAATTTAGCACAATAGGTCCCCCCTTTAACTGAGTTTCCCACAAAAGGTTGTTATCTTTCCAATTTTTGGCATCAACATAATTCATACAAAAATAGGGGGGAATGGATTACAACCGTCCCATACCAGTCCTATTTGCAACCCCCATCTTCACAATAAAATTCCCCAACGCATCTACTCCCCTATATATCCTACTAGGGATCCCATTTGGATATGGAAGTTTATAGATGTCAAATTACAACACTTATTCCAAGAGTTACAAATATGTAAAATTCCTCAAATAAAATTCATCAATGCACAATTTGAACCCCAAAAGTCAAATGAAAGTCTCATAAATAGGAAATTTAAAATAAAACTAGAATAAAAAGAAGCATCAATACAACAATTTAAGTAAACCCAAAACTAAATATTTTTTTGAGGAAAAATACACCATTGCAATTTTCAAATGGCTAACTATCCCAAGACATTTACAAAAAAATTTAATATTGTTGGCATAAAATATAAATAGAAATAAGTTACTCTTACCCAATAAGTTGTGAACATCAAAAATAACCTTCATAATAATAATAATAATAATAGATGTTATCTTTGACTTGTAACTCCTCCATAACTCCCCATATCTCAAGTTAGGTGCCCAAATCATCACCCAACTCATATAGGACTCACCAATAATATTCAAGAAGCTCCACTACTATATTCTCATAACCAAGTTGAGATAGTTTTTAAAAATAGATTGGTAATCACCACTCCCAACTCCAACTCCTTCATGAATGCATATAACAACTAATTCCAATATTCTTCAAAAATATAAATTATAAATTATTTTTTTATTACACCTTATGCATCCAAGGATGTTTTCCAAGAGTACTTGAGATATATGAACAATAAATAGGATTACTAGGTAAATGGCACCTCACTGTTGTCATTCTCCAACTTTCCATTTTACATTGCAAATACATCTAGAGGTAAAATAAATACAATTAAGTACATGTATCAAGGCATATTCCCTTCCTAAACCAAGAGAACGTGTTTTTCTCCAATGGCTTCATAAGTTGTTTCCTATAAATTTGGGTCTAAGTCCTTTTCCAAAAAATTTGGTTGCCTTGACTCCTTGTGGAGTCAACCTTGAACAAATCATGATGGAAAAGAACCGTCAAAATCTTTAGGGTTCACAATTTTTTTAATTATTTCTTTCTTTTCAAATATTTTGAGTTTCTTCAAACCTTATTGATATTTTTATAAGTAAACTCCCCAGAATCCCAACAAGTTCTTCTTTAAAATCCTAACAATGTTTTCCCCAATTCCAAAACCTCCTAACCCCGTAATAAGTAGTTTTTCTTTCCACTTCTCACTCCTTTAAAATTTATAACACTTCTCAAAGTGTTGAAAAATAAAGTGTTGGGAGATTCTCAATGTTTGTGAACCTTTAAAATTGCCAACAAAGTTCACTTTTAACTCATTTTTTTTACTAAATATTGCAAAGTTCTTGGTGTTAACAGGTCTAGGCATGAAATCACCAAAATGCTAACAAATTTCTCAAGTTGATGATAAGCTCCAAAATTCAATCTTTATAAAGGATGTATTAATGAGAAAAAAATTTATAGCTCAAACTAGAGCACTAGCACTCCATAAAGTTTCAAAACCTTCTAAATCACCAATAAAGTTTGGGATAGCTCAAAAATATTGATCAACTTAAAATCTAAAGTTATTAAAGTATCTCTCTGACTTAATTGTTACTATTAAACTTTAGATGAATAGAGGATCTCTATCACACAACCTAGAACTTATTGTTGTCACTAGTTCTCTACAAATTATTTCCTTAATCTGATTATGCACTATGAGGTAGGGAAAACATATTTCATATTATTTTAAATATATTATGCATATTATTTCCATTTCAAAACCCTTACCTCTTACTTGTAGTTGGATTTTAAGTTTTTTGGGATTTAAAATTGTAAATTCATTAATTGCATCCACCATAGCTACTTCATCAACCCAATTAAACTCCTTTCTCTTTTCACCAACCAAAATCTACTTGAAACCCTAGATTTTCTCATTTGGATACTTTCAAACCCTCACAAAATAAAATTTGAATATCAAGGGTATGATCATGTTACCATTTTAGATAATGTGTTATTTGAAATTAGAGATAGTAAGTTATGACATATCAATCTAGAATAGTCTTAGAATTAAATGCAACCTAGAGTCAAATTTTTCAAGTGGCCTAGCTCATGTAGGTGGATTCCCAACTTCTATTTATTGTATATACGTATTATTTCTTATGTGAGGAATTATAAGTGTAACACTAAGGAATCTAAGACTATTGATGATTAGCTAGTCAACCTGTACTTGAATATCACTGACAAGTTACCTTGAGAGACAAATATATGGATAAAGAGAAAAATAAATTCAAGATAAGAAAAAAAATATCTCTCTAATATTTCCAAACATTGGTTGAAGGTGCCTAATAATATAAAGTCCCAAACCTTAAATAATTTTTAGAGGTCTCACTTTAAATAATATATCTTTGATATAATTATGTTTCATAATAGGGTAGTGGGAAGCAAGGAAATGAGTACCTTTTAATATTATATGTGTCAATTTATTATGTCATTGGTTATGGTTTACAATTTATTGATTTGGGAAAGCTAATAAGCCATAAATTATATAATCAATTCATGAACTTCCAAATGAATCAATTTTTCTACATGTCCTAATACCTTTTCTATGCAATTGAAATTATGATGGCATGGCCTAGACTAAAATTTCAATGAGTCTAGGTTATATCCATAGCTTCAACTTGGAATCAATAATAAGGACTTTAATCAAGTTAATAATGCTTTCACCATATTGATTGTAAGAGAATTGGATGGAAATATTTAACTCAATATTTATCTTGAAGATGCAAACTTGATAACTCAATTTGGTAGCTATTATATGAAATGTTTAAGATTCACATATATCAAAATAGGTGATTTTTATTATCATCGTTATAATCTACCTTACTATATAAGTAATCACCTCATTCTCATTGAGGTATGCAGGTAGATGGGTTCAATAAATAAAAGGTGTAAAGTAAGAAAGAATGTAGGATACTCCTTCCCCTTGAATATAAGTTATTATACTTATCAATATTCTTTGAATTCTCAAAACATTGAGAGGCCTCTTGTAAATATTACCTTACACTTACATAGAAATAGACTCTCCTTTGATATCAATAATTATGTTAGAGATAATTTGAAATTTAGGCCATTGTACACTCATGTACCCCATTTGGAAGACTATTAGGGGGATTGTAAAGATGATATTGGATGAGATTAATAATGGATCAAATTGAAGCTTTCAATATATAATGGGATGTAGATGATAATGAAGATTATGGCTCGACATGTTGGATCTATTCTATACTTATACCATTCAAATGTAACCTCTTATGCCCATTAAGTAGGATGATAAAAAAATGACTAACATTTGAGAAAGGACACTTTTTTTAATGCAATAAATAAAATATAGTTGATAGTAAAAATAATAGAACGCATTACTACTATTCCAACTATAAAGGAAAATATAGTGAGGATAAAAAATCACATTACATATTCATTACATCCACACATTGCATTTACATACTCCACAAAATATAGACCTACCATGAATGGTAGAGGTGATTAAGAAGATCCTAGGAAGGATTCAAATTTGAAGAATACGTATGGAGGAGTAAATCTCTAGCCAAAAAATAAATTATAAGTAAAGAGACCATCAAGCCAAGGTGTGGAGGGAAGCTCTCAGGTCTCTACTAATGATAAACCACAAGTTAATTCTTTTCCTCGTCAACTTTATCATCTTGGGTTCCTCCACCATCTCCTCCTCCTTCACCATCACCAAGTAACATAGGTGTTGATACTATTCCTAAGCCTACCCTGCCTCTTAGTACATCTTACTCTTCTTCAAAATCCAACTCTCAACCACTACCCTCCCTATCACCGTGGATGAAGGAATTAGTTAAAAATAAGAGAAATAATATGCAATTAATTGATCCTATTTTTTATGCAGTAAAAAAGTTGTTGCATATGGAACCTTAACCAAATAAGGCTCATACTACTTCTAGGTTGATGGTGTAATCTTCTTCAAATTATCAATATGTCAATATAATAGAGCCTAAAATGGACAAGAATGAAGAATACATGATGGAGGTTGATTATAGAGTCTCTCAAGTAAATCATGGTCCAATCACTCCTGAAAGTGATATTCACGACTTTCAACCATCGGTTACCAACTTGGTAGAAATAATAGAAAAAGAGGATATGAGAGTGATTGGAAGAGAATATCTAGGTACTAACTTCCTACATCAAATCTATTATGGATACAACTTCTCAACCTCTAACTATATCATCAAGCTCTATGAGCTCATTGATAGGATATGTAAGTAGAGAAACCATCAAGAAAAAAATATCAAGCATCTGGTAAAGCAGTTGAATCTTGGGTAGAATGAGTTATTTTGAATGGGCTTATTTATATTGAAGAAGTTGCTAAACTATAATAAAAAAATATCAAACTAAAAGCCATAAAGAAGGAAGAAAATATGGAAAAATTACTAATGAGAGATCTCAAAGAGATGGTAAAGGTTGTTATAAATATTTTGGTTCCTTAAAACTTATTTAACAATATTGAAGAAAATAATTTCATCTCATGATTTAAGGGGGTTGAGTGTAAACTAATGGACCTAATACAATTAATAATAGAGTTCAAAATACTAAGTTTTGTGAATTAATATGTTTGATATTCAATCCAATTGTTTATCTTTTGATTTTTATTTTCTCAAAGAAGATCAAACTTTCTTAATCAGTATGCCGAATATTAAGAATAATTTAAAATAAATGATCTTAGAGGATCTCTTTAAAAAGGATACTTTAGATGGAAATACTGTGAAAAAGTTATGCGATATTTCCTCTTCCTTTAGTTTCTTTTGAAAAGATGTAACAATATTTCATGGGAGAATCAAGGAGATAATTGAGGAATTATTAACTTAAAAGATGTTCCTCCATAGTACCCTCCATCCTAGGGGCCAAGTTTATTTCACCTATTGTAAAAAAAATTAGAAGTTACAAACCTAAATATTCTCTCTATTCGCCACAATCACCACAATCACCACAATCTAAAGCTTCAAGTGAGTAGAATTTAGAAAAGAGCAACACAAATTTGAAGACTATTTTTTATTTTATTCAAATTTAAATTAAGTCATTTGAATATGACTTAATAAAGTGACTTTATGTTTATAACTTAAGATGAGAAAAAGTAATAATTTTCTTAAGAATGTTTATTTTTTATTAACAAGAAAAAAAAGTTTTGGAGGGACGTGATACCCTTACAAACAAAAAATTTCACAAGTAAACACAACCAAACAATAGCCTACCAACAACAAACTAAAATCAAAAAAATAACCATTGGACTATTTCATATTAATTAGAGTATTTACCACATCTAGCTTCTGGTTGTAGAAGTTTTGATTAGGATTAACCAAGTTTAGTAACTCGTTATTTTCCTCCTTGAAAGACTTTTTTTCTCCCCCTTGTCCTTGAACTTGACTGCTTTGATTTAGTATACACCTATTTCTTCCCTTTGTCTTTATTTAAATACTCTTTCTTTATATTCTCCTTAGGGATCCCATTAGTAATCTACTCCTCTCTCATTTCTTTGAGCTTCTCTATTAGAATCCTAATCCCCTTAGCACTGTTTTTATAGAGAAATGGCTAATCTTTAAAATATTCTTCAGATTTCTATTAGTTTCCTAAACTTTCTCTTTCAATTTAGTCATACATTTTTCAAAATCCATCTTTAAAACATTAATAGAATTATCAATACCATCAATCTTATTCTTAATCTCTTTGTTCCCAACCCCTAGATTGTCCTAATCCTCATTGGTATTTGTCTCAGGATAGTGCTCCAACTTTGATATTAATTTTTTGATTTATAGAAAGAATCATTTTGATAGTTTAAATTGGTTAGTATCCCCTTCCCTAGCTAGCCCCAAGACATCATAAATCTCCTCTATGTTAGTTTGGAGATAAGTAAAGTCCTCAAACAAATAGGGAAAATCAGAAAAATCATGGTTATCTTTGGAGATAGTATCCCAATAGCCATTTTGTCAACCACTTTCTTCTTACCTTTGCAAGGTGCTTCCCCTTTAGACTTTAATATTTTCTTCCCCTTCCTCCTCCTCCCTTTTTTGTGAGCCCTCACTCTAGGAGATAGTCCTCTTCACTTTATTTTTAGGGGAGTTCTTATCAGTGCTCTTTATTTTCCTTTGATCATCTCCCTTAGACGGTAGCACAGAGAACACTTCCACAGAATTTTCTCCCTCATCTTCTTCCCTCCAGTCCTCATCATCCTTGTCTTCACTGGTATCTAAACTCATATCACAGTAGTGAACAACCATTTATTTTTTTTCTTAACATTCCCTTTCCCCCTTGGGCTCAGCATAGGGGTTTGTTTTTAACATATTCCATAATAATGAGGATGAACCCCTCATGCAAAATAGGTAATTTGGGATTTTTTAGGTTTTCTTTAGTATTATAATCTAGAGAATTTAATAGAAAATAGGAAAATGAAACCAAAAAATTATGTTGAAATTGGTTTAATAAAATGAAATGAACAACACAAATTGTTGTGAACCTACCATCCAATGTGATATAATGCATTATGGCCTCAACAAATTCCACCCATATGGGTTTGATAGATAGATAATTGTAGCCCCATGAGGAGAGTTTCATTAGCTTCCCATGTTCCTTCCCCTTAAAAAATTGGTTTAGGTCTTTGTCATTTGTCTTCTATCTTGAAAGAACTTCCTATCTTGCATTGAAAGCCTTGTAATATTATCAATCACCTCCTTATTAATGGAAATTTCCTTTCCATTCACATTCAACACCATATTCTTCAATCCTTAGATGAAAAGATTGGTAGCTTTGGGTCATGATCATGGAGCCTCTCTAGGTAGTGAGTTAGGCACCCCTCTTCCACAATTCTCCATACTTTTTTATTCATACAAACCCCATCATAGGATAAGGGCTCCACTCTACTTCTCTCATCACCCATAGTAATAGTAATTAGTATAATAAGAAAACCACATATGTTGCTCCATAGATCTTGACAGATAAGAAAAGGGAAGGAAACCCCTTTTTACTTAAAAAATGTGAGGAATTTGAGTCTCATAATTCCCATATCCCATCGGTTCTTAGAATCCATGCTAGCATTCATAATTTATAATGGCTAGAGCGTCGATGTGTATAGAGGAGTAGCCCTCCCATATTTTTAGTGATTCATTTTTCACACCTTCATTAGCAAAAATATCCACCAATTTATTTACCTCAGGATAAATATGTGTAATCCTGATTTCATCAAAGGATTTGATCATATTTAGGGAGTTTGAGATGAATGTGTCAATTGACTAGCTAGGGGAATGATCATTTTTAAGACATCTAATAATGTTTAAAGAGTCCCCCTCCAACCAAATCGTCTTATATCCTTTGTCATAAGCTAATTTTAAATCGTTATAAGCTACTGCAACTTTAGCAAAGTGATTCGTCTGAATGCTCAATGAGAGTGCCACCACTAAAAAAAACCTATCTTCCTCATCTTTTAACACTCCCCCACTTCTAGATATCCCAAGGTTCCCTTTGGTCGTTCGATGAAAATTAACTTTAATCCACCCTTTAGCAAACACCTCCAAACCACATTCTCTCTAGAATTATTTATATTTCTAAATAGGAAAGAGATATCAAAGTGGAGATTCCATTTCTTAGCAACCTAAGGATCATACTTAGAAATATTAAGTTTTGGTCCTTCCATGTACTTCTCAGTGACCCAATTCATCAAATTCTCTTTGATAGCTCTTTTGATCTTAATCAAAATGCCTTCTTTCTTTAAGTGCACATCTTTGAACACATGGTTGTTTCTCTCTTTCTATAGGCCCCATGCAACATGCAATGTTGTAAGAGACCACAACACTAGGAGAAAAGGATTAGTAGAAGGATAGTTCCATTGACCATAAAAATCAATAAAAGAGTTGGGGAAATCCAATTTAATTCCTAGAGGGATAGAATCTGATCCCAAATAGACTGAGAGAAGCTACAACCAAGGAAAATGTGAAAGGGATATTCTAAATTACTTTCACACAAGGCACACCTATTAAGAAAGGTAAACCGCACTCTATATAAATTATCAATAAGTATTTTATTTTGGATGAAGATCCAAAAGAAAATATTGATCTTAGAGATGAGTGTTACGTTTCAAAGATTGCTCCAAAAAGGGGGAGATTTTTCTACTCTATTAGCATATTAAAACCTAAAGAAACTGAGTACAAACCATTTGAAGAGGGGTGCCATATCAACTTGTCAAATTTTAGGGAAGAAGGGATATGAATTAGAGAAAGGAAGTGTTGAAGCTCCCAAAGATTTGGTTCAACAACCCTCAAATTCTTCCATTTCCCATCTTGAATATAATCAGCAACACAACAGCTAAAGGTCTTGACACAAGTATCTTTCAAAGTTTGAGCCCAAGGAAGATCCTTGAGTGAGAGTTTTCCACACCAAACATAATCCCAAAATTTAATCAACCTTCCATTATTGAAGAGCCTACAAGAACCTTTGTGAATGATATACCTAGTATGAAGAATATTTTTCCAGAACCATGATCCCTTCAAAAGGTGATCAATATCTAGAACCTCCCTAAATCTATTGTACTCAGAAAATACTTATTCTTCATGATGTTCAACTAGTCATTTTGATCAAATATGAGTCTCCAAGAATTATTCACAAGAAGAGCATTGTAATACCCCTCCGTTTTGATTCTTGTTCAAGTTGCTTTATGCTATGTTTGGTTGCAATTACTTTGATACTGGATACATTTTGTTATAATGTTTTGATTGCTACTATTGAGCGACAACATTATTGTGGGATGTAGTTATCTGATTATTGTTTCACACGTATTATGGATTAATGATGTTGTAGAGTTAACATGAGATGTTATTATGAGATTATTGGAATTATGATGGAAGTGTCAGTTTCGATGAGTGTATTAGTGAAGGGGATGGTTTCGCATCAGTCGCTTGCGAGCGCCTTGCGAATCCGTAATTTCTTCTTCACGGTGTGTATTATATGCTGGATATATTATATGATGTTGTTTACTTGGTTGCAGGATTGCAGGTACATGACATCGACTCCACCTGGTTTCATAGGTTTGAGCGTGTCGATCCAACGGTTAAGTTGAACGGGAGATAGTAGCTAGGTAACATGTGTCAAGTTTACACCCTAGCCTTAGTGTGTCGTCAATTGTGTGTGTCGAGTCATTGTTTGTCTTGCTTTAATGTTATTTAATTCTGAAGAATTCTTGTTTTGGAAATAGATATTTAGAATAATTGCATTTAAATCATGTTGATGGTTATTTAATTTAAATAATGCAATGTGGATAAAAGATTATATTTAAATTAATTAATTATATTTAATTTATTTAATTAATTAAATTTAATCCAAGGGGGTTGAATTTAGTTATTAAATAATTTAATTAATTAATTGAACGTGATGCAAGAGAATGAAAGGAAATAAAAGAATTAGAATTAATTTTGGAATTTAATTCCAACGTGTGGGAATTAAATTAGAAATTGTAATTAAATGTTTATTTGGAAAATTGGTTGCAATTTTGGAAATTAATTTATTATTTGAAATTGCATTTTAAAATTGAAAGTGGGTTTCTGAAAAGTGAAATTGAAATGTTAACTAGTAAGTGAATGTGTATGTTAAATGACTTTATAAAAAAAAATTGGTTCGCTTATGATGTTAATTGCAACTTCCTTTTAAGGTTACTTGGCGGGGCATTACAAGCACTATTGAATTCTTTAATTTTCCTAATTCCCAAACCTCCCAACTTATTTGGTTTGCAAACTTGATCCCAAGCCACCAATTGAATTATTTCATGTCTTCAGTTCCTACCCAAAGGAACCTCTTTTTAATTTGATCAAACTTATCCATATATTTACCCAAAACTTTAAACAAACTCATAGTGTAGACAAGTAAATTCTAAAGAGTAGCTTTGATAAGTTGAACCTTTCCATCTTGGCTAAGCAAAGCACCCTTCTAGCCAACTAGTTTTGAATAGAATCTATCAAGAAACCCTAAAAAGAAAGAATATGGAATCTTTTTCACACAAAGTAGAAGACCCAAATAGGAAGAAGTAAAACTTCCCACATTACAATGAAGGATACCAACTAACTTCATTTGCAGTTGAACAAATGTGTTTAGGAAGAAAATATTTCTTTTAGGGAGGTTGATTTGTTGACCTGATGCCTTCTCATAGTTTAGTAGAATGGATTTTAGCTTCTTGACTTCCTTCACTGAAGCATCCCCCATAATAATTGTATCAACAAAAAATTGTTGATGAGATCATAGAGGACTAAGAGAGGATGGATAGATCTTGTATAGGAGTGAATTTGCACCCCTTATGCAAATTCCCCTTTCACACATCCTCACCTTAGAAAATCAAAGCTGAAGGTGAAATTCCACATCACTCAACTTCCTTCCTTCCATTTTGCATCTACCTATTGTGTCAGTGGGACAATATTTGTTGGGGACGTGTGTATAACACTGTGTAATGCCCTACCTCGTAACCCTAGAGGAAGTTGCAACAACTACAAAAGCGTACAATTTTTTTTTATTAAGTGCAATATTAACATGAGAGGTGCACTAATTAACACAACAACCTCTAAGGCACGAGACAAAGGTTACATATAAATCCATAACATATACAATACTCAATTAAAGTAAATAATTAATTACTAAACATGAATTAAAGTACATACATTCAAAGCATTAAAATTACATCAAGAACATAGAATTACATTAATTTACAATCATTGTTTACAATACTCATTCCCAGAATGAGGAAGATCATATATAAGAGTTACAAGATTACATGAGACCTCCTCAAATAGAACTGAGGAGTAAATTAAATATAAATGTCAACTGATACAATAATACGTCAATAAAAAGGAACATATCTGTTGGTACCACCACGAGCTCTCCAACTGGAAGACCTCACCATCATGAACAAAAGAAAGGGGACCCAATGGTGTAGGGTGCATGTTCCTCCCAACCAAGTGGTACCCGAAGGCCCACCCCCCATGCTAGGAGACAATTCCCTAGGTAAGACCAACTACTACTAGACATAGGCTAACACCTAATTGAATTTAACAATTACTAGTACAACACTAACTTAAAGGATACAATGCTTCCAGTGTTAAATAATAAGATACAACAGTGAACCAACCATACTGCTGACATTGGAGAAGTGTCACCACAAAGGTGCATGGGTTACCCGGACAGATCATCCCAGATCTCGGCCCCCATTGAGAATCACTCTCATATTGCCAACATGTGGAACAAATCCACAACCAAAGGTAAATAGAACACACTACAGACATTCAATCCACATCCAAAGATAAATGACACCACATCCCCGTTTGTGGAAACCGAGTGATCACTGATAACGGCAAATGCATTAACCAAGGGTAACAAACTGGGCTAACATTAAAATGATTCACAACCGTCCCTCCCCCCCCCCTCCGCACCCAAATCTAAATTATAAATGGAAGACTTAAACATTTCTAAACCAATTTCCCCAAAAAAATAAACAAAGGAAATTACATGCAAAGGAAATCATATAGGAAATAAACTACTTTTCAGATATATTAAATCCAATTTCCCCCTTTCAGTTAATTTATAGCAAGATATTGCCCTAGTAAATAAATCAAATTAAAGCCTCTTAACAACCAGAGAAGGAAATTCTAAGTTATCTGTAGTTTAATTTCCTTGATTACTTTTAACAAAATAATAATTTTACTGAAATACTAAATCAACCAAATCTTCCATTTGTGCATATTATGCATGCACCACTTTTAAATTAAAATTATTAAATATATACATGGAATATATATATACATAATCATATATAAACTAATGTATATACATTAAATATATACTAATATATTTTACCAAGAAAATCCATTATTAAATATATATATATATATATATCCAAATATATATATATATAATAAATATATTAAACATTATATAAAATCACCAAAATCGAAACCCATTTATATGTTGGTGGACAGAAATATTTTAAGACAAAGTTCATGCATTAAGGGAGGTCGGTTGTTTATACAACCAAGCATCTGTACAATCTATTGATCGTAGCCAAAGGCATAGAGGGGGAGGCTACATTGCCCATGAGGCAGCACTCTCTCCATACTATGGAGAGCGTTGCCTCATGGCAATCTCTCCCTCCACCTTTGGAGGTGGTGGGGGAAACAAACCCCCCCCCCCCCAACCAAAATTCATATGTAAATAAAAAGAAATAAAAAACTTCACAGGAATTAAATCCCCAGCAAAAATAAAATTCCATCGTACAGACGGAAACCATGAACATTTATAGCCATTTCAACTTCGAATCTTTAATAAATAAATATATATGTTATATATATATATATGTGTGTGTGTGTGTGTGTGTGTTATATATATATATATATATATATATATATGTTATATATATATATATATATGTGTGTGTGTGTGTATGATAAATATATATACACATATATGTATATATATAATATATATATTTAAGGAATTCAACACAAAATTTTTATTGGGGAAAAACTTTTCAAAAGGCCATCTACAAGCAAAATTTGCAAATACAACCGAAAAGCCAATTTACAGAGAAAATTCTACAAATGAATTTCTCAAACAAATCACAGAAGAATCTTTAAACTTTTCCCAAGCACAAATCTTAAGAAGAAAGATCAATAAAATTCTCACAAACTAATTTACAAGAAATTCCCTAAGAAGTACAAACCTACAGGAAAATTTTCTACAAAAGACTAAATTTCTTCCCGACTAAAATTTTCTTTCCAGATTCTTAGTTGTATTCTTCTAGGTTCTTCCAAATTCACAATAATCCCAAATTACAATTTTGCAATAGTTTCCACAAAGAATTCCATTCTATAGAGAATTTAATTCTACAGAGGATTTTAATTCTACAGAGAATTTCATATACAACAATTATAATTTTTTTAAAACAAAACTCAAACTTAAAATTTTGCACAGACAATCTTTTCCAAAGAAAGATTTAAACTAAGAAATCTTTCAATATAAAACTAACAAAAATTAAAGAAGGAACCTATAGTCCAATGCCCGTGAATTTGTAAATTGAAGCAGCACCTCCTCCATAGATCCAAGTATTTTCTCCCAGATAAACAATAGCTTCCTTCAGAACAATACAATTTCCCCAACACATAAACTTTTCCCAAGAGTAAATTTTCTAAAATTTTAAGAACACAAAACTTTTCTTGAGAGCAGTTCTTTTTTAAAAATTTCCAGAACCCATGCAAATCACAAAAGACTTCCTTTTTAATATTTTCCCCAACACACCAAATATCCTCTATGCTTCTCCCATGAAGAAGCTTCTCACTTCTTCCATTACAACCACAAATTTCTCCCTGTGAATAAATTTCCAACAAACCTCATAAATTTCTCTAGCACATGTTAAATACCCAAAATATCTTTAACAACCAAATTGCATAAAATCCTCTAGATATTTTAAAAATTAAAACATTTAATAATTCTAAAATATTTAACATTTCTAATTTAATCTAATTCAACTAATTTAATTAATTAATAAATAATATAATCCTTAGATAAGACTATTTGCCAATTAAATTAAATTAATTAACATCTTCTAACATTAAAACCAGATTAATTTAATAATCAACTTAAATAATTAAATCCATTAAATTACCTTTTACAAACTTTGCAACACAATAATTCAAGGAAAAATTAAATAACTTTTAACAAACAAACCCAACTTGACCCGACGACACACTGAGACTAGGGTAAAGGCTTGACACAGGAATCCTAGCTACTATCTCTCAATCAACATTACCGTTGGGCAATGGACACACTCAAACCTATGAAGCCAGGTGGAGTTGATATCTTGTACCTCTAAACAAGGTATATATAGAACATGCATATATACATCATAATAGAACACACCGTGAAGAGGGAATCGTGGAATCGTAGAGCGCTCAAAAGTGAGTGATGCAATTCCATCCCCTTCACCAATACACTATCATGAAACTGACAATTCTAACATATATAATCTACTCATGTGAAAATAACAATGTTATTCCAAATAATCATTATGCTAACCAAAGGCATGTCAAAATGATAACATCAAAATAGAGAATCAACACATCATAACATATAATCCACATCGCTCTATAAATAGCGATCAAAAAATAACAAAGCATCATAATCTAAACATAAGAGCAAAATAGAGGGGTGTTACACATAGACGTTTGCGCAGTGTGTTGTCATCCCTAACAAATTCCTATGTCTAAAGCTGGTAGAGGCATTACACTCTCGATTGGGGATGAATTGTAACATCCCTCTTCAACCAACTGACCTAAAAATGCTTTATTCTTCCTCATTCTTCCTTCAAATTGATCCATTCTCACTCAATTTTATCCTCTTAGCAATTCATTCAAGATCTACACACATTCTTAAGCCATCTCTTAGCATTTCCAGTATTCACTTCACTCTCAAGCAGCACTTCAACACCATTGGAGCAGCAACACTCCATCAACTCCACATAGTAAGCGTGAAACAAGCCATAGCAGTGTGGACTTGGAGTCTTGCGAAACCTCCCTTCATCACAGTTGAGGTTGTGGTGACCTTGCCAAGTTTGCACTCTCCTCCATTGGTTAGTGAGTTTTTTGGTGGATATGGTAATTTTTTGCTCCTCTCCTTTTTTATTTGGTTGAGTAGCATTATATTGTTTTGTAGTGTTTATTTCAACTTCTAATTTCTTCACTCCTTTATCACATATTTCTACTTCATTGCTATCTAGTTGTCTGTGGAGGTGGAAACACCAAAACGGGGGTCTGACTAAGGAAAACCCCTATACAACCCCAACATTTTCCCCTCTCTTGTGTGTAGGTGAGCGTGTGTTTGGAGCTAGCTGGAAAATTTGTGCATTGGTGAGATCATCTTCGTCACCCTAGCTTTTATCTATCTATTTTATCATCTTTATTTGTACTTTTCATATTTTATCATTATGTTTTGTTCGTTTAAGAATAACCAACTAGGTTGTTAGTTTTTTTTAGGTAGTTTATATTGTACTTCCTATTTTCTAGACATACGAATGCCAATGCGCCCGAGAGACACTAGCGCACCGCACTATTGTCCCATAACTATGTTGTCATCCTCAGACAAAGAGTTGTTTGAGGCATAGTATCAACTCTGAAAACCAGCTCACCTAGCCTAAACATAGATTTTAGGTCTGAAGAGTGATAGAAGTACTTTATAGTCCTCATCATTCTTGGCCTCTATCTGAAACACCCCTTTAGAGTGAGGTAAGTTAGGGAAGCCCTTCGCTCTCAGCTCTCTGTGACCTAGAACCTTGATGTGGTTAGTCCCCATCTCTTACATTTTTGGTGAACCTGACGTGAAGCAACATCTGCTCATTCGTCAGTGTTGAGGATTTTCCCTCATACCCTGTGATCATTGAACCCCTGAGTGTTGTGAAGTTTTATGAGCATCACAATCCAGTTTGTGACCTCTGGGTATATTGTTAGGAGAAGTGTATGACACCTTCCAATGGAGAAGACAAAGATCACTTTTGGTTTCTCTACGGGCCTTTTTTCCAGATCTGTCATTGGTCTTTCTGCCTAGGAGCAATTGTCGAGGGATGAGGTAGGATTCTTTGATGAGACCAACCATGTCCCCACTCTTCTTGCATCTCCTACACCATCATTAGTAGATGAGAATGAAGTTGTTCACATTCCTTCAGAATATATCTCTACCCTTAGCAAATGGTTGGGTGACTTGGAGAATCACCTGGAGAAGGACTTGAAGTTGGCTAGAGCTGCTAAGGTTATTAGTGAAATAAAGTATATGGTGGGAAAAGACCGAACAGGCATAGAGCTCCTAGCTAGCCTCTCTAGTCTAACTAAAGCATGTGCCCCTTCAAACAGTGATAACATTATACAGGGGGGCACTTTTTGGATGTTGTGGTTGCATTTCTGATATGTGGTTGCCATTGTTGTCAACACTATTAGCATTGGTGATTCTGAAGGATGTATATGTCGAGGAGATTGAGAAAATTGTAAAAAAAAAATATTGCAGGCAGTATATGATGCTGTGAAGATCTAAGTGGTGAAAAGTTCTTCACATTTAGTTTTAGGTGTCGTGCATTAAAGGGTTTTTTGTTTAGCCTATCTAGTATGTTGTCTAAAATTTTCAATGGTACGCATCAAGAATTGAGAAGGTTATGAATATTTGTGCTCCTACAGTTATTCAGTTACTGTAGCAAATGTTTCTCAAAGATTTGATTGCAATTTTGGTGAATTTGGTTGTTGCGTATATTTTTAAGATGATCAACAATGTTTGTGGATCATGCTCTATCAGTTCAGTACATCTGCATTGATCGGAGTGATCGTGATTGAATATTTTTCCTTGTGTGTTCAAGTTTTTCATGTTCTTGGATGACATGATGGTGATAGCATGTTGTGGATCTCTATGGATTAATACTTTATTGTTTGGCATGTTCGAAGGTGTTTATTTGGGTCCTCACTATGTTGTGACTGACTTGTTTTGGTGTGCATTAAGATTTATTTATGTATCGAGGCCAATAGTTGTAATTTATTCTTTATTTGTGGCCGATAGAGTAGTTGATGTAAATCTGTGTAGCGGATATATAAGAGCAGTTTTTTCCTCATTTTGTTGTATGTTCAGTGTGTGTATGTGAAGTACATGTGTAATTAAAGATCAAATCGTTCAAGAACATAGCAGAGTGTGAAAGATATTGAGCAGAGTGTGGAAGAGTTTGACCAGAGTGTAGAAGTTTTTATGTGCCTAACCGAAACTATCATCAAGCTTTTATAGAAGCTAATTTCTCAGTTCAGACTCATCAGATGGATTTAATCTGATTATTGTATGTAAGGTAGTGATCCTTCCTCTGAGCAGTAAGCTCTAGGAAGTGTGCTTGAATGCATGCGTATTCCCTTTTTACTCTTCATTGTAATTTTAATAGGGTATAATCTTGTGGACTAACATCCACCATGGTTTTTCCCCTAACAAGGTTTCCACATATAAAATCTTGGTGTTCATGTGTCTCTGATGTGTTATTGATTTATGCTTGCACTGTTAATTATCATAAATGAGATTAAAGGTTGATTAATGTTGAATAAGTTTGTTTTTGGTAACAACTGATTCACCCCCCTCTTAGTTGTCTATCCTTGTTTTGCCAACAATTGGTATTAGAGCAGGTTCCTCTAAAGGGAAAGCTTAATAGCTTGAGGTGATCAAAGATGGCATCTTACAAGAAGGATAGTCCTAGATTCAATGGAGCAAACTACTCTCTGTGGAAAATCAGAATGGAATGTCATTTGAAGTGTATTGGTGAGCCTTTCTAGAAGATTACAAAGAATGCATATACTATTCCTCAGAATGGCCCCTCTACTATTGATGAAATCAAAGAAGATGAAATAAATACCAGGTCTATTGAAGCATTAGTGAGTGCTTTGATAGATTCAAAGATGACAAATGTGATAGGTTTGAAGACTGCACATGAGATCTGGAAAAAGTTGGAAACATTGTATGAAGGAGATGCACTAGTGAAAGTTGCTAAGCTACAGAGTCTAAAAGGCAAGTGGGGGGATATGAAGATGTGTGAAGATGAGAACATCCTCTCTTTCTCTCAAAATATAAATGAATTGGTGATGAGAATTAGATGTGTCGATGGAGTCTTGGACAAAGAAGAGATTGTGGCTAAAATACTTAGATTTGTACCCCCTTCCTACAAAACAAAATCTCATGCTATTGATGAACTCGGGATAGTGACAAATGTGACAAGAGACATGTTGATTGGAAAAATTTCTGCCTTTGAGTTAAGTGAATTTGGTGAATCTACTCCTAAGACCGAATATGCATTCAAGGCTACTGTATCTAGGAAAAGCAAGTAGAGATATGATCCGAGAGAGAGTTCCAAAAATACATTCAAGTATGAAGATGAGATGAAACATATTGAAGATGAAGAAAAAGAATTAGAAGAACTAGAAGCATTGATTGTGAAAAGAGAATCTAGAGGTCATGGTAAGTACAAAGGAAAGTTACCTATCAAATGTTTTTCTTGCAGTAAAATAGGTCATTTTGCATCAAGGTGTCTTGAAAGATTCTCTAAGTATAAACCTGATAAGACTAGATTTCAAAAGAAATGCTATTATGTTGAAGAAGGTGTTACTGATGATGAATTTGATAAAGAAACTGGAAATGAAGATGAATGGGTATTCATTGCTATCAAATAAAATGGCCAAGTGTCCATTGAATCTACTAGTAATGTGAATGTTGAGAAATCTCTTGCAACAAAAATTGAAGAAAAGCATGAGTGGGTAATTGACAGCGGATGCTCACATCATATGACTGGTGATAAAAGCAAATTTGTAAGCTTGGAAAACTATGATGGTGGTGTTGTAAGATTTGTTGACAACACTTCTGATGTGATTCGTGGCAGAGGCACTATTTCTTTTGGTGGTAAGCACAATACTAACGATGTTCTTTATGTAGAAGTTTAAAAGCATAACTTGTTAAGTGTTGGACAGATGGTAGACAAGGGTTACAACCTTCAGTTCAAGGATGGTAAGTGCAGAATAAGGGGAAGTTCTGGAAATATGATTACTTCAGGTACAAAGACAAGAGGTAATATTTTTCACTTGAGTGCTACTAGTAAGAGTTGTTTCATTGCTCAAGTTGATGTAAGTTGGTTATGGCATAGGAGGTTGTGTCATGTGAACTTTGATAACATTGTCAAGATAAGCTCTACTCAAGCAGTCAAAGATCTTCCTAAGTTAGTAAAGTCTACTAACACTATGTGCAAGGAATGCCAGATGGGAAAGAAGACTAGAAATTCCTTCCATAGCAAACAGTATAACTCTAATGGAATAATGGACTTGATATATATTGACTTATGTGGTCCATCCAGAATCAAAATTCTTCAAGGTGAAAGGTACTTTATGTTGCTTATTGATGATTACTCTAGAATGATATGGGTTTCTTTCTTAAGAGAAAAACATGAAGCATTAGAAAAGTTCAAAAGCTTCAAAGCTATGGCAAAAAATGAGACAGGTCAAAAGATTAAATTCCTAAGGTTAGACAGAGGTGGTGAATTCACTTCCCGGGAATTCAATTCTTTTTGTGAAGAGAATGGAATCCAAAGACAACTATCTGCTTCTCAGACCCCTCAACAGAATGGAGTTGTTGAAAGAAAGAACAAAACCATTCCGGACACTGCTAGAACCATGATGCCGGAAGCAAATGTTCCTCATTTATACTGGAGAGAATTTGTAAGCACTGTTGTGTATACCATTAACTAGGTAAATGTCAACAGTAATTTTGGTAAGACCGCTTTTGAGCTATGGTTTTGTTATAAGCCTACTATCAAATATTTCAAAAAAATTGGAAGCAAATGCTACATCAAGAGAGATGATGATATAGGAAAGTTTGATGCTATAAGTGATGAAGGAATATTTTTATGTTACTCTACTAAGAGAAAATCCTATCGGTGCTTTAATAAAAGGTTGAAGAAAATGGTTGAAAGTGCAAATGTCAAATTTGATGAAGATATTGATAGACCATCCAGATGTAGTGGATATGATTCAGATGATCAACATGATAGTACTAACAATGGAAATAATGTTCAGACACATAATCAATTTCAAATTGTTCCAGTGAACCAAGGGGATCAAGAAGTAGAAACTAGCAAAAGTGCAGAAGAAAGAACAAAAGAACAAGAAGTCAGAGAAAATCCTAAAACTCCCAAGTATGTAAGGAGAAATCATTCTAATAGTTAGATCATAGGAGATAAGATAAAAGGTGTACAAACTAGAAGAAGAATTTTAGAAGAGTATTGTCTAATTTCTAAAATTGAGCCTAGCAATATCAATGAAGCATGCAAAGATGAATATTGGATGGAAGCCATGAAAGAAGAACTAATGCAAATAGAGAAAAATTATACATGGGATCTTGTTCCTAGACCTCAGAACAAAAATGTGATTGGAACCAAATGGGTGTTTCAGAATAAGCCGAATGAACATGGTGAAGTGGTCAGAAACAAAGCAAGACTAGTTTACAAAGGGTACTCACAGATGGAAGGTATTGATTTTGAAGAAACTTTTTCCCCTATTGCTAGAAATGAAGCTGTAAGATTATTTCTTGCTTATGCTACTTTCAAGAATTACAAAGTCTATCAGATGGATGTAAATTCAGCATTTCTAAATGGTGAGCTAGAAGAGGAAGTCTATGTTGAGCAACCAGATGGATTTCAACTGACTAACAAAGAAAACATGGTATGTCGATTGAAGAAAGATCTATACGAACTTAAGAAAGCTCCTAGAGCTTGGTATGCTAGATTGGATAAATACTTGTTGAAGCTTGGATTTCATTTAAGGTATTGTTGATAGCAATTTGTATTTCAGGTTGGATCAGAATAAAGAGTTGATAATTGAAGTCTTTGTTGATGACATTATTTTTGAAGGTGATGATCATTTATGTATGAAGTTTTCTGATGAAATGAAAAGTGAGTTTGAAATTTCAATGATAGGAGAGCTGAAATTCTTTTTAGGATTGCAAATTACTTAATTAGATGATGGAATTTTTATATCTCAGTCTAAGTATGTGAAATAGTTACTGAAAAAGTTTGGTATGGAAGATTCAAAGCCAGTTAGTACACCTATGGTAACCGGATGCAAACTTACATAGAATGATGATTCTCCTAAAGAAAATCAAACAAGATACAGGTCAATGATTGGTGGATTACTTTACTTGACTCAGATCAAGCCAGATATAATGAATATTGTATGCATGGTTGCTAGATATCAAGTTGATCCCAAAGAGTCTCATGTGACTATTGTGAAAAGAATCTTCAGATACCTAAAAGTGACAATTGATCTTGGTCTTTGGTATCCTAATGATGATGATCTTATCCTAGACACTTTCACTGATGTTGATTGGGCAAGAGATGTGAATGATAGGATGAGTACTAGTGGTGGTGCATTCTTCTTAGGGAACAAGTTGGTATCTTGGCTAAGAAAAAAGCATAATTATATTTCATTATCTACTGTTGAGGCAGAATATATTGTTGTTGCAAACAGTTATACTCAAGTATTATGGATGAAGAAAATGTTGAGAGATGTTAGAATTGAGTATGAAGAACCCATTTCCATATTCTGTGACAATTCAAGTGCCATAAACATTTCTAAGAATCCAATGCTGCATTCAAAGACAAAGCATATATCCATCAAATATCACTTCTTGAGAGATAAAAGTAAAGTGATAAAGAAGTTAGATTGGAGTATATACCTACCAAGGAACAAATTGCAGATATTTTTACTAAGTCGTTGCCTAAGGATAATTTTGAGTAGCTCAGAGGCAAGTTAGGGGTGATTTCCACTCCTGGTCAGAACTAAGTGATGTAGGACTTTGCATCAATCTGTGAATTCATAGCCATATCCTATTCTGGATTGATGTTGTGGTGGATGCTACTCAGGGGGAGTATTCAAATGTGTTGATGCCTCCCACATCCATGTACATGGATGACACAGTCCCTTTGATTAGCATCCCCCTACCTTTGAGAGATCTGAAACTATCAAAGTAAAAAGAATGCCCTTAGTTTTTCAGTTTCACCCCTCCTGTCACCTTTAGTGGTGGAGGTTTTGGCGAGTTGAGTTGTGGGGGCTTTTGTAGTGGTGGTAGATTCAGTAGCGAGGGTGGTTCCGGTAGAGGTGGTTCCAATGGAGGCCATGGTGGTGGCTTTGGAAGCGAAGGTGGCTCTGATGGAGGCCCTATTGGTGGCAGTGGTTTTGGCATTGGTTTCAGTGGTGACCACATTGGCGATTCTGGAGGTGGCTCTAGTGGTGGTTCTTGAGGAGGTCTCACTAGTCCTATGTCATCTAATGACCCTATTCTGAACACTCTTCTTCAATATATGGGAAAGATGCAAATCTAGCCAGCGAGTCTCTCCCAAGCCTCTGCCTAGCCTATCTTTCAACCCTTCTTCTAGCATAGCCCATTGTTAGTATCAATCTTAAATACTCCCTTCCCACAAAGAATGGAGATTCCCAAATTCAAAAAATATGACAGAAAAGGGGACCCACAAACACATGTGTCCACCTTTAATTCCCTATGCACATATTTCTTCCATCACGATGCATTGATGGCAGAATTATTCCCTCAATCTCTTAAGGATACAGCACTCGAATGGTATTGTTCCTTACCCAATAATTCTATCTTCTCATTTGATCAACTCGTGCCTCATTTTTTCTAACAATTCCAAGCCAACATCAGACCAAAGATGACCTTTTCAAATCTCATCCAATGCAAGCAAGGGGATAATGAGAAGATAATTGATTTCATAGCATGGTATCAAGCTCTCTTCTCGCAAATCTCGTACCCGTTGCCCGATTCTAACGTGTAGAAGGTATTCATAGGGAACTTGCAAAGACCTTGGTAGGAAAAAATTTCCCTTATGAAGTATCCTTCCTTTGTGCATTTGTGTGTGGGATTACAAGAATATCAGCAAATGGTAGTGTTTTCTACTGAAAATGAACCCTATTGAATCTGATATTCAACAATTAAATAAAACATGGGAAGACCTCTAAAGTTGTGGGTAAATTATAAATAGAGGTCAACCTTTGGAGAAGGTCGGCTCTCTATGGTTTCACCTAAAAACTACTTCACTATTCTACTGTTCTGATAGGGAAAAGGGTAAAGAAATTTCATAAATTGAAGCTTAAAAGTGAAAAATGAAAGGGTGAAACACCAAACTAAATAGGACTATGAAACTCAACTTGTAAACAATTTCTTGCAATGACAGGAAAAACAACCTTGCACAACTTAATGTTGCATGTTCTTGGATAAGTACTTCACAAAAAGGTTTTAACACTCAAAAATTAAGAAGGGAGGTATCTCCACTGCTAAAAGTTATTTTGCATTCTTTATGACACAATTTTCAACCTGCAATAACATACTTTGCATAAATTCATCAAAGACATAAGAAAAAGCTAAGAGGAAATCAGTACACTCTCATTGATAACTTGATCAATCATGTAAAGACACACAATAATGCAATAATCAAGAAGGCAAAATTTTCATGCCAATGGTATCCAAGGCTCTCACTGTATTTCATATCCAAAAATGAGTTACAAAACATGCCTATTTCTGCAAAAGGATTGAAAAGTCACTAACTCTGAAAATTGCATAAAGAAGAACTGAATACAAAAGAGTTACTCAAGGGACTATATCCAACCTTTCCCTCCAAAAACCGATCAAAATAGGTTCTAGAAATAGTTGGGGTCGGATGTCCCCAAAAAGCCTAAAATCTAGTAACTGGATCTCATCCAAATGAGCTCCAAAAGGGTGAAAAAGTCAAATTTGACTCAATCAAAACATGAGGCACAAAAAAAACACCCCCAAAATACCCTCCATGTGTTTCAAAACTGAGAAATCATGCCTATATTCGCTCCAAATGTTTGCAAACTGCTTCAACCTCCTCCAACTTCTTCATAGATACTTGTAAGAGCATAAATTCAAACATATATTCATCTTCTTTCCATGCATTGAAAACTTCCACCATTTAATTTTGCATTAAAATAAAATTTAAGCCTAAGTGATTTATAAAATATCACTAAGGTAAATGCTTTACATTTCAAAAAGAATGCAAAACTAAAAGGTCAAAACTCAGCCACATAAGATTTAATGTAACATGAAGCAGCATGAGTCAAAACTTCTATGCATAAAATTCATAAGGCAAAACAACACAAGGCATAAGAATTTGAAGTCTTAGCCCATGGTGTATATAATTTCTTCATGTATATTTACTTAAAACATGGCAAAAAATGTCATTACCTATCGGCATATAGGGTTATGAAAACCCTAAAAAACAAAAGGAAGCAAAATGAAAAAACATTCATTCATTTCGTCGAAGCTTCTAGAGGAAGCCACCAACAAGGGTTTTTGGAAGCTTTGTAGAAGAATCATGGTGTATCTTGAGCTTTTAGAGGCATAATATCTACATTTTCCTGCCGATTCTACCAAAAAAATACCGGTAAGCTTCTTTGAAATTGAAACAGAAAGAGAAAACTCCATTTTTCTGAAATCTAGGCCTTTTAGAGACATGACATCTATATTTTTTTCTAATGCATTTCATATTTTTTCTTCCCCTCTGTTGATTTCTCCACCTCATGGTCGCCATGGCTCCTTTGATAATCGGAAGTTCATGGAGTTTTCCATAGGAGATCAACAGGAAAATTAAGGTAAGCTCTCCTTTGAGTATTTTCTACTTGGTACTCTTCTAGTTCAAAGGAAAAGATAATGAATCTTCTATTGTTTTCTTAGCTCAAGGGTTCTTCTTGACCTATTTTTTGGGTATCTTTATTAACCTGAATCTTCTGTTTATAGCCCACAGCTTCATTTGAAAATGTAGTGGAAGTCATTTTTATTGGCCGAGGGTTTCTATTTCCATTCTGGATTTTGATACTAAATATCATTGTGTAGGTCATAACTTACTGCAAACCCGTGGCTTAAAAAACTCCATTCTTTTTATTTTCTGGAAGAGTTCGCTCTATCATTTTTGCAAGAAAATATAAGCTCAATTCAAGCCCCATTTTTTAATTCTTGGCTTTTTTGAATTCAACATATTTTGTGAACAAAAATATATATTTGTGATCTTATGGCCTCTCTAGGAGATTAATTTTTTTTGGGTTAACTAAGGAAAATCCATGCATTCATTCCTACTCTATACATTTCCCTTTAATGCTGCTTCATTTTGTGTATTTCACAGGCTTGACTTTGTACTTTTGTATAAGATATAGAAGAATGGTTGATACTTTAGCTTCTCACCTTGTGTTCATGTGTTTCATTTTCTATCAAAGTTCTTGGAAAAACATGGTCGTTGACATAGGGTTTCATCAAACTCTTTAGATGAATTTCTATGGTGGATTCAAATACACAGAAACCCTAAGTCAATAGAAACTTATGGAAACTAGAAAGATGCGACCTTACCCTATTTATTGCTTAGCTGAGAACATTAAACTATTGGAGTCATAAAATGACACTTAGAGGGGGGTGAATCAGTGTCTTAAACAATTTTAACATTTTCCATAAAATAAAACTTAGATTATTTATGCTCTCAATATTTCAATGATAAATACATTCATGAGTTGAATGCAACCATTAAAGAAATGAAATGAGAAACATCAAAGAAAAACAAGGATCATTACAACATTATCACATTAAAGCAAAGAGACCACAAGACAAATAATATGATGAGTGGAAAACCCTCTTGGGGTAGAAAAACCAGTCCAGAGATGTTGCCTTACTAGCTTAAGCTTTAAAACCACTGCTTACAAAGCCTTCTTGGAAAATTTTAGAGCACCCACTCTAGGAGCACCAACCCCTTAAAAACTTAGGAACACCCATTCCAAGGAGCACCAACACCTTCTACAAATTTAGAAACACCCATTTCAAGGAGCACCAACCCCATATTCAAGAACTCAAAATGATAATATATCAGAGGATTTCTCTGTTTCAAATACAACTCTCATATACCTCTCATTCTAATCTCTCTAATATCTTAAAGATTCATACTTGAATCTCCAAAATACCAGACACATTAGATACATAATTTTTGCACCATATTTGCAAGGTTTCGTTATTGAGCTTTTCACTCTATTTTTTTTTCAAAAATTACGACCATAGAACAATGATTAATCACTGTGTGTATATATATATGTGTGTGCATGTGTGTGTTTGTGTGTATTACAAAATATGCACACATTCTTTCAAGTGACTTCGCCGAAGGTTCCAGATCAAACAAAATACTTAACAATTATGTTCCAAAAACCCTAAATGCAATGACAAGTGGAGAAAAAATCATAGTAGCATCTTTTCCTTCACATAACATTTTATCCTCAATGATAAAAACAAAACTATCACTGCTAGATCCTACCAATAATTAGAACCATTTTCATATCACAATGAACATAATGTTCAAAAGGCTTGAGTGAAACAAAACAACCCTTTCAAAATACTGATAATGGAGAAGAAACATAAATCAATTGAAATGCTTGATATCCTATCAAAACCCACTGAATCTCTTTCACATTTGAGTAGAAAGAAACGCTAACTGCCTTATTACAATTTCCCAAAACATAAGATATAATACCTGATAATGAAGAATAAAACTGAAAAGAGCATGATAACCTATCATGAAGCTTCTACCAACCCAGCAGGAGAAATTCCATTGAATCTCCTTCCATATTCATGCCTTTAGCCAATGAAAAATAGCAGACCGAGCAACCATACACATCATAGAAAATACAGTGAGCTTTACTTTATGACTTTAGCACTTCAACAAGAGGGAATAATTAGAGTAACAATAGTTACACTCTTTCCATGGTAGCGGCTAGGGTTCCAAACCCTAAGCAAAGTGAAGATCAAATGATTTTTCCCTAAGCTTTCCTTCTTTCTCAAGTCATTCGATGACTTTTTGAAAGTTAATGATTCATTGAAGTATGAAGAATCAAAAAAAAAAAAAAAATCAACTTATTAAAATTCTTATGAGTCTATTGTCACATCATTTACCAAGGATTTCGACCACATGATCATCTTCAAATATCACATTCAAACTGTCAATAAAAATTATCACTTAATAAACTTTATCCCATGTCAAAGTTTTTCAAAATGTCGACAAGGTTAATGAAAAATAATGGATGTCGAATGCACACATCAATCTACCAAGTATTATTTCCAAAAGACTTTACACAAAGTCAAAAATCAATATAAGTGCAAGGTGACCAATGTGGTAAAATCACCACAACATATGCTAAGGAAAACCTGATAGGGTTGAGACCATTTTAGATGCCGGCTCCCCCAATGTTTAGCATGCCTAACAAGGGCTTGAATTTCTTTGTTTACATAAGACCTTATATCACTTTTAGTGCCCGAAACCATTTATGGTGTAGAATATAAATAATTCACAATCCTCACCATTGGACATATCAACCTTGAATTCCTTCAAAAAAACATTCACCGAAGTAATATAATGACATACTAGCTATCCAAAATCAAATGCTTCTACCAAGGTAATTGCTAGAAGAGCAATGTATAAATTATAAAGCAGATTTCATTTAGCCAAGTCATCAACCCTTGTTGAAGAGAATTATATGAAATCGAATAAAGACACCATGTACACATATGAATCATATGTTTCTTGAAGACATCACATACTCTCTTAACAAATAGTCATATTTATAGCAGAGAGTTAATACTTGTAATCCATGCTTCAATACAAACTTCTTGTAAATAGGTATGGTTTTTGCAAACATAATATGTACCACTTAAATATCATTTGATTTGTCAACCCAAGTAAAGAATGCACAAATGTATAAACAAAAGTATACCTGAAAATGAATCTTCCAGAATGTGTATGTCACTATGACTTGTAACCCCATTGAATATACCTGTGACATGCAATGATGAAGAACCGTCCTAAAACTAAATTAGCAAGAACATGATCAGCCTGAATAACCTGAATCTGTCAAGATAACAAAATCACATATCTGAAACTAATGCATGCCATGTCACAATGAATACCATGTCAAATATCAGTGTCAACATGTACATGTACCAAAAACTGAAACCTGTAACAGCATGTCATGAAAAGACCATGTAAATCAACTATAATCATCATGTGCCAGCAAGATCATATCATGTCAACATTAACTTGTTATATGCATATCTTGCATTCATCAATCCAAAGAATAGAACCAGTGATGTCATGAACCCCATAAAATAGTTTTGGCATCAAGGACAAACTAACACATAAACAACTGAAAGCCAACAAAAACACCCATGGGTTGTGGGTCTAGAATTCAGTAATTTCTCATAATGTTGATTTTTGGGACTTTATTTTTTTCTGCATCTTCTGAGATTCTAATTGATGGAACCTCTATGGCATTGTCTTACTTTTCTGCATTTTGTGTCTCTTGATTCTGAGTTTTCCTCAAGAGCACTATAGTTTTCTCCATGCTATAAATTTTTTTATCTCTGTAGGGAGTCTTGAGGGTTTGTACAAAGATTCATGTTATAATATTTCATAGCACTGCTTAGCTGAACAGGGTTACAAAACGTACATTGTATCTTCTTCGCATTGGATGGATTTATTTTTCATTTTTGATATGAACATGACCAAAAAATATCTTAAGTTACAATTTCCCCAGTCTTGACCAATTACTTGTGTTTCCTTAACTGCAAACATCGTGGCCTTCAAACCATCATTTCCATTATCATAAACTTCAATAGTGTATGCTCCATGTTTCATAGATCCTCTTTTATGAGACTATTGCTTCATTGTTTTCCAAGATGACCTTGCTTTATTACTATATTTTGCTGCTAATTTTAAATCAAAAGTTGAATCTCTCTCTTGGAGATTTATATGATAGAGCCAAGTTCCACCAACAAATTAATCTTCATGCATCATTTTAATTATGCACAATATATTAACCTTTGAATATTTTCCTTTTGTTTCATTGATTCAAAGCTTTCCATTAAAACCTTAGTACAGTGATAGATGATAGTATAGATAGGTGACTTGTACAACCCCATCATAGGTGACTTGTACAACCCCATCATGTCCTATGGCTCTTATAACTAAAGGATTCATAGGTGAACACGAATGCATCAAAACACCATATTTTTGCATTATGTTGCTCCCCTTCTCTATGATGGTAGCCTACTGTTTAATTATGTTTCGATCACTTGCAACCATAGCATAATAAGTTGTATCTATCAAAATTTTGTGTATAATTTGCATCCTTTAGTACACATGTTGTCCTTCACTTTAATTCACTCAATATCATGATATCTTGTAGCTCATGATAGCTTTCAATAGCACCTAATGGCTCTTGATTACACTTGTTGACTCACAAAAACACATATACATGTGGATGTTGTACCTTCATGGAATAATGCATTTGTCTTGATACATGAGACTGTATATTCCTCATGATTTCCTTGGGAAATTATATGTCACCTATATCAGTGACTAAAATATCACTATCATAAATGATGTGTGCTTGCTTAAGGAAACATAAGGAGATGAATTACTTTTCTATGCCTCTTTAAAGCAAAATAAGGTAGCATGTTGGGCTCAACCCTTGTGGGAGCCACATTTTATCCAATGTCCTAAAATTTGATAAAACAAAACAGCAACATTACTTTTCCTATACCTGCACATGAAGCAAACAAGTTAGAAAAATATGTGCATATGACAGAGATGTTTGATATTCATGTTGTTTCTTGAACATCTAAGTGATGCTAGTTGTTTTAGTGTTCATGAGGATCATATTATGTATTTATAGAGGTATGTGTATATATGGATGAAAGACCTCTCATTGCTCTAACAACATCTCTTCTCTCAGATGCAGAAAACTAGGAGCAGCAAAGAGGTTGAAGCTAATTGCAGGACAAGCAAAAGACTGACAAAGATGCAGGGCAACTCAACTAGAACCAATCATTCAGGAAATGACTAGTCTCTCTTCCCTATATGTGTATTTCTTTATGTTAATATATATAAATGTATAATATTTTCTTTGTTTTACATTAAAGCAGCTAGTCTCACGGCTTGTGTGAGACCTTACACATTTATATTGTCAATAAAGATTACCTTTTCTAAAAATATTTGTACAATCTTTCTTATATTGTATGCATAAGCATAAATGCAGTTCAACAATGTAATCTTCTTATTTTCATTTGTATATACATGGATGAAATATAGCAGCACTAAAATGAACCCTACTTTTGATTTGAAAACCTTAAAATCTCTACCTAATTGACCTAATAGTGAAATTGGGTAATAATTAATTTAGTTTCAGGGATCCTCCTCGCACTCCCGTCTGGAAGGAAAATCCATAGTATCGATCTCTAGAAAGGGTGAGGTTTTTGTGAATGTAGTAGCCGCTATGAATGATAATGACTTTTGACACAGCAGAAAGTTCACAAAGTTAGCATAATCTTATTCTTCCATCTTACAAAGGTTGCTTAAGGATAATATCATAACCCTGGAGAATCCTAAGCCTCTCAAGGAACCTTACCCTATTTGGTACGATGTGAATGCCTTTTGTCAGTACCATTGAGTTAATGGACATGATACCAAATGGTGTATGTTCCTACATCATGAGATATAGGATCGCATCTAGGATGGTACTATTCACCTCAATGGAAACAAACAAAATGCAAACAAATCGGTGGATAAATTGAATAGTGTGTTGTAGATATACATGACCCAATTTCGTCCAATTCTTACAACATGATTATTGATCCCTCTAATTCTACCACACGGCCCGAGGCATATGTTAACATGGTTATAATTACTCCTTTTGCACAACCAATGACTGGCTCATCGGACGTGACATTTACATTGTAGGATATGCCCTTGAACAACAAGCCCTCTTGCCTTTGCATTCCCACTCATCTCAATGGGAACATTGTGACAGTGGTCCTATTTGACCCTATGATCTAAGTGAATGTCGTTACAGAGGAGATATTGTGGTTGAATTCATTACAAAAGGAGGAGTATAAAGAAACGAAGTCCACCACCTATACGCATGATGGAATGGCTCTTAAACCTTACGGTTTGATAACTCTATCCATCTTAGTTGGACCTAGGGTCATAGACACAATCTTTGATGTCATTCTAGAGTCGAATTTGTTCAAAGTAAAGTTAGGCATACCCTAGCTAGTGTCCATGAATAGAATCACTTCATTCACAAATGTTTAAAATTCTCCCATGAAGGTGCTATGCACGTAGTGCATGACACTAGGTACCAGCCTCTAGTATCCTATGGGGGATATTCATTGGATCACTTTTGGCCCACCCTGATCGAACCGCTTCCTCCAAGAACATACCTACTTTATAAGAGTTATGTAAAGTAAAGACCGGGGGCAAAGGAAAGATGAATTTGACCCTTCCAATAGTGCACCAGCAAACTACCTCCTCTTCTCAAAAGGGAAAGGAGAAGTTTTCCTGTCCTCAGAGTGCCTCTTCTGCTCCCCTTTCCAAAGAAGATTTTTGGATGAATATGCTTGGTTTTTATCCTCTGATTCTGATGATACTGGCTTGACGAAAACCCAAGGTTCGGATATTTGATCTTCCTACCACACTTCCTAGGCCTTGCCCCTACTTGTATGGTAGAAGAAAGGGTCCCTGTGGGGAATCCTCTATGTTTTGGCCTCTACGGACTCCCACTGTGTCTACTCCCAAAGCAGTAAATGAGAAGAGGCTCGTTGTTGAGGCACTAGAGTCGACTCCCCCCATTATTTCTCAACCTGTTCCTCCTACTCCCATTCAAGAGCCCATCCCTCCACTAGAAACAGTTATAGTGGACACTCTTATGGTTGAGTAGGAGTCTTATGTCCCTTGACAGCTCCCAACCTCTAGCTCAAAGAGCCGCAGAAACTTCCTTGCACATGAGAACAAGCATTGATGAAAGGCTCTAGTGGCTGAGAAGGCCGCTTTGCAAAGAAAGGATGAGGAGTCGACCACCCCCATATCAGGGCCTCCTGGTGTGTCCTCCTCTCTCCTCCCCTCTTCTTTCATTCAATCTACCTCAGTCTTTCTTTCATATTTTTCTATGAGTATGAATGTGCCTGACCCCAAGAAGCTGCAGGTGTTCATCATTCCCTCAGTTGAGCCACCCTTGTTGATATCCCTTCCAAACATCCCACCATTCCCTAAACCCATGGATATGCCAAATACTTTGGTGGTATCCACCATGATTTTCTCCTTGTCCTTTGCACCTCTTGCCTCATTTGTGGGGAGTTCACATCCCCCGATGAAGCAAAAGGTGGAGATTGGCCCTTCCAGCAATGGAGGGAATAAGAGGATCCCACCTTCCCCAAAAGGTGGTCCTCTACTAGCTTGTTCCATCCTAGTGGTAGAACCAGCTTTGGCTTCTCCTGAGATTGTCACCACTTCTAAGTCACTCAGCGAGCCTAGTGGTGAATCTTAGGCGCAACCATCTCCATCCACTGAGGTATGACATGACACTCCTATGAAATGCATGTTTAACTCTCTAGATGAAGTTCCAACCTTGTCAGTGATCTTCACAAAATCACTAACCATAGCTCCACAAGAGCACAACATAGAAGACCCTGTGGGGACTTCTTCCTTAGCCCTTGTTGCAGGAGGGGCGACCCTCCCCTTAATATTCCATCATTATAGGCTCATCCTCCTTCCCCTTATGATGATCTAGAGTGAGAAGTGGATGACCTCTTGGTCGATGAGTGTTAGGGGGAGGCCTCTTCTTTATCTTTAGATTAGATATGTGTTTTTTGTGATGCGTTCCCTCATACTTTTTCTATGTGTTCCTGGATGACCCTTGTCACCCTTTTTGGTGCTTGGATATAGGAGTGATTTTGTGTCATAAACCTTCTTCTATCTATATCATCATTCTTCCATTTTTGTGTGTGATTTTTTATAAATTGGGGATGATGCAAAGTGTTGGGGGCATCTACGCTTCCCTTCCATGTTCACCCAGTTTTTTATTTTTATTTTGTTTTCTATGCATTCATCCCGATTTGCTGGGGATTGATGATCTTTCACCTTGCACTACGGTTACCTATTATTTATATAAGCATGAGGAGATCTGACCCAATGAAACTAAATCCCCCTGTGTCCTTTGTTTTTTATTTTTTTCTCTTTCACTCTTTGCTTATCTTTCTCTCTTATTTTCTTGAGGTGTCCCTCTTATGTGTGACAACGTCTCTAATTTTCAAAAAATGAATTCATTGTCGATGAATCTTTTCTTGAAAACCTTTGCAAAAAATTTCAAGAAAAATGCATTCACAACTAGGATCCCTAACGGAATATGTTTCCTTCATCATGGGTTCACAAAGAAAGAACTTGAGAACTTTCCACCAAGGTGAAAGTAGCTTTGGCCTTCCCCTCACGAGGGGGAATTTTATTCCTTTTGAATTCCTTGATGAAGTGAACATCTTTCAAAAGGATTCCTTGACGATGAGTCGATTTGAGAAAAAAGTCTATGTTGCACTTCCAAATGGCACATCCCTTGAGTGGACCCCTCTTCACATTGGGTTCTCAAGGGATCCCTTTGAAAGCTTTCCAATTTGTTGACGGTCTGTTTGATTGACTGCTTGACTGCCTACATGGCCGCTTTGTTTTCAGATATGCTTTATCTATGGGTAAACATGTCACTTTGTAGGTGCACCTGTAAAGCCACTTTCCAATTCAACTCTGCAGAGTCCCCTTCTTTGGGTTTCCTCCATGTAATAGATCTTGGGGGATGCCTTCTTGTAGGTCTACGGACCTATAAAGTGCTTTTTTCTATGGGTTTCCTTCATGTGAGAGATCTTGGGGGATACCTTCTTGTAGGTCTATGGGCCTATAAGATGCACACTTCATGGGGCTTCCTTCATCTGAGAGATCTTGGGGGCTACCTCCTTGCAAATCTACAAGCCTATAAGACACTTTCATCCTATGAGATTTTTCCATCGTTGGTTTGAGGGCCTTTAGTGTACCTTGTGCAACTTTATAGTTCTACGAGGCTATGGAGTCTTTTATTTAAAACTCCTCGAGTAACATGCCTATGGAGTCCTTTTCTCACCCTACACTTTTGAGTTTTCCAAATCGCAATCTACTTCCTTGATGGTTCAGGTATAAATTTATAACCCTACTAACTCTTCGATCTACTTTACCAAAGCACTCATCAGTACTTATGCTCACTAAAGTGGGGGTAAAATGTATAGGAGTGAATTTGTACCCCTCACACAAATTCCCCTTTCACACATCCTCACCTTACAAAATCAAAGCCAAAGGTGAAATTCCACATCATCCAACTGCCTTCCTTCCATTTTGCATCTACCTGTTGTGTCGATGGGAGAATGTTTGTCAGTGATGCGCATGCGGTGCATAGACATTCACGTGACACGTTGTCATCCCTGAGGGATTCCTACGTCTGAAGTTGGAAGAGGCATTACACTCCCGATTGGGGATGAATTGTAAGGTCCCTCTTCGAACAATTGACCCAAAAATGCCTTATTCTTCCTCTCTCTCTTCCTTGAAATTGATCCATTCTCACTCCATTTTATCCTCTTAGAAATTCATTCAAGCTCTACACACATTCTTAAGCCATCTCTTAGCATTTCTAGCATTCACTTCACTCTCAAGCAACACTTCAACACTCCATTGCAGCAATATCACTCCATCAACTCCACATAGAAAGTGTGAAACAAGCAATGATAGCATGGGCTTGGAGTCTTGCGAGACCTCCCTTCATCATAGTTGAGGTTGTGGTGACCTTGCCAAGTCTGCATTCTCCTCCATTGGCTAGTGAGCATTTGGGTGGAGGTGATAACATTTCGCTCCTCTCCTTTGTGATTTGGTTGAGTAGCATTATACGATTTTGTAGTGTTTATTGCAACTTCTACTTTCTTCACTCCTTTATCGCATATTTCTACTTCATTTCTATCTGGCTATCCATGGAGGTGAAAACACCAAAATGGGGGTTTGACTAAGGTAGACCCCTATATAGGCCCAACATTTTCCCTCTCTCTTGTGTGTAGGTGAACGTGCGCTTGGAGCTGACTGGTGAATTGGCGCATTGGTGAGATCATCTTCATCACCCTATCTTTTATCTATCTATTTTATCATCTTCATTTGTACTTTTCATATTTTATCATTATGCTTTGTTCATTTAAGATTAACCAACTAGGCTATTAGTTTTTTAGGTAGTTTATATTGTACTTCCTATTTTTTTTCCTGTACAAATGTTAGCACGCCTGAGAGATGTCAATGTGTTGCATTGTCGTCCCAGAACTGCATTGCCATCCTCGAACAGAGAGTTGTCTGAGGTGTAGTATCGACTTTGAAAACCAGCTTGCCTAGCCTAAACCTATATTTTGGGTCTGAAGAGTGATAGAAGTACTTTATAGTCCTCATCATTCTTGACCTCTATCTAAAACACCCCTTTAGAGTGAGGTAAGTTAGGGCATCCCTTCGCTCTCGGTTCTCCGTGACTTGGAGCCTTGACATGGTTGGTATCCATCTCTTACAGATCCCTTTAAGAGAACCCCTATTAACCTCATCTTGAATAAATTTACCCAAAGCTTCCACCATAATGATAAAGAGAAATAGAGAAATTGCAGCACCCTACCTTATCCCTCTAGAAATTTTAAATAATTCAAAGGGAGAACCATTTACAATCAAAGAGAACTGAGGGGGAAGATAAACTAAATAATTAGGTCAACAAACTTGATACCAAAACCAAAACTCACCAGAACATGGGTTAAAAAACACCAGTTAACCTGATCACAAGCTTTAACTAAGTCCAACTTCAAAAATAAATTGACCTTCTTATTCACTAAGAGAGAGTGAATTATTTCATGAACAAAAATTATGGAGTCTAAAATTTGTCTACCGCAAACAAACCCATTTTGTTGAATAAAGATTAAATCTGAAAGAATAGAATTCAATCTAATTGCAAGAACCTTAGAGATGATCTCATAGATCGAGTTACAAAGGCTAATAGGCCTGAAATTCCCAAAGGCCTTGGCACTAGGAAAATTAAGAATGAGAAATAGAAAGGTCAAGTTTAGTTCTTTCAGTAATTTCCTACTCCCAAGAAACCCCTTAGTGGCATTCACAACATCCTTCACCACAATGTCCCAAAAGGATTAGAAAAAGAAAAGAGGTAAAACATACAATTTAGGGGCCTCATTCCCTTCAAACAAAAATAGCCAATCTTATTTCTTCCTCAAAAGGGATACACATTAATTATTTGTTATTTTCCTTAGAAACATTTTTTGGGATTGCTCCCATAAGTTGATCTTAACTTATTTGATCATAGCTCGAATCATCATCTAAAATATTTGAAAATAACTATGAAGTGAAACTTTGGATATCTCCTTCATGCTCTAAGAGAGACCTATTTACCTAGATAGAACTAATTTTATTAGCATCCCTATGCTTGAGGGAGGATAGATGAAAAAACTTGGTATTTTGATCTCCACTTTTCAGCCAAATATCCCTTGATCTCTATTTCCACAACTCCTCTTCTTTTTTAGTGATATCATGAAGTTGAGTAAGCAAATAATTTTGTTTATTTCGAAGAGGAGATTTCATCCCTTCAATTTGGATCTCATGTTGAACCTCATCCAAACTTTTTTTAACAATCTTTAATCTAAAAAATCTGACCAAAAGATTCTTTACTCCACTTTTGAACCATAGACTTGACATAAGAAAGTTTCTTGGCCACTCTAAACATATCACATCCCTCAATTAACCTATCACAAAAAAATTAAATATTCCTTAGGGTGATACCACAATACTGGTTTACAATTTTTGGGCAAATTGGACACCAAACTATTTTTGTTTAACTAAATATTCACTTTCGGGCTCCTATAGCGGCTAAACCATGAGGAATTTGAAGATGATGAAAACTAGTGATTTGTGAAATTTTGTCTATAGATTATAAATATATTTTTTTCAATTTTTTTGGAATCAGATTGCACTTATTTTTCCATCTCCTTCGAAAACTAGTTTTTTTTTTTTAAATAGCATTTTTAAGGAGTGACACTCGCCGTATACAACATAACTTTTTTTGTATGAAGGATAAAATTATAATTTTTTCGAATTTAGATTTGTAACTATGATATCTAGCACTTTCATTTGGTTTTATAGTATTTTATTGAATTATTTTTTCTTAATCAAGTTTTGAATTCAAACCAATTACAATTCAGACATAGGTTGACCGTATACAACGTAACTTTTTCTATATGTATCAAAATTCAATTTTTATTTTTTTAATGGACCAAGGACATCAATACCCAGCATGGAAATGTTTTTTAAAAAATTATTTTGATAATCTTCTATTTTTCCACATGTGTAGAATAGAGAGCTTGATTTTCGATGAAAAACTTATGTTTAATAAAACTAAAAAATACATACATAATAAAACCAAAACATATTAAAATTATAATCGTTGGATAGTTGATTTTGAGGACTACCATATTCCAGTTGGTTCTTTGAATTATCCTCCATTTTCATCCTCAACCCGAGCTTCGAAGGGAAAAAATCTAGTGTTTTTTAGCTCGGAGGGTGGGAAGGTGGGAAAAGGGGGGTTTGAACAAACCTAAGGGGTCCGATCAAACCCCCAAGGGTTCACTCAAACCCTGGTTCACTCGAACCTAGGTTCAAGTGAACCCCCTTCCCACAATGGGAATTACAGGTTCCCACATGTAAAGGGGTTCACTCGAACCCTAGTTCGAGCAAACCTCTTTGGGGTTCGTTCAAACCTCAAGTTTGCTCAAACCCCCCAAAATGATTTTTTTTTGAAAGCTTGATTTTTTGGAAGTTTTCCTTCTCACTCAAATTGTAAACCACTTTTATGGGTTCACCTCTTAAGACCTAGCTATCTTAGCCACATTCTCTCAAATTTGAAAGGAAGCCTTTTATTTTTCACCGACTTATCAGTAGAGAAATAAATTAGGAAATGGTCTAAGCCAAATTGAGTTAAGGTTAAAAGAGTGCAAGAATAACTCAATAACAAGTCCATAAAAATAAGTACATATCCAAGTTTAAATAGGATGAGATTTGGTTCCATTCGACGGTCTAACCACGTATAAGAGGCACCATGCAATTCTAAATTAAAAAGAGCATTCTCATGAATAAACTTCATCAGATCAATTTTTTTGTCTAAGGGAATTTGGGATCCTCCCATTTTCTCATTCTCCTTTAAAGGGGTATTCAAATCTCCCATAACCAACTAGGTTCTTCCTTGATAAGTAAGCTTAAGAGAACCCAACATATTCCAAAGTCTTTTTCTATCTTTTTTAAAATTAGGAGCATAGACATTAGAGATAATCTAAGAGGTGTCATCCTTTAGATGAAAATTTGAGTATCAAGATGATTAGAAATAATATTAATGGCAACTCCTCTAATAGTCTTTGGACTCCAAAAGCTATCTATACCCCTCAAAGCCCCATCTGAGCTATATCCATGAAAGCCACAATCCTTGAAAAGACAGTTATTCATTTTTTCAATCTTATCACACTTTATCTTAGTCTCTTGAATTAATAAAATATTTTGTTTATGATCTCGGATAATATTTCTTAGGAGACGATTTTCATGAACATGATTTAATCACTTGATATTCTGAAATATTATCTTTATTTGCACTTATATGATGTGCTCTTAGAGAACATATCAAAGATAGTTTTCTAAACTCCCTCAACAATCTCCTTCATTCTTTCCTTTTTCTCAATATTTTGAGAGGAGGGTCTACTTCGACCCCTTTGTTCTGAACCACAATCCAATTGTTTTCCTGTTCCTAGTGACCACTCCTTAAGACAAAGGAGGGGGATGAGGAGGATTTTTCTTGTTCCTACCTTTCACCATAATAAAAGGTTCCTCCATCAAGGAAACTAAACCATCTTTCCTTGGTACCACAAGCTCCATAGACCCTTTCTTTTGAAAAGAAGGAGAAGACCAAGCAACACCATTCCTGACCAATAGCTCTTTCCCTTGAAGAAATGGAGAAACCCATTCCCATCCCTTGAGGGAATGATTAAATCACTATTCTCCTTAACAGAGTATGATCCCTAAGTAGCATATTAAGACTCAATGTCCAAAGTGGGGATGGGAATCTCTTCAACAAACAAAGATATCCATAAAGGAGAAAGAATTGGGTCCCTAAGTTTCTTATTCTAACCAAGAGAGAGGATCTTTGTAAGTATAGGTATATGCATCAAACCCTTATTCACAATTATTTTAAAAACTTTCTCGATAGTCGTATTCCCAACCCTCCCCTCCTTAGCCTTCCAAACCTTAGATTTGGTCCTTTGGAGCTTGCTCGAGCAATTTTTAGCCTAGTGACCATCCTTATTACAATGGGGGCAAGAAAATGGTAAAGATTTAAACTCCACCACTTGCTTTGACTCACCTATTTTTTATCTTAACTTTATCAAATCCATCAAATTTGGTGATTTCTCCATATCGACACAAATTCTTGCAAAGACTAGGCATCTCCTAGTAATAGTCATCTCATTAATCGATACTAGCTGACCAACAATGCTACCGATGCCTTTGAAAACTTATTCATCTCAATATTCCATTGGGAGGCATGGTAATCTAACCCAAACAAGGCCCAAGTTGATTGAATAATTAGAAACATCCAAACCTGGCTCCCATTTCTTTAAAGCTAACGTAGATTTACCAATAAGTCAAGGACCTTTTGACATGATGCTCCCCAAGTCCTCGCATGAGAAAGAGAAAGAGAAGAAAAATTTGGCCATAGATATAATATCCACCTGCCCTTTAGTGTTTCATTTATTTATAGTCCATTCCTAGACCACATCAATGTTTGTCATTGGGCCCAAGAACTTCCCAACTAATGAAAAATCCATAAGAGAAACACTTTGTTTAACAAAACAATACATTATAGAAATAATGTACTTAGAGTCTTAGATCAACGATACCTAGATGAGAGGGGAAGATATTTTACCCTTTATTTTAGTCTTGAAAAGGACTGAACATCAAGAGGAGAGCTTTGAATAAGGAAACTCAACATATGCAACAACACCTTTTTGACCTTCAACACATAAACCCATGTCATTTTCCTTGAGAACAATATCAAATGACGTACCTCCTGGGATTGGTGGTACCAAAGAATCCACTTTCACTTGAAAAATTTTCTATCAACCAATACATCTTTTACAAGGCCCACCATTGGGCCCTCACCAACAAGCAAACTATCATTCAACACTGCTTCAGCAGCGACACAATCGCCAGTCAACCTGCTTCCATCTACAACTCCACTGCATTTGAAATTTAAACCTATACTTCTTACTTCTCCCTCTTCTCCTTTTGATGTCATGGGATGTTTTGTTATTAAGAACGTTTATTAAGTTATAAAATAAATGATATTATAAATTAGTTATGAAATATTAATTTTATTTATTCAAGGATTATTTTTAAAGAAATAACTTTTTTATTTTCACACATTGTATAGGAGTAAAAAGAGTCTTTGATCTCCCTCAATTTGAAACTAGTAAATAATATTACTAGTCTATGATCCTATGTATTATTTATTTGTGTTATAGGCTTTCCTTGTGTTATATTTTCATTTATTCTCTAAAATATTTCCTATTATATGGTAGATCAAATAATTTTTATTCAATATATACTTCCCTGTGTAATTTTGGATGTGATTAATGGTTTTTTATAATATATTAGTCTAAAAACCCTTGTTGGATTAATCTTTCATATGTTGGATAAATTCCTCATTACAAACCCTAGTTGTATATCTCTATTCAAAATAATATTTTAAAATAAATATTATTTTTTGTTTCTCCTACTTTTCTAGATTTTTCTCTTTTCCTCATTCCTAGAATAACTAGAATTTTGGCCTCATATTAGCCTATCTAAGGTTTCCCTTCTATTATTTCAATTTTATTTTCCTTGTGCATTTCATGTTTTTTAATTAAAATCATACCCCAAAATTATAAAAAACCATCATATGAGGGAGTTACCCCTCTCAAACACAAGAGAAGATTATTAATCTAATAGCAATCTATCCAACTATTATAAAATTTGTCACTATCCATTAGGTGAGTCATGTTTATTTCAATGAAATAATATAGTGACAAATTTGTTTACCAACTTAAGTGAATATATTATATTATTTAGATGTTCAACCTTTTATAAGAAGACCTTTCCATTTTCAACCATTTTTATCACAAAGTGTGATATTGTACATTGTCATACTTACTACAAGTATGATTCATTGGATTTTTGGCCAAATAAATAATATCCTTACTATCATGTGATCAAATTCTAATAAATTTTCATTCAAAACCAATAATTGTGCTATGTGTTTGTAACCAAACTACCTCCTTAGAGGAATGTGTAGCAGCCATGGGCTTCCTTTTACTCATCAACCTCACTGCACCTCCAAATAGAGATAAAGCATAGCCATTAGTGGGCCTTCAACTATCCTTTTCATCTACCCAATCTATGTAAGAAAATCCCTCTATGTCTAATAACTTGTCTAAATCATCAATACAATCATAACATAAATACTAATTAAAACATCTATGTAAATATCTAAATACCCTCTTAATGAAACTTCAAATATTTCTACAAAGGTTAGACATAAACCTACTCAAAACTCCCATTGCTTGGGAAATATTTCATCTGTGTAAAATACTATATGTATCAAACTACCAATGGCAATAGTATAAGTCATGTTAGATATTGCATCAAATTTAGCAAACGTGTCTAAGGTAATCTTAGTACCAATACCAATAGGAAATGGAATATTGATTAGCTTACAATCATGAATATCGAACCATCACAAAATGGTATTTACATACTTACTTTGACTCAACAAAAGCTTTATGTGTAGTCGATTTGTGGTGATCTCCATCCCAAGAATATATTTTATATCCCTCAAGTATTTCATGTTGAATGTGCTAAAAAGTTGAGTTTTGATCTCCTTGACTATCATCTTATTGTTATCAATAATAACATCATCCACGTACAAAACAATTACCTATATCTAATCATCAATAATCTTAATATAAAGACAATGACCTTCCTCACTCCTAACATGAAAACCTAATTTCAATGTAAAGGCATCAAAATTTTGACACCACATCTTGGGTGACTATTTTAGACCATATTTTAGCAAGTTAAAGAGCCAAAGTGATACAAACACCTAAAAATCTTAACATCTAATTGCAAGAGGAATGTATATGTCTATGCCAACTCCCACATAAGTTAAGAGGCATAATAATCACAAGTGATGCATCCCTAATATAATAGAATACATATAGAACATATAGTATAAAAAGATAGGAGAATAATGATGATGATGCATATGGGGATATTGTATATGTAAAGGAAGATATATGTGTGTGTGTAAGAGGATAATATGGGAGATATGATAGTTTAATCCATCAAATGATGAATAAAATATAAAATAATTAATTGGCATACTATTATTTTATGTTAAATTATATTAAATTATTTGATAATTATTTATATACGCTATTATTTTACCACATTTTAACATATCTCACCACATATCATTTGACTATTCTTCTTTTGTAACTACTAGGATATAAATATGGTATACAAGAATCCTAGACTTATAACTCTAGTCCATGTATCCATTTTCGTTGCCAACACCATATAATGACCATTTCAATCTAGAAACCAACTATTCCTTTTTGTTCACTATAAAACCATCAAATTATTGCTTATAAATCTCCTCCTCAACATCCTCATTCAAGAAAGTAGTTTTAACATCTATTTTCTTAATCTCAAAATCAAAAGCTACCATAATGGATAAATTTGTTGAGTACTTACAATGAACCTAGATCTTTCAAGGGTGATCTCTTTAAGCGATAGTGATTCTTGTATCTAGGCCATGTAGGAGTAAATGTTGTCCTTAGATAGTTGCAATACTTGGAATCTTGTCAATTTTCTCAAGGGAATTAATCCCATTGGTTGTAAGTTGGTGTATAAAAATAAATTTGGTGCAAAAAAATGGTTAGATTATAAGTCCAAAATAGTGGCCAAGGAATATAAATTACATTTGAAACCCATAACATACAAAAGTAAACTAATCCATAGAATATAAATTATACTCATGAAATAAAGAATAACATTAAACTCAATTCATAATATCATAAAGTACAAATTAAAATCATTCATAGATTGTGTTCATTCTACATAGCAATTACAAGGCTCATTTCAAAAATGAGGTAAATTAAACAAACAATATTACAATTACAATGATACAAGGATACTCCTCAAATACCAATGAGGAGTAGTACATATACATTAGCATCCAACTGATCCAATAGAACACAAGAGATGGTACAAAGCAACTAGATCATGCGAGCTCTCCAATCTAGAAGATCTCGCCATCACGAACATGAACTAGAAACCCAATGGTGTAAGGTGCACGTTCCACCCAACCATGTGGTACCCGAAGGCCCACCCCCCATGCTAGGAAATAGTAAAAGGGCTTCCTAGGTATAACCAACAACCTCAAGACACAAGCAACCACAAGACTAAACTATACAAGTACAATACATAACATGAAGGTTGCGTTGCTTCTAGAGTAAAAGAATCAAGTACATCATCTAAACAATAAAAAAAATTATCATAGGAGAAGTGTCATCACAAAGTTGCATGGGTTATCCTAGCAGATCTTCTTAGGCCTCGGCCCCCATCTTGGGTAATCCTAGTAGCCTCTCATGATCCCCGGCCCCACAGGCAAATCGGTGTGGAGTCAAATATCTTTCAAAGGAACAAGAAAATGACTTTTCCATTCTAGGCCTTCTCGACTCATATCAAGTCTAAACGATCCCTTGAGCCAATGAGCGAGGAACAATTAATAAGTTATGTGTTTTAAGACTACCCTTTCCCCTAATACTTTTATTTAATTTCCACTAAATTATCTAACTCTCACATGGGTTATCCCGGCACCACTTTGTGCATCAGCCCCCATTGAAAGCCACTCCCCTTCTGACAACACAAGGATCTAATCCATAAACCAAGGGTAGACAAAGTGCACAAAAAAAATGGATATTAAATCCCAACCATGATGCAAGAGGCAACACATCCCGTTCGTAGTAATCGGTTGTTTAAACTGGATCAAAACCAGGTGCACTACCCAAGGAAAACAAATGTTGAATGAAATATCACAACCCCCATATAATATTACAACATCTAGAAGTCTTACACATTCACAACTAACAGATTTCCCAACTTACATGGACAATAGACATCATAATTAAATAAGCAATTCAGGTAGGTAATAAAACTATCATTATGATTTCCTTAATCTAATTTCCATTCCAAGAAAAATAATAATGCATTGCTCAAAATAATCTAGCTTAATACAATTTTATTTATAGTCAATAAAGAAATTAAATCTAATTATTTAATTCAATTTTCCAATTTACATCTATATAAAAATCAATTTCCCTTTTAAATCATTTCATTTTAAAGACATCTAATTCGTGTCTTTACATGCACCTATTATAAAATTCATTTAAATATATATAATTATATATTTATTTATATATAATTATATTATTTAAATATTTAAAAATTAAATTACAATTTTCCAAATAAATTTTAATATATATATACATATATATACATAAATATATATAAAAATATATATTTACATATATACATAAATATATATATATACATATATATTTATTCATATTATATTATATATATTAAAAACCAAATAATAAAATCAAATGAGAAAAGTGGACGAAAGTTTGAACTACCATTATTGACCAGGGTTGTGTTCACACAGTCGAACACCCTTAAGGGGCATGGCCTATGAAGGCAGCGTTGGGCACTGCCTCCATAGTGTCGCCTCCCCTATGGGCACGGTTGTGGGGGCAGCCCCCAATCCCCATACAATTTTTTTTTAAACAATAAACTTTTAGAATTTGCAATTTCTTAAAAATCGTCATACGAATTTTCTATCAATGTTTTCAGAATAATTTCAATAGGATCTTTAAAAAAATACAACACGCATATATTTATATATGTATATGTATATATTAATATATATATATATTTATATATGTATATGTATATATTAATATATATATATATTTATATATGTATATGTATATATTAATATATATTAATATATATATATATATTTATATATGTATATGTATATATTAATATATATATATATTTATATTTTTATATGTATATATTAATATATATATATTTATTTATATATATTTATATATGTATATGTATATATCAAAATGATTGCTCCAAATGAGCAAATTTTCACAAAAAAATTCTTCAAGAGGATATTTACAAATTTACCAGAGGTTTTTTTTAATTTCCCAAGCCAAATAAATCTAATTGGAAAAAAAAAAAATAATCTGCTACAAGAAGATCTTTTCCAATGCAATCAAAGGTTTTCTACAAATTTTAACAGGAAGATTGAAATCGATTCCTATAGAGGTTTTCCAAATTTTCTATATAATCATTCTGGGAATTCTATTGTTTTAAAACAAGTCATCTTTTCAAAAGAATATAAGAATATAATCTGAGGTTCAAAAGCTTTCACGACAATCTTTCCAATTTTCAAAACATATTAAAGCTTTAAAACAAATAAAAATTTCTTCATTATACAGGAAATCTTTTCCAATTTGAATTTAAATAAAAACAATAAATAACTTGTTTCAAATGCTTGAAGAATTGAATTTTGAAGTAGACCCTTGCCTTCAAATTCCAAAATTATCAAAGCCTCTTCCAAAAAAAATCCTCTTTTCCAGAAAGTTGAAAATAAAATCGGAGCCAATATCCCGAGAACTTCTTCCAATTTTCAACCACCCCAAAATACCATTTTCATTCTCATGAAATAGCCTCTCTCCCCTCTTTCAGTTAACACAATGATTCACTCCATGAATTATTTCCCAACACCAGATTTCAATTTTTTAACTCATGTCACAATCCCAAAATATCTTTCCAAATCAAATCACAAGATATTTCCTCTTAGATATTTTATAAGATATTTGTTTATTTAATAATTTAAAATAAAATATTAATTTTAATTATCCATTCATTTAAATCCACAAATTTAATTAATTAATTAAATAAAACTTTTATAATCTAACAATTTTAATATCAAATTTAATCTAATTAATTTTAATCACTGTATAAAATAAATTTAATCTAAATAATTAAATTACTTTATAAAATAGATTAAATATAATTAACTAAATCAAATTTAAAGCTTCTAACAACATTAATCATGATTAAATAAATAAATAATTTAAAACATTAATTAACATTAATTTCCCACAGAGCATACCTTTCAAAATAATTAAACAACAAGGCACACAGGGACAACATGACAACAAAGCATGACCAAAACAAGGACTAATGACACACTGTAACTAGGGTTGTGGTTTGACAAGGAAACCCTATTACTACCTCCCAATCAACTATTTCATTAGGTAATGGACATTCTCAAACCTGCAAATCCAGGTGGAGTCGACATCCTGTACTTGCAATCCTACAATCAAAACATATGTCGAAAATGTATATAGATCATGAAAAACCACAATGTGAAGGGAAAATCGTGGAATCACAGGGTGCTCACAAGTGAGTGATGCAATCTCGTTCCCTTCACCAATATAGTGTCACATCAAAACTAACAAAACTAAACATCAAATAACTACAGATGAACATATATCAATACTATGCTAACTAGAGAGCATGTCATAATCAATAATCACCAATATAGTGTACCATCACATCTCAATATAAAAATCATCATCGCTATAATATCAGCAACCAAACAACAACATCATAGTATCATAGTCTATCAAAATAAAAGCATTTTCTGAAAAAATGAGAAAATCAGAGGGGTGCTACATCCTCCCCCCAAGGATCAGGCTTACTCCTGGAAGCCTGCGAACAAATAGGGATAGAGCTCTCTCATCCTGGTCGCATCCTCCTAACTCACTGATGTGTCATCTCTCGGATCCCACTAGACCCTAACTTGCTCAATATCTTGACCCCTCAGGGCAAGTCTCATTTGTTGCATGATGGCCACAGGCTCCAAAGCCAACTGTCCGTCCTCTACCTATAAGGAATTCCAATCAAGGATGTGAGATATATCAGGGTGGTAAGGCCTGAAACCTCAAACATGGAATATTTCATGTATGCACGAGAGATTGGGCGGTAAAGCAAGACGATAAGCTACTCGTCTAATCTTCTCAAGAATCTTGAATGGCCCAATGAAGCGAGGTGCAAGCTTAGAGCCCTTTTCATATCGAATTGGACTCTTTCACGGATGCACTCACAAAAAGACTCAGTCACCTACTGCAAACTGACGATCCACCTGATGCGCATCTACATACTTTTTATGTCTATCTTGTGCAACAACCAAATGTTCCCTGATCTAGATCACCTTCTGCTCCATGTCCTAAAGCATCTCAGGACCCAATAGAACTCTGTCCTCTAATTGATCGCAACTTAAAGGAGTCTAACGTGGTCGTCCATACAATGCCTAGAAAGGAGGCATACCAATCAAACTCTGATAGCTATTATTATATGCAAACTCCACTAAATGGAGATAGTCCTCCCATCGTGTATGTTGGTCCATCGCATGCATGTGTAACATATCCTCAAGGATCTAGTTGACCCTCTTGGTTTGTCTATCTGTCTCAGGGTGATATGTTGAACTAAAGTTCAACTACGTCCCCATGGCATTTTGCAATGACGTCCAAAGAGCTAAGGTGATGTCATGCCTGATTTTTTCACTACAAAATACAACAATTTTTTTTTAACTATTAATTATGGTAATTAATGCTCTTGAAAATATAGATGTCTAAAATACCAACCTTATTGACGGTAATATTAATATTAATATTATCAGTGGAAATTTTAACATTAAATCTATTGAACTAAAAACTAATACTAATGTTAAATCCATATACATTAATATTAATGCTAGATTAATTAACCATAATTTTAAATATAATACTAATATTGAATCTAATGATATTAAATCTATCAATGTTAATTACTATTATCAATATCAATATTCATCCCTAAAATTTATCTTAATATTATTATTTTAACATTTTTCCACTGTAATGCCCCACCAAGTAACCCTAAAGGAAGTTGCAATTAACATCTTAAGCAAACCAATTTTTTTTTTATAAAGTGCATTTAACATACACATTCACTTACTAGTTAACAACAACCTCTAAGGCTACAAGGTTAGGATTACTTTAACCCACACATACATAATACATATAACCATAGCCTTATGAACTTTATGAAATAAACATCATACATCATAAGAATACCACATAACATAATAAGATAATCAACCAAAATACAATCTCATAAACATTATCTTAAACCAATAGTTACATCATTCATTCCCAGAATGAGGCAATAGTACAAATGTATTAAAATTACATAACTCCACCTCTTACAAAAGAGGGATAAAGTATCATATACAAACTGAAATATTACAATGCAAGAAATTACAACAAGAACCGCGAGCTGTCCATATGGATGTCTCACTAGTAATCAAGGACTTGTCGGGGACCTGAAACGGTTTTGGTGCATGTTCCACCCAACCAATGTGGTACCCGAAGGCCCACCCCCCATGCTAGGAGATAGTAACAAAGTAACATGGACAAAGATTCTACTACCTCTAACCAAAGGCAGACTCATACTGACATAACCAAATAAATGTCATACATAAGTACAAATCTAGCTCAACTCAAGTACAACACAAGTACAAATCAAACATCACTGACATAGGTCACATTGCTTCCAGACATAAAGTAGATCAAGTATGTTCACAGAACCATACACATAAAACAATTAACAATAGTTGTCCTAGATAGAGTGTCATCGCAAGGTTTGTCATGAGATCTCCTCTGGCATTTTTCATAGGTCTTACATTAAGTAGTCCCATGGTCTTCAACCAAATCCCGACACTCATACTCACTCATTCAGAATCAACTACCTCTCGCAAGAGCAAGATAGTTGATCTTGCTATTCCAGGCCTTCTCACTCATCCCAAGTCTAAACAAGCCCTTGTGTCTATGAGTGAGGATTAAATTATCTTGATTAGTGTGAACTGCATCCTAATCATCTAAGTACATTAATTTAATTATCACTTGATTAACTCACTTTTGAAAGTTACCCGGTTTACCACTTTGGGCTCCAGCCCCTAACAAAAGCCACTCTTCTAATGGACAACACACTCACAACCAATCACCAAGGGAAACACAAGTGCATACAAACTAGGCATCATAACCACTCCAACACAAGGAGGATACAAATAATAGAAACTCACTCCAAACATCTTGGAGACAACAATCACATAGTCCACTCCTTTCACAGGAGGTACAAAAGATCTCACTCCAAACATCTTGGAGGCAACAACACATAGTCCACTCCCTCTCTACTGTGTATAGCAACAAGATGTGTCCAAACTACAAGGTCACCCATGCCAAGGAGAGACACTGATCCCATAATCACCATAAACCAAGGAGGCAAAACATCCCAAGCCACAGGAAAAAGACGCCATGACCCAAGGGTTTTCCAACTGATGTATACAAAGATCCAACAACCCTTATCCTCTAAGTTATTCTGGAAGACTTATAATTTAGGACTAACACTAAATCCTAAAACCAACAATGCAACTTGACGACATAGCAACAAAAGCATTCAAGTCATCAATCAAATCTACTATTTGGATTTCCTAAATCCATACTCATTCAATAGGTAGTGTTGACAAAGTCAAAGACATGATAAGTAGATCATCTAAAATAATCATAACCCCTATTTCCCTTTTCATTATTGGAAATCTAAAACAATTAAACTTACTTCCCTTTACTGAATACAGAGAATTAAATCCTTTAAGATAATCATGAGGAAGATACTACTTTTGGATATACTAAATCCATATCTTTTTCATAATCCAATCACAATGATTCAATTAATCTAAATAGAAATTAATAAATAACATAATTGATTGCCTCATCAATAAAATAACTTCTTAATTTACTTTTAAATCGACACAAATCCATGCAAGTAAACTCTTTCCATTTCCTAACCAAATCTTACATCTCATTCAATTTTCTATTTAAAACATTCAATCACTTTAATATAATAACATATTGTTTCTCTAACCATTTTCCATATACACTAATCAATCCATTTTTAAATCTCTATTCAATAATATATTGCATTCTTTAAATCAAATATTTAACTCCTTCAATTAAACTTTAACATGTCATTTTAAAATAACAATAATTTCCTATATGTTTATAATTTTAATTCCACTAATCTAATATACAAATTTTATTTAAAATAATATAAATAAATATAATACTTTAATATTATATATTATAATATAAAATATTATTAAATAATATTTTAATATTATAATAACAATACATAAAATATTAATATTTATAAATATCAATTTATTATTATTTTATTTTCAGAACAGCCATGGGAAAATAATTAACAGCAGTCTCATGTTTCAAGCATAACTCAAAAACTACGATCTGGGTATTTACGATTTTTGGACAGGGGAAAGTTTCAAAATGCAAAAACCCTTTAAATTTCCTGAAAACCCAGTTTGTGAAAGTAAAGTTATAGGCGACAATCAGACCATTTTACCATGAAAATATAACTATACTGCAGATTTTAAAATCTGTTTTTAATAATAAACAGAAAGTTTCATTTTCTAAAAACATTCTAAATGCATTGTTCAATCTCTATGTTTGATTTCAATAACAATAAAATCAATTTCCCCAAATAATTTAAATTCAACTAAGGTTTTCACAATTTTCACTCAAGAATTTTCACAAGCAAAGGCTGTAAATTTATTTAATTATTTTCTTCTAATATCAAATTTATTTTCTAAAACAGATTTAACAAACAAATCTTTAATCATTACTATTTTAAAGAAAACAATCAAGAACAAAACACAAAAAAGGAAAACCTGGTACAAGAAGCTACAGGAAGAGATGAATTTTGATGCAAGCCTCCTCCAAAGATTTCTTGAATTTTCTTCAATCTCCAATGAATCCAATTCAAAATCCAACAAATGCAAACAATCTTTCCTTCAATCAATTCTACAATCAAACTTTCTTCAAACCCTTGTGCAAATTTTCCAAAATTTCTTCCTGCTGTAAAAATGTATTTTTTCTAAAAACTTTTTGCCCTAAAATTAAAACATGTATTCTTTATAAATCAAAAATACCTAATACAACCCTAATTCACATTACATGCAAATTAGATATTTCAATTTCAATTTCAATTTCAATTTTTACAACCCTAATTCACATTACATGCAAATTAGATATTTCAATTTCAATTTCAATTTCACTTTCAATTTCAAATTTTTTCAATTTCAATTTCTTTTTTCAATTTCAAAAAATGCAATTTCAAATAATAAATTAATTTCCAAAGTTGCAACCAATTTTCCAAATAAACATTTAATTACAATTTCTAATTTAATTCTCACACGTTGGAATTAAATTCCAAAATTAATTCTAATTCTTTTATTTCCTTTCATTCTCTTGCATCACGTTTAATTAATTAATTTAATTATTTAATAACTAAATTCAACCCCTTGGATCAAATTTAATTAATTAAATAAACTAAATATAATTAATTAATTTAAGTATAAACTTTTATCCACATTGCATTATTTAAATTAAATAACCATCAACATGATTTAAATGCAATTATTCTAAATATCTATTTCCAAATCAAGAATTCTTCAGAATTAAATAACATTAAAGCAAGACAAACAATGACTCGACACACACAATTGACGACACACTAAGGCTAGGGTGTAAACTTGACACATGTTACCTAGCTACTATCTCCCGTTCAACTTAACCGTTGGATCGACACGCTCAAACCTATGAAACCAGGTGGAGTCGATGTCATGTACCTGCAATCCTGCAACCAAGTAAACAACATCATATAATATATCCAGCATATAATACACACCGTGAAGAAGAAATTACGGATTCGCAAGGCGCTCGCAAGCGACTGATGCGAAACCATCCCCTTCACTAATACACTCATCGAAACTGACACTTCCATCATAATTCCAATAATCTCATAATAACATCTCATGTTAACTCTACAACATCATTAATCCATAATACGTGTGAAACAATAATCAGATAACTACATCCCACAATAATGTTGTCGCTCAATAGTAGCAATCAAAACATTATAACAAAATGTATCCAGTATCAAAGTAATTGCAACCAAACATAGCACAAAGCAACTTGAACAAGAATCAAAACGGAGGGGTATTACAATGCTCTTCTTGTGAATAATTCTTGGAGACTCATATTTGATCAAAATGACTAGTTGAACATCATGAAGAATAAGTATTTTCTGAGTACAATAGATTTAGGGAGGTTCTAGATATTGATCACCTTTTGAAGGGATCATGGTTCTGGAAAAATATTCTTCATACTAGGTATATCATTCACAAAGGTTCTTGTAGGCTCTTCAATAATGGAAGGTTGATTAAATTTTGGGATTATGTTTGGTGTGGAAAACTCTCACTCAAGGATCTTCCTTGGGCTCAAACTTTGAAAGATACTTGTGTCAAGACCTTTAGCTGTTGTGTTGCTGATTATATTCAAGATGGGAAATGGAAGAATTTGAGGGTTGTTGAACCAAATCTTTGGGAGCTTCAACACTTCCTTTCTCTAATTCATATCCCTTCTTCCCTAAAATTTGACAAGTTGATATGGCACCCCTCTTCAAATGGTTTGTACTCAGTTTCTTTAGGTTTTAATATGCTAATAGAGTAGAAAAATCTCCCCCTTTTTGGAGCAATCTTTGAAACGTAACACTCATCTCTAAGATCAATATTTTCTTTTGGATCTTCATCCAAAATAAAATACTTATTGATAATTTATATAGAGTGCGGTTTACCTTTCTTAATAGGTGTGCCTTGTGTGAAAGTAATTTAGAATATCCCTTTCACATTTTCCTTGGTTGTAGCTTCTCTCAGTCTATTTGGGATCAGATTCTATCCCTCTAGGAATTAAATTGGATTTCCCCAACTCTTTTATTGATTTTTATGGTCAATGGAACTATCCTTCTACTAATCCTTTTCTCCTAGTGTTGTGGTCTCTTACAACATTGCATGTTGCATGGGGCCTATAGAAAGAGAGAAACAACCATGTGTTCAAAGATGTGCACTTAAAGAAAGAAGGCATTTTGATTAAGATCAAAAGAGCTATCAAAGAGAATTTGATGAATTGGGTCACTGAGAAGTACATGGAAGGACCAAAACTTAATATTTCTAAGTATGATCCTTAGGTTGCTAAGAAATGGAATCTCCACTTTGATATCTCTTTCCTATTTAGAAATATAAATAATTCTAGAGAGAATGTGGTTTGGAGGTGTTTGCTAAAGGGTGGATTAAAGTTAATTTTCATCGAACGACCAAAGGGAACCTTGGGATATCTAGAAGTGGGGGAGTGTTAAAAGATGAGGAAGATAGGTTTTTTTTAGTGGTGGCACTCTCATTGAGCATTCAGACGAATCACTTTGCTAAAGTTGCAGTAGCTTATAACGATTTAAAATTAGCTTATGACAAAGGATATAAGACGATTTGGTTGGAGGGGGACTCTTTAAACATTATTAGATGTCTTAAAAATGATCATTCCCCTAGCTAGTCAATTGACACATTCATCTCAAACTCCCTAAATATGATCAAATCCTTTGATGAAATCAGGATTACACATATTTATCCTGAGGTAAATAAATTGGTGGATATTTTTGCTAATGAAGGTGTGAAAAATGAATCACTAAAAATATGGGAGGGCTACTCCTCTATACACATCGACGCTCTAGCCATTATAAATTATGAATGCTAGCATGGATTCTAAGAACCGATGGGATATGGGAATTATGAGACTCAAATTCCTCACATTTTTTAAGTAAAAAGGGGTTTCCTTCCCTTTTCTTATCTGTCAAGATCTATGGAGCAACATATGTGGTTTTCTTATTATACTAATTACTATTACTATGGGTGATGAGAGAAGTAGAGTGGAGCCCTTATCCTATGATGGGGTTTGTATGAATAAAAAAGTATGGAGAATTGTGGAAGAGGGGTGCCTAACTCACTACCTAGAGAGGCTCCATGATCATGACCCAAAGCTACCAATCTTTTCATCTAAGGATTGAAGAATATGGTGTTGAATGTGAATGGAAAGGAAATTTCCATTAATAAGGAGGTGATTGATAATATTACAAGGCTTTCAATGCAAGATAGGAAGTTCTTTCAAGATAGAAGACAAATGACAAAGACCTAAACCAATTTTTTAAGGGGAAGGAACATGGGAAGCTAATGAAACTCTCCTCATGGGGCTACAATTATCTATCTATCAAACCCATATGGGTGGAATTTGTTGAGGCCATAATGCATTATATCACATTGGATGGTAGGTTCACAACAATTTGTGTTGTTCATTTCATTTTATTAAACCAATTTCAACATAATTTTTTGGTTTCATTTTCCTATTTTCTATTAAATTCTCTAGATTATAATACTAAAGAAAACCTAAAAAATCCCAAATTACCTATTTTGCATGAGGGGTTCATCCTCATTATTATGGAATATGTTAAAAACAAACCCCTATGCTGAGCCCAAGGGGGAAAGGGAATGTTAAGAAAAAAAATAAATGGTTGTTCACTACTGTGATATGAGTTTAGATACCAGTGAAGACAAGGATGATGAGGACTGGAGGGAAGAAGATGAGGGAGAAAATTCTGTGGAAGTGTTCTCTGTGCTACCGTCTAAGGGAGATGATCAAAGGAAAATAAAGAGCACTGATAAGAACTCCCCTAAAAATAAAGTGAAGAGGACTATCTCCTAGAGTGAGGGCTCACAAAAAAGGGAGGAGGAGGAAGGGGAAGAAAATATTAAAGTCTAAAGGGGAAGCACCTTGCAAAGGTAAGAAGAAAGTGGTTGACAAAATGGCTATTGGGATACTATCTCCAAAGATAACCATGATTTTTCTGATTTTCCCTATTTGTTTGAGGACTTTACTTATCTCCAAACTAACATAGAGGAGATTTATGATGTCTTGGGGCTAGCTAGGGAAGGGGATACTAACCAATTTAAACTATCAAAATGATTCTTTCTATAAATCAAAAAATTAATATCAAAGTTGGAGCACTATCCTGAGACAAATACCAATGAGGATTAGGACAATCTAGGGGTTGGGAACAAAGAGATTAAGAATAAGATTGATGGTATTGATAATTCTATTAATGTTTTAAAGATGGATTTTGAAAAATGTATGACTAAATTGAAAGAGAAAGTTTAGGAAACTAATAGAAATCTGAAGAATATTTTAAAGATTAGCCATTTCTCTATAAAAACAGTGCTAAGGGGATTAGGATTCTAATAGAGAAGCTCAAAGAAATGAGAGAGGAGTAGATTACTAATGGGATCCCTAAGGAGAATATAAAGAAAGAGTATTTAAATAAAGACAAAGGGAAGAAATAGGTGTATACTAAATCAAAGCAGTCAAGTTCAAGGACAAGGGGGAGAAAAAAAGTCTTTCAAGGAGGAAAATAACGAGTTACTAAACTTGGTTAATCCTAATCAAAACTTCTACAACCAGAAGCTAGATGTGGTAAATACTCTAATTAATATGAAATAGTCCAATGGTTATTTTTTTGATTTTAGTTTGTTGTTGGTAGGCTATTGTTTGGTTGTGTTTACTTGTGAAATTTTTTGTTTGTAAGGGTATCACGTCCCTCCAAAACTTTTTTTTCTTGTTAATAAAAAATAAACATTCTTAAGAAAATTATTACTTTTTCTCATCTTAAGTTATAAACATAAAGTCACTTTATTAAGTCATATTCAAATGACTTAATTTAAATTTGAATAAAATAAAAAATAGTCTTCAAATTTGTGTTGCTCTTTTCTAAATTCTACTCACTTGAAGCTTTAGATTGTGGTGATTGTGGTGATTGTGGCGAATAGAGAGAATATTTAGGTTTGTAACTTCTAATTTTTTTTACAATAGGTGAAATAAACTTGGCCCCTAGGATGGAGGGTACTATGGAGGAACATCTTTTAAGTTAATAATTCCTCAATTATCTCCTTGATTCTCCCATGAAATATTGTTACATCTTTTCAAAAGAAACTAAAGGAAGAGGAAATATCGCATAACTTTTTCACAGTATTTCCATCTAAAGTATCCTTTTTAAAGAGATCCTCTAAGATCATTTATTTTAAATTATTCTTAATATTCGGCATACTGATTAAGAAAGTTTGATCTTCTTTGAGAAAATAAAAATCAAAAGATAAACAATTGGATTGAATATCAAACATATTAATTCACAAAACTTAGTATTTTGAACTCTATTATTAATTGTATTAGGTCCATTAGTTTACACTCAACCCCCTTAAATCATGAGATGAAATTATTTTCTTCAATATTGTTAAATAAGTTTTAAGGAACCAAAATATTTATAACAACCTTTACCATCTCTTTGAGATCTCTCATTAGTAATTTTTCCATATTTTCTTCCTTCTTTATGGCTTTTAGTTTGATATTTTTTTATTATAGTTTAGCAACTTCTTCAATATAAATAAGCCCATTCAAAATAACTCATTCTACCCAAGATTCAACTGCTTTACCAGATGCTTGATATTTTTTTCTTGATGGTTTCTCTACTTACATATCCTATCAATGAGCTCATAGAGCTTGATGATATAGTTAGAGGTTGAGAAGTTGTATCCATAATAGATTTGATGTAGGAAGTTAGTACCTAGATATTCTCTTCCAATCACTCTCATATCCTCTTTTTCTATTATTTCTACCAAGTTGGTAACCGATGGTTGAAAGTCGTGAATATCACTTTCAGGAGTGATTGGACCATGATTTACTTGAGAGACTCTATAATCAACCTCCATCATGTATTCTTCATTCTTGTCCATTTTAGGCTCTATTATATTGACATATTGATAATTTGAAGAAGATTACACCATCAACCTAGAAGTAGTATGAGCCTTATTTGGTTAAGGTTCCATATGCAACAACTTTTTTACTGCATAAAAAATAGGATCAATTAATTGCATATTATTTCTCTTATTTTTAACTAATTCCTTCATCCACGGTGATAGGGAGGGTAGTGGTTGAGAGTTGGATTTTGAAGAAGAGTAAGATGTACTAAGAGGCAGGGTAGGCTTAGGAATAGTATCAACACCTATGTTACTTGGTGATGGTGAAGGAGGAGGAGATGGTGGAGGAACCCAAGATGATAAAGTTGACGAGGAAAAGAATTAACTTGTGGTTTATCATTAGTAGAGACCTGAGAGCTTCCCTCCACACCTTGGCTTGATGGTCTCTTTACTTATAATTTATTTTTTGGCTAGAGATTTACTCCTCCATACGTATTCTTCAAATTTGAATCCTTCCTAGGATCTTCTTAATCACCTCTACCATTCATGGTAGGTCTATATTTTGTGGAGTATGTAAATGCAATGTGTGGATGTAATGAATATGTAATGTGATTTTTTATCCTCACTATATTTTCCTTTATAGTTGGAATAGTAGTAATGCGTTCTATTATTTTTACTATCAACTATATTTTATTTATTGCATTAAAAAAAGTGTCCTTTCTCAAATGTTAGTCATTTTTTTATCATCCTACTTAATGGGCATAAGAGGTTACATTTGAATGGTATAAGTATAGAATAGATCCAACATGTCGAGCCATAATCTTCATTATCATCTACATCCCATTATATATTGAAAGCTTCAATTTGATCCATTATTAATCTCATCCAATATCATCTTTACAATCCCCCTAATAGTCTTCCAAATGGGGTACATGAGTGTACAATGGCCTAAATTTCAAATTATCTCTAACATAATTATTGATATCAAAGGAGAGTCTATTTCTATGTAAGTGTAAGGTAATATTTACAAGAGGCCTCTCAATGTTTTGAGAATTCAAAGAATATTGATAAGTATAATAACTTATATTCAAGGGGAAGGAGTATCCTACATTCTTTCTTACTTTACACCTTTTATTTATTGAACCCATCTACCTGCATACCTCAATGAGAATGAGGTGATTACTTATATAGTAAGGTAGATTATAACGATGATAATAAAAATCACCTATTTTGATATATGTGAATCTTAAACATTTCATATAATAGCTACCAAATTGAGTTATCAAGTTTGCATCTTCAAGATAAATATTGAGTTAAATATTTCCATCCAATTCTCTTACAATCAATATGGTGAAAGCATTATTAACTTGATTAAAGTCCTTATTATTGATTCCAAGTTGAAGCTATGGATATAACCTAGACTCATTGAAATTTTAGTCTAGGCCATGCCATCATAATTTCAATTGCATAGAAAAGGTATTAGGACATGTAGAAAAATTGATTCATTTGGAAGTTCATGAATTGATTATATAATTTATGGCTTATTAGCTTTCCCAAATCAATAAATTGTAAACCATAACCAATGACATAATAAATTGACACATATAATATTAAAAGGTACTCATTTCCTTGCTTCCCACTACCCTATTATGAAACATAATTATATCAAAGATATATTATTTAAAGTGAGACCTCTAAAAATTATTTAAGGTTTGGGACTTTATATTATTAGGCACCTTCAACCAATGTTTGGAAATATTAGAGAGATGTTTTTTTTCTTATCTTGAATTTATTTTTCCCTTTATCCATATATTTGTCTCTCAAGGTAACTTGTCAGTGATATTCAAGTACAGGTTGACTAGCTAATCATCAATAGTCTTAGATTCCTTAGTGTTACACTTATAATTCCTCACATAAGAAATAATACGTATATACAATAAATAGAAGTTGGGAATCCACCTACATGAGCTAGGCCACTTGAAAAATTTGACTCTAGGTTGCATTTAATTCTAAGACTATTCTAGATTGATATGTCATAACTTACTATCTCTAATTTCAAATAACACATTATCTAAAATGGTAACATGATCATACCCTTGATATTCAAATTTTATTTTGTGAGGGTTTGAAAGTATCCAAATGAGAAAATCTAGGGTTTCAAGTAGATTTTGGTTGGTGAAAAGAGAAAGGAGTTTAATTGGGTTGATGAAGTAGCTATGGTGGATGCAATTAATGAATTTACAATTTTAAATCCCAAAAAACTTAAAATCCAACTACAAGTAAGAGGTAAGGGTTTTGAAATGGAAATAATATGCATAATATATTTAAAATAATATGAAATATGTTTTCCCTACCTCATAGTGCATAATCAGATTAAGGAAATAATTTGTAGAGAACTAGTGACAACAATAAGTTCTAGGTTGTGTGATAGAGATCCTCTATTCATCTAAAGTTTAATAGTAACAATTAAGTCAGAGAGATACTTTAATAACTTTAGATTTTAAGTTGATCAATATTTTTGAGCTATCCCAAACTTTATTGGTGATTTAGAAGGTTTTGAAACTTTATGGAGTGCTAGTGCTCTAGTTTGAGCTATAAATTTTTTTCTCATTAATACATCCTTTATAAAGATTGAATTTTGGAGCTTATCATCAACTTGAGAAATTTGTTAGCATTTTGGTGATTTCATGCCTAGACCTGTTAACACCAAGAACTTTGCAATATTTAGTAAAAAAAATGAGTTAAAAGTGAACTTTGTTGGCAATTTTAAAGGTTCACAAACATTGAGAATCTCCCAACACTTTATTTTTCAACACTTTGAGAAGTGTTATAAATTTTAAAGGAGTGAGAAGTGGAAAGAAAAACTACTTATTACGGGGTTAGGAGGTTTTGGAATTGGGGAAAACATTGTTAGGATTTTAAAGAAGAACTTGTTGGGATTCTGGGGAGTTTACTTATAAAAATATCAATAAGGTTTGAAGAAACTCAAAATATTTGAAAAGAAAGAAATAATTAAAAAAATTGTGAACCCTAAAGATTTTGACGGTTCTTTTCCATCATGATTTGTTCAAGGTTGACTCCACAAGGAGTCAAGGCAACCAAATTTTTTGGAAAAGGACTTAGACCCAAATTTATAGGAAACAACTTATGAAGCCATTGGAGAAAAACACGTTCTCTTGGTTTAGGAAGGGAATATGCCTTGATACATGTACTTAATTGTATTTATTTTACCTCTAGATGTATTTGCAATGTAAAATGGAAAGTTGGAGAATGACAACAGTGAGGTGCCATTTACCTAGTAATCCTATTTATTGTTCATATATCTCAAGTACTCTTGGAAAACATCCTTGGATGCATAAGGTGTAATAAAAAAATAATTTATAATTTATATTTTTGAAGAATATTGGAATTAGTTGTTATATGCATTCATGAAGGAGTTGGAGTTGGGAGTGGTGATTACCAATCTATTTTTAAAAACTATCTCAACTTGGTTATGAGAATATAGTAGTGGAGCTTCTTGAATATTATTGGTGAGTCCTATATGAGTTGGGTGATGATTTGGGCACCTAACTTGAGATATGGGGAGTTATGGAGGAGTTACAAGTCAAAGATAACATCTATTATTATTATTATTATTATGAAGGTTATTTTTGATGTTCACAACTTATTGGGTAAGAGTAACTTATTTCTATTTATATTTTATGCCAACAATATTAAATTTTTTTGTAAATGTCTTGGGATAGTTAGCCATTTGAAAATTGCAATGGTGTATTTTTCCTCAAAAAAATATTTAGTTTTGGGTTTACTTAAATTGTTGTATTGATGCTTCTTTTTATTCTAGTTTTATTTTAAATTTCCTATTTATGAGACTTTCATTTGACTTTTGGGGTTCAAATTGTGCATTGATGAATTTTATTTGAGGAATTTTACATATTTGTAACTCTTGGAATAAGTGTTGTAATTTGACATCTATAAACTTCCATATCCAAATGGGATCCCTAGTAGGATATATAGGGGAGTAGATGCGTTGGGGAATTTTATTGTGAAGATGGGGGTTGCAAATAGGACTGGTATGGGACGGTTGTAATCCATTCCCCCCTATTTTTGTATGAATTATGTTGATGCCAAAAATTGGAAAGATAACAACCTTTTGTGGGAAACTCAGTTAAAGGGGGGACCTATTGTGCTAAATTGAGTAACCTCTAGATTTTAAAGAAGCTAAATTATTCTGTAACTGGGGTTTTGAATGGGAAAATAAAGCAAATATAAAAATAAAATATCTAACTAAGGCGATGCGCTAAGATTTAGATGTAAGGAACGATAGACCTATCTTGTAGATACAATTTAATGACCCATTCAACAATTTGCTATGACTTGAAATAACAAACATCAAAAAGAAAGACCTAGATAATTCATTTCATGACATAAAATAATTTGCATAGAGGTTTACTAAACAGAAAGAGTCGAAGACATGGTTCTAAATCAACATTCTATTCAAATCATTGAAGTTGTAAATGAACTATTTAGAAAAAACATAGTATAATGTTATCAATAGTTAAGAAATAGAAAGGCCAAATTACAAGGGCATAGTCTATGATTCTTTACAATTATCTAACAAGACAAAAGGCCTGGTGTCTTCCTAATTTTTCTGTAGATATTTTGAACTTTTTAAAAGATCAAGAGGAGAAGTATATATAACCAAGACTTCCACTGCTTGAAGGCTTGTAACAGAAAAGATTCCCCATCATGAATCATAATGCTTGCAACAATGATTCATCACAGCCATTGTAACAGAAAGATTACCGAGCATGAACCCAATAACTCATGAGCTAGATGCATTCTGCAAATGATATCAGTGGTCCTGAATTACCCTATGCCAACAAGTGTCACCTCTCAGTGAAGGAAGTTAGATCACACGACAATGTATTGTAGTTTGGCATTTACGCTACCCCCTTGTTTCACATATAACAATGGGGACACTCATACTCACTCATGCGGAATCAACTACCTCTCGCAAGAACAAGATAGTTGATCTTGCCATTCCAGGTCTTCTCACTCATCCCAAGTCTAAACAAGCCCTTGTGTCTATGAGTGAGGATTAAATTATCTTGATTAATGTGAAGTTAATCCTAATCTTCTAAGTACATTATTTTAATTATCACTTGTTTAAATCACTCCTGAAGGTTATCTAGTTTACCTCTTTGGGCTTTGGCGCCTGACAGAAGCCACTCTTCTATTCAACAACACACACCCAAACAATCCACCAAGGGAACCACAAGTGCATACCAACTAGGCATCATAATCTACTCCAACACAAGGAGGATACAAATAATAGAAACTCACTCCAAACATCTTGGAGGCAATAACACATAGTCCACTCCTTTCACAGGAGGTACAAAAGATCCCACTCCAAACATCTTGGAGGCAATAACACATAGTCCACTCCTTTCACAGGAGGCAACAAGATGAAACCACATAACAAGGTCACTCCATACAAAGAGACACAGATCCCATAATCCGTTCCTAAACCAAGGGGGTGCAAACATTCCCGTTCGTGAAAATCGGGTAAAATTGAAAAGACGCCATGCATTACCCAAGGAAAAACAACTGGATGGCACAAACATTCAACAACTCTTATCTTCTAAGTTCTTCTGGAAGACTTATAATTTAGGACTGACACTAAATCCCAAAACCAACAATGCAACTTGATGACATAGCAACAAAAGCATTCAAGTCATCAATCAAATCTAATATTTGGATTTCCTAAATCCATACTCATTCAATAGGTAGTGTTGACAAAGTCAAAGACATGATAACTAGATCATCTAAAATAATCATAACCTCTATTTCCCTTTTCATTATTGGAAATCTAAAACAATTAAACTTACTTCCCTTTACTGAATACAAAGAATTAAATCCTTTAAGATAATCATGAGGAAGATACTACTTTTGGATATACTAAATCCATATCTCTTTCATAATCCAATCACAATGATTCAATTAATCTAAATATAAATTAATAATCACATAATTGATTGCCTCATCAATAAAACAACTTCTTAATTTACTTTTAAATCGACACAAATCTATGCAAATAAACTCTTTCCATTTCCTAACCAAATCTTACGTCTCATTCAACTTTCTATTTAAAACATTCAGTCACTTTAATATAATAACATATTGTTTCTCTAACCATTTTCCATATACACTAATCAATCCATTTTTAAATCTCTATTCAATAATATATTGCATTCTTTAAATCAAATATTTAACTCCTTCAATTAAACTTTAACATGTCATTTTAAAATAACAATAATTTCCTATATGTTTATAATTTTAATTCCACTAATCTAATATACAAATTTTATTTAAAATAATATAAATAAATATAATACTTTAATATTATATATTATAATATAAAATATTATTAAATAATATTTTAATATTATATATTATAATATAAAATATTATTAAATAATATTTTAATATTATAATAACAATACATAAAATATTAATATTTATAAATATCAATTTATTATTATTTTATTTTCAGATCAGTCGTGGGAAAATAACTTAACAGCAGTTTCATGTTTCAAGCATAACTCGAAAACTACGATCTCGGTATTTACGATTTTTTGATAGGGATAAGAAAATTTCAAAATGCAAAAACCCTTTAAATTTTCTGAAAACCCAGTTTGTGAAAGTGAAGTTATAGGCGACGCAACCAGACCATTTTACCATGAAAATATAACTATACTATAGATTTTAAAATCCGATTTTTAATAATAACCAGAAGGTTTTATTTTCTAAAAACATTCTAAATGCATTGTTCAATCTCTATGTTTGATTTCAATAACAACAAAATCAATTTCCCTAAATAATTTAAATTCAACTAAGGTTTTCACAATTTTCACTCAAGAATTTTCACAAGCAAAGGCTGTAAATTTGTTTAATTCTTTTTTTCTAATATCAATTTTGTTTTCTAAAACATATTTAACAAACAAATCTTTAATCACTACTATTTAAAAAAAAAATCAAGAACAATAAAATACAAAGAGGAAAACCTGGTATAAGAAGCTACAGGAAGAAATGAATTTCTAATGCAAGCCTCCTCCAAAGATTTCCTGAATTTTCTTCAATCCTCCAATGAACCCAATCCAAAACCAAACAAATGCAAACAATATTTCCTTCAATCAATTCTACAATCAAACTTTTTTCAAACCCTTGTGCAAATTTTCCAAAATTTCTTCCCTGCTGTAAAAATGTATTTTTCTAAAAACTTTCTCCCCTAAAATTAAAACATGTATTCTTTATAAATCAAAAATACCTAATTCAACCCTAATTCACATTACATGCAAATTAGATATTTCAATTTCAATTTCAATTTTTACAACCCTGATTCACATTACATGCAATTTAGATATTAATTTTAATTTCATTTTCAATTTCAATTTAAAATGCAATTTCAAATAATAAATTAATTTCCAAAGTTGCAACTAATTTCTCAAATAAACATTTAATTACAATTTCCAATTTAATTCCCACACGTTGAAATTAAATTCCAAATTTAATTTTAATTCTTTTATTTCCTTTCATTCTCTTGCATCACGTTTAATTAATTAATTTAATTATTTAATAACTAAACTCAACCCCCTTGGATTGAATTTAATTAATTAAATAATTTAAATATAATTAATTAATTTAAATATAAACTTTTATCCACATTGCATTATTTAAATTAAATAATCATCAACATGATTTAAATGCAATTATTCTAAATATCTATTTCCAAATCAAGAATGCTTTAGAATTAAATAACATCAAAGCAAGACAGACAATGACTCGACACACACAATTGACGACACACTAAGGCTAGGGTGTAAACTTGACACATGTTACTTAGCTACTATCTCCCGTTCAACTTAACCGTTGGATTGACATGCTCAAATCTATTAAACCAGGTGGAGTCGATGTCATGTACCTGCAATCCTGCAACCAAGTAAACAACATCATACAATATATCTAGCATATAATACACACCATGAGGAAGGAATTATGGATTTGCAAGGCGCTCGCAAGCGAGTGATGTGAAATCGTCCTCTTCACCAATACACTCATTGAAACTGACACTTCCATCATAATCCAGTAATCTCATAATAACATCACATGTTAACTCTACAACATCATTAATCCATAATGCATGTGAAACAAAATCAGATAACTACATCCCACAATAATAGTTGTCACTCAATAGTAGCGATCAAAACATCATAACAAAATGTATCCAGTATCAAAGTAACTGTAACCAAACACAACATAAAGCAACTTGAACCAGAAGCAAAACGGAGGGGTATTACACCCACCATGAAGTTCTCGCTCAAAATTGTGTGCTTTTAATAACAATGTTAATAACATCTATAAATTACAAGTTAAATGCATGGCTATTTATTGATTTACTTACACAATTATTATTAATTTATCAACTAGTTAAATGCACGGTTATTTATTGATTTACCATGATTATTTATTGATTTACCAACAAGTTAAATGCATAGTTATTTATTAATTTTCAGCAAGTTAAATGATATTATTATCCACAATTCATTCTCACAAATGATAGACATATTATTTCTTAATTGCCTTCTAATCATTGATAGGATTCTTAATTTTCACAAGCAACATTGCTACTTATCAATGAATTGATAAAATGTTTTTTTTATGATAAATATTGTTAGTATAATTATTATTAATTCAAGTTTTAATATTAATATTAATATTCGCCTTAAAATAACAGTATTAATGTTTTGGTCATGAAAAGTAATCTTAATATAGCTTGATGCACATAAATCTATTAGAATATGAATTAATTTAGTTTCTTGATGAAGCAATCATAACCTTCCACCATTAAGCAAACATTAAATAAATCCCTCTCATAAATCAAACATCTAAGTACTCAAAACAAAATTGGCCACCATAGAACATTTATCCAATTTAGTCACAATAAAACAAATTTAAGTAGTCATCCATGTAGTTAATATTATTGATATCAACATATATCCAACACATAAACATCCTTGGATACCCTTCAAGGTTCTCTTTTGCATGAATTGATATTAGAATGAAAATATTTTCTAACATCACAAGTGAAAAAACAATAAAACTAATAGCAGCGAATATGTTTTGCAGCATGTATAAAAGCAAGATACATTTATATTTAGTGAGTAGATATTCCAAAATTGAGACAAAAAAAGTGAATACTATTTAAAGAAAATAGAATAGGTGTAAGTGCATTGCTATATTGAGATTTATTTTCATGACCTTAATGACTTCCAAGAGGAAGTCTAAGCTAAGGGGGGGAGGATGTAAGACCATGCCTCATATGTACTCAACACAACCCTAGTTCATTATGTGTTTTTTTTTAATTGATAATTAGATATAGTGTGGATGATAAATAAGATGATCTTTTGGTAATATTCTTGCATTTCATTTTTGACATTATATTTTTTTGTCACTACTATGAAGGTGGAATGCACTCTTATACTATGGAATACAAATTGAAATCTTATAGCTAAAGTTTAGAATATTCGGCTAATAGATTCATGTGATATGCAATTCATGCTTATGATCATGTTTGCAATGTGCAGGGAGGTAATGATGTTACTACAAGAAGGGAAGACCTTTGAGAGCACATCGAAAAAACATCTCCTAGTGATCATGAATTTGACCCCCTTTTTTGGAGCTTAGAAATGAGTAAATTTAAGATGTTGCTAACTTAAGGTGGTGAGGATTGTTATTAAAGGGATAATTGATTATGTTCTATGTGGATGTAAGTGGGGCTAGGGGTTAGGAACCCTTATCCAAGTGTGAAACTCGGATAGATCCTTAAGTGGGTCTTTAAAGAGGGTTGTTGGTCAATTTCTTAGGTTGGGATGCAAAAATAAACCCCATAGGGTCTATACCATATTGGTAGGGGTCAAATGGGCATATAATAGTGCCCAAAGGACATGATTTGACCTTTGAAAATTCTTCATCATAGAGGGTGACGAGTTTTGAGGAGAGGATGAAATGAAAGGATGCGGTGGGGGGGGGGGGGTTTCCAAGTGGATTTTTCCTCTTTAATAAGGAAAAGACTCTCATTGATTGAGGTAGGTAATCTTCACACCACCTCCCCCAAAATTTAAGTTCAAACTCCTATATATTTTGGATAGGAAGAATGAGTGGGGTGTTACCCACTTCTCCTCTTGGAGAACTTGAGTGGAGATGGTAGAAGAAATGAGAAAAGGAGAGGAGTCCACCTCTTGGAAAGATAGTGATCAAGATGGCTTGGCTTGGAGAGGATAGAAAGATAAAAGAGATTGATCCCCTCACCTAATAAAGAGATAAGTTGTCTTCACTTCCATTTCCCATGGTTAATTGTTGTAAGAAAGTGGCATGTTGTATGGATCATGGTTGATAATAGAGTAAAGAACCTATACACCCAAATCTAAAGGAGAAATCTTAAAGGTAGATAGAAATTTCAAGACCTCTACTCATTATGCATTTTTATGAGGAAAGATGGAACTGTGATTGTAACAAGGATGATTATAACATGTGAGTAAATAGTACAACTTAAGATAGTGAAATGCAAGAATTGTAAAAGATATTAATGGGTTGTGAGGATTACTATTCCATGAGTTTTACACATTGGGTGTGTTTTCTTTTCTCATATTTCAATGTTTCAAATGAAAATGATTAACTACCTCCCTTATTAAGTGAAAAATATTCCTCAACATGTTGTGAAAAATATAGTGGAATTACCCATTTGATATATTATGCATATTACAAACATAGTTCAATAAAAGGAGAATGATATGGGTAAATATAGAAAACCAATATTGATGTTAATGTGATGTCAAACACTAACTTAGTAAGATGGGAAGTGTGGTGAACCCTATATTATTAAGCTACAACTGTACATCTTCTAGTGATATCTAGTACTTATGCAAATTGATTAAATATTTCTAAAGGGAAGAAGCAAAAGTAATATTGTTTAAAGAAAACGTGATGCATTTAAGTGCATTGTCTTTATTCTATAATATGGTGAATATCGTAAAATGTGTTGCGTTATGTAATGTGAAACCAGTAAATGTGTTGTACCTCAAGTACGAGATGTAATATAGTGAAGTTTTTAAAGTGTATTGTGTTATGACATGTGAAGTGAAAAACCAATAAATGTGTTGTGCCCCAAGTATGAGATACAGGGTATCTGACTTGGGATAAGGGTGAGGGATGTCGAGTATGATCCCTTATGTGTACCCTTTGTGATTTCATGTTGTGTAAGTCCGTAAATGTGAAATAATGTGAACATAATATGTGTAGATGTGTGTCTACCAAATGAAATGTGAAGTAATTATGTGTAGGCCATTTTTGTATGTTAAATGTTTACCCCTAGCGTACGGCTCCCCTTGGGATTGAGATGCCTGCTAGTGTAAATAGGGGTTGAGGGGTGAGAGAACCCCAAGTGGGAACTCCATGGTTTCTGATGTGTTCCTAACCTACTCCCCCACATGAGAACCACATTTGTTTATTTTTAGTGCAAACCCACTCCTTGATGTATAACCCATGGGTAGAGGATGGAAATTACTTGGGCCATTTTGATCATAGATTTTGGATACTTCATCAATGCAAGGCATTGATACTATGTGGAAAATTTTGTCATGATATTGCACACTATCATAATTATGTGGTCAGGGACCACCAGGTATTGTATGCTATTATATTTATGTGGTTAGAGAACCACCATTCCCCTCCTCCCCTCAGGTGGCTTTATCAAAGTCACGTGGTGCTCGTAATGTGAAATTTTTATTGTTGAGAAATGAGTTATTGATAAAAAAATTAATTGATGTTTTGTTTTATTATATGCCAGTAGTGTTAAATTTTATATTTCTTTTGTTGAGTCTATTTAGCCATTGGAAGGTTTTCATAGTTCATTTCCTCAAGAAGTTATTTAAATTTTAATTTTGAATTAAGATTGGAATTTTTAAATGTAGCTGCGACTGATCTTTATTTGGTTTCCCTCTCAAATTTATAGTTTTTTTTGTTTACTAAAATGTTGGATTATGATTTTATGTTTTTGATTGAGGCTTCTTATTTTTTTCTAACTGTTGGAAAGTGTGGTATAATGTGACATTTGTAAAACTATCATATCCCATGGGGTTCCCTGGCAGGTCGTATAGGGGAGTAGATGCATTGGGGAATTATGAGTTATTTGAAAGGGGCTGCCAATGGGACCAGTATGGGATGGTCATTAATCCATTCTTCCCCTAGTTCTATGATTATTATTTTTGTACCTTCCTCTTGGAGGCTAACCCCCTTATACAAACAATGGAAGGTACCTAAGAGATGTATGGGAGGGTCCTTGGAAAAGGACCTTGAAACCATCTTTCCTAATGGCTATGGTATCCAAGTATCTCCATCGTTGTAAACCCCACTGAGCCTCATGATGTGAGTTATGTGTAATTATTGTGATGTATGGGTAAATTTATAAATAAATGACATGTGAAAGTACTTGATTGTTATGTGAGAAATAAAGTGATAAATAAAATTGAGACTAATATTAGTGAGACATGCTAATGAGGTATGCTTGGCTAAATTTTCTTATGGGTCATTTGACCAACCTATATTGATATTATGAGCCATAATGGTTGTGTTGGGAGAATAGCATTATAGTTAAAACATAGGAATTTGGGATATGTCGCTATTCAAAGAGACACTTTAAAGGAGCATACTATAGATAATAATATTTTTGTTAACATGTATGTTGTGTGTTGTTCCATGATCACTTAGTGCAATAGTTAGCTTAATGCTTGTTTAAAGAAAAAAAAATTGTTGCATTTTCTAGTGAAATTTTTAGGCATGACAAGTGAACACAGGATCCCTGTCAGAAATGATTTGACAAGGAATACAGTGCAACCTAACAATATCACCCATGAACACTCTAGCAATGGATGAAGCATTATAGGATGAATGAACAGGCAAGAAGTGTGCTACCTTCGTCAACCTATCCACTGTCGCCATAATGGCATTGTGTCATCACGAAGAGTTGGATAACCCAACAATGAAATCCAATGAGATTATATCCCATTTCCACTCTGGCACAAAATATGGTTGTAGAAGTCATACCGAATGCTAGTGTTCATCCTTCACTCGTTGACACTCCAAACACCTCGACACAAAGTCAACAATGTCTTGCTTCATACCTTCCCATAAGTATAGTTGTCACAAATCGGCATGCATCTTCTTCGCTCCAAGATGAGCTGAATAGGGTGTCTAATGTGCCTCTATCATAACCAAGGTATGAAGATCTCTAGAAGATGGAACATAAATGCATCCCATGTGTTTCAACAAACCATTTGACTCTCCTAAGAATCTACCCTCAAGAGTCATGCCTGTCTCTATCTCTGATCTCACCTCCTAATACCAGTTGTCTACAAGAAGTGTAGAAAGGATCTGACTCCTCAAATCCACACCAAGAGTCACCATTGACAACTCGTGTCTCCATCCGCTAAGAGCGTCAGTGACTACGTTCTCCTTCCCCTAGATGAACTTCACCTTGAAGTCATACTCGCAAAGGAACTCCATCCATTGCTTGTGCCTGGCATTAAGATTGGGTTGCATGAAGATGTACTATAGACTTTGATAGTCACTATGCAACTCAAATTTGTGCCCCAATAGGAAGTGTCTCCACCTCGTCAAAGCATGTATTACCGCTGCTAACTCAAGATTGTGTGTGGGGTAATTCAACTCATGATCCTTGATTTTTCAAGACTCATATGCTATAACTCGACCATCCTACATCAAGACTGCTCCTAATCCCTCCAAAGATGTGTCTCTATAGACAACAAAAATCTCTAGTAGGATCAGGTATCACAAGAATCGGTGCACTGGTCAACCTCTCCTTCAAAGTTTTAAATTTTGCCTCACACTGCTCTAACCAGATGAATCTCTTCCCTTTCCTCTAAAGAGAAGTGATAGGATGTCCTATACTCAAGAAACCCTGAACAAAGTGTTTGTAATAACCTACTAATCCCATGAAACTATGTATCTCTACCACATTAGTGGGCACAAGCCAATCAATGATCACTTGGATCTTCGTAGGATCCACTACAATACCCTCTCTTGATATCACATGTCCAAGGTACTTACCCTCATACTAAAAGAACTCACATTTGGATAGGTTAGTGTACAACTAATTGTCTCTCAAACACTACAAAACCTACCTTAGATGCTCCTCATGCTCCTTTACTATCCTAGAATAGATCAATATGTCATCAAGGAATACCAATATAAATCTATCAAGATATGTGTGAAAGACTCCATTCATCAAACTCATGAATACAGATGGCACATTCGTCAACCCGAATGGTACCACTGTGAACTCGTAGTGACCGTAACGAGTGTGAAATTTTCTCGTATGAAAGTTAGAATCAAATATATGTAGTTGATGGTATCCTGACTTAAGATCAATTTTTGAAAAGATCGAGCACCCTTGATCTGATCAAATAAATCATCGATCCTACGTAAGGGATATTGGTTTCTAATTGTCACTTTATTCAGCTGACGGTAGTTTGTGCACAATCGGAGAGATCCATCCTTCTTCTTCACAAAAATTACTGGTGCTCCCCAAGGTGAAACACTAGGGCAGATGAAACCCTTCACTAGCAACTCTTCCAGCTGCAAGCAAAGCTCCTATGTAGTCATATGGTATGAAGCTCATGAAATAGGATCAGAACCAGGTATAAGATCAATCTTAAAATTGATGTCATGTTGAGGTGGCATCCCTAGAATCTCACTGGGAAATACATCTACATACTACTGAAGTATGGGTTGGCTATCAAGTGAAACCTTCTCCTCACTATCTCCCAACTCCAAGTCATCTATTATCACTGCAAACAACTGACATCCCTGACATACACATCTCCTTAGTTGCATAGTCAAGATCATCCTCAATGATATGGGTCTTTGAACTCCCACCATATCGACCTCCCTACCAAATACATCAATGCATCAAATCGACTTGCGTCGAGAGTCAATAATGGCTCTATGAGCCTCTAACCAATCTATCCCTAAGATGATGTCATATGACCCCAATGGTATAATATGGAGGTCTACTATAGTGTGAAAGGATCCAATCTCCAATCTATAATCATGTACTAGGGAATGTGCTACAACTATAGCATTGGAGGCCAATTCGACCTGCCACCTAATGTCCTGCTTAACTACCCTTAATCTACAATGCACTATGATAGACGATGAAATAAATGAATCCGATACTCCTGAATCAAATAAAATGGTAACCCTATTACCCTATAACATACTCAAAGTCTCTACCACTATGCTCTGATGATCAGCTTGGCGGTTTTCAACCATAGTACATACTCAATGACCTCTACCCACATCTCCAACAGTCAACTTTGATGTCACTGGCCTCTAAGTATAACCTGATGTGCCCCTATTGGGACACTGTCATGCTATGTGACCCTGTTGGCGACAAGAAAAACATCTTGTACCCCTGTCAAATCATCTACCTTTAGGAGGCATGCTCGACTGCTGAACACTACCCCTATTATAGGTAGATTGTGTACTATGTGTTGGCTTCTCATAATTCAAGCGTTTGACCTGTCTCTAGTTTTTGTCAGCCCCTAACTAATATCTGTCACCGTCTCTAGGCTATAAATTCTTTCATTTCCCCTATGAATTCTTATGTTGACCACTCTGTGCAAGTACCTATTGTTTCCTAGGTGGTCCAGCTCCTTGAGCCTGGCCACTACATGAACTAGGTCCTACAGCTGAAGAACTACCTATTTGTACTCCAATATGTCCACCCAATGCCATCACCAAATTCTCCTCCACTAGTCTGGCCTTCTTTACTACTGTCTCCATGGTCTTGGTTTCAAAAACCCGAACACCACTATTGATCTAGGCATTTAAGCCCCTAATGAAGCATTGAACCAGCATGCCCTCATCGTCACCAATACTAGTGTATTGTTTGAGCTCATAGAATCTACACTCATACAGTTCTACTGACATACCCATCTATCACAGAGCATGAAACTCATCTCCATGGCGTTGTCGCCAATGGTCAAATAGGAATCTAGCTCTAAATATCTCGATGAACATATCCCAAGAAATTGAATCAATTTTAATACAAAGCTTTTACTCCTCTAATCTCCACCAGGTAGATGCAAAGTCTCACAAGTGCATGATAGCACAATTGTCCTTGGTGTTGCTACCATAAGGGTGCATAGAAAAACACTAGTTCAAGTCTATCAACCATGTCTCGGCCTTTAGTCCGCTACTAGAACCATCGAAAGTGGGTCGGCGGGCTCTAAGTAGGTCTCTCATATGAGCAGCTATGACCGTCTCCTAATGTGTTGGAACCTCTCTTCATCTAGGGGATCTCTCTCCCTCACTAATATCTATCTAATCTTTGTCCTACCTCGGTCCAAGGTGAGCAAGAGTCTCCTCTAAAAATTGACATAATTGAGCACCCTCGATCCCTGGTGGATCCTAATTCTGGTCACTGCATCCTAGAGCATTTTGGGAAGCATGTTGTTCCCCACAATCTGATTCATGGGGAACATGGGGAGGTGAGTCATGTTGACTACCTATGCGGCCATCTCCTCGACCTCGACCATGACCTCTACCATGACCTCTCCTAGGTGGCATGATCCTACAGAGACATACCAAGGTATAAGACAAGGTATGCAACTTAAATCCTATGCAACTAATAGCTTAATGGGTTCAACATTATCCCAAAGCACCTAGTGTTTAAACTTGGGCTTTGATACCATGTGTAATGCCCTGCCACGTAACCCTAGAGGATGACACAATTACAACGAAAGCATAACAAAAAAAATTTCAAAGTGTAATTAACAATAAGTAAAGTGAACTATACTTAACTCATACATCCTCTAAGGTACGTGGCAATGCTTACATTTGAAACCCATAACATACAAAAGTAAACTAATCCATAGCATATAAATTATACCCATGAAATAAAGAACATAGATCCAATAAAATTAAACTCATTTCATAAGATTACAAAGTATAAATTAAAATCATTCATAGATTGTGTTCATTTTATATAGCAGTTACAAGGCTCATTTCCAAAATGAGGTAAATTAAACAAACAATATTACAATTACAATGATAGAAGGATACTCCTCGAATACCAATGAGGAGTAGTACATATACATTAACATCCAACTGATCCAATAGAACACAAGAGATGGTAAAAAGCAAGTGGAACATGTGAGCTCTCCAATTTGGAAGATCCCACCATCATGAACATGAAGTGGAAACCCAATGGTGTAAGGTGCACGTTCCACCCAACCATGTGGTACCCGAAGGCCCACCCCCATGCTAGGAGATAGTAAAAGGGCTTCCTAGGTATAACCAACAACCTCAAGACACAAGAAACCACAAGACTAAACTATACAAGTACAATACATAACATGAAGGTTACGTTGCTTCTAGAGTAAAAGAATCAAGTACGTCATCTGAACAATAAAAATTGTTATCATAGGAGGATTTTCATCACAAAGTTGCATGGGTTATCCTGGAAGATCTTCCTAGGCCTCAGCCCCCATCTTGGGTTATCCTGGTAGCCTCTCACAATCTTCAGCCCCACATGCAAATCGGTGTGAAGTTAAATATATTTCAAAGGAACAAGATAATGAATTTTCTATTTTAGGCCTTCTCGACTCATCTCAAGTCTAAATGAGCCCTTGAGCCAATGAGAGAGGCACAATTAATAAGTTATGTGTTTAAGGATACCCTTTCCCCTAATACTTTTATTTAATTTCCACTAAATTATCTAACTCTCACATGGGTTATCGTGGTACCACTTTGTGCATCGACCCCCATTGAGAACCACTCCCCTACTGACAACACAAGGATCTAATCCATAAAACAAGGGTAGACAAAGTGCACAAAAAAAAATGGATATTAAATCCCAACCATAATGCAAGAGGCAACACATCTCGTTCGTAGTAACTGGGTGTTTAAACTAGATCACAACCAGGTGCACTACCCAAGGAAAACAAAGGTTGAACGAAATATCACAACAACCCCCACATAATATTACAACATCTAGAAGGCTTACACATTCACAACTAATAGATTTCCCAGCTTATGTGGACAATAGACATCATAATTAAATAACCAATTCAAGTAGGTAATAAAACTATCATTATGATTTCCTTAATCTAATTTCCATTCCAAGAAAAACAATAATAGATTGCTCAAAATAATCTACCTTAATACAATTTTATTTATAGTCAATAAAGAAATTAAATCTAATTATTTAATTCAGTTTCCCAATTTACATCTATATAAAAATCAATTTCCCTTTTAAATTATTTCATTTTAGAGACATCTAATTCATGCATTTACATGCACCTATTATAAAATTCATTTAAATATATATATTTGAATATATATATATATATATATGTATTTAATATAATTATATTATTTAAATATTTAAAAATTAAATTACAATTTTCCAAATAAATTTAAATCTATATATGCATATTATATTATATATATTAAAAACCAAATAATAAAATTGAATGAGAAAGGCAGACGAAAGTTTGAACTACCATTATTGACCAGGGTTGTGTTCACAGAGTCAAACCCCCTTAAGGGGTGTGGCCTATGAAGGCAGCACTGGGAACTGCCTCCACAGCGTTGCCTCCCCTATGGGGACATCTGTGGGGGAAGCCCCCAATATCCATACAAAAAATTTAAAAACAATAAACTTTAAGAATCTTTGATTTCTTAAAAATCGTCGTACGAATTTTCTATCAGGGTTTTCAGAATAATTTCAATGGGATCTTTAAAAAAATACAATACCTATATATTTATATATGTATATGTATATATTAATATATATATATATATATTTATTTATATATATATATTTATTTATTTATAAATATTTATTTATTTATTTATTTATATATATATATTTATTTATATATGTATATGTATATTTTTTTGCTACGTAAAACACTATTAGGGGCAGGACCTTGTATTGATTTTCAAACAAAGGGTTACATAGGTTTCTACTTTCCAAAAAGCCACCCTGAAGGCCTTTTCTGTCAAAGTGGCCTTCCTTGATTAAATAACCCACCCAAATTTTCATGCATTACAGATTCATTACAAAAATAGCTTGATTTTTAGTAAAGGCATTACCATGACTCGAGACTGACTCTGATTACCTTATTACTAAAACTATTGCTATTCAACAAAAACTAAGAAAAGTTGAAACCATACCCAACCATATATTATCATTCATCATCATCTGCTTCATCGTCCTCATCCTTTGACTTTATGTGTTTTAGGTACGCCTTGCATTTTGCAATCACCGAGCAATCTGCTCCACATTTCTGGTGTGTTGGGCTTTTGGCCTTTTCCTCTGAGTCCCTGGGATCATTTTCAAACCATTCTTCCCCATCTCCAAGGTCCCAATCATCATTATCACCCACTACAATTTCCTCTGCAAGACCTTCGTCCTTCACGTATCTCATTGCCCACCCATGCAGGAGATTGGTCGTCAGTTTTGTTGCCCTGAGGAGAAAGAAAATGCTACAATCCCTTTCAACCTCCAATTTTTTGAATTCTTCAGGGTCAATGGTTCATACTAAAGGAAACTTCATTACCTCTCTCCCTCTCATCTGCATCATGTAGTAGTTTTGTGGCATGGGGATTTTCCTGTTCTCATCCACAATATCTAGCGTTGCATCAATGTCGCCCAACCATGCATGCATGAAGACCATTTGGGTCAATTTTTTTCTTATCTCCTTCAAGACTCCCATGTGCAACAGGATTGCTAAAAACATTGTTGGAATCTTTGTGTTTGCTCTGGCTCTGTGATAAGCCTTCAGAAATTCTAGCCCAACCACCTACTTGGTTGCCCAGAGAATAGTGGATGGGTTGAATTCATCAGCCCTTGTAGCTGCTTGTCAGTTATTTCTCATATGAAGGCCTATTGATGCTTCTCTATGTCCAACACAAGCAGCGTTTCCATTTTTCCCCTCGCCCACAACTCGCCTTTCAAGAATTTTTTGCCACTTCTTTGTTTTTTGCAAATGCAATGTGATAGATTGCTACTTACTCCACCTTTTATTGATGCGAGCCTTGATTTATCATAATCCATTGCCACCATTAGAGTCCTTTGAAGTGTGCTTGGTTTCCGCCACCTTGGTAATGGTACACATTCACATTATTTCTAAATAATCTAGCCTCCAACCCATCTTTCTCTAACCTCAGGAATTGTTTATTTTGCAAATGTTTGATCTTTCAATGATGATCCTTGTCTTGTCGAGAGGGATGCTTGGATTTCACTTTTATTGCCAAGGGATTTCTTTCATTTTCAGTACTAGATTCGACGTCGGAGTTTTTCCCACCGTCGATCGACAGTTTTTCCTACCTGGAAATTTCGGACGCCTTTTTTGCTAGCTCATTTGCCCTCACATTTCCTTCCTAGTAGATGTGACTAATTTTGAAGTATTTGAACCTGTTTGTCAACTTATTAATCTGCTACAACAGATGATTTAATTTCCAATTAGAGTTGGTGTCATTTTGGATTGCATTGATCATTATCATTGAGTCACCCTCCAAGTGAATCTATTTTGATCCCAATTCTAAACCCAGTTGAAGGCCAATTGTTGCTGCTCTAAATTCAGCTTCATTGTTTTTGCATGTTCTCAGTGGTATAGATTTTTCTGCTAAGGTTTTACCCTGTGATTCCCTTGCAATGCATCTATCCCCACCTAGACCGGGGTTTCCACAAGCTGGTCCATCAAAATTCACCTTTACCCACCCTATCTCTAGTACTTTCCAAGTTACTTCTTCTCTCTTTGCCTTGGTAGATTGAGATGCTCTATTTCCACTCAGTAGAGGTGGCTTGAGACCAAGGAATCTTGATCAAGTAATCATCCCAATTTGTTTATGTTTTTTGTTTGATTTCTTTTCTCTGAGCATCCTCATTAACCAACTCAACAATGGCTCTTTCTATTTTATCCCATAGTCTATCTTTGTTCAATTCTTTTCCCTGGAATATTCTCCTATTTCTTTTCTTCCACAATTCCCAAATTACTATGGATGGAGTTATCTACCAGATTCCTCCAAAGACTATTTTTTTTCCTTTTTGTGGCCACATTTTGAACCATGTTGAGAGATCCACTGGCATTGGGAATTGCATATTTAACTTGTCTCTCACTGCATTCCAACACTTGTTTGCATACTGACAGGTCAAAAGAAGGTGATTTGTTGTCTCCTCCTGCTCTTTACAAAGGGAGCATCTTCCCAGACCTTGAATTCCAAACTTGCCTAGCCTATCCTTTGTGAGAATTCTCCTTTGAATCAACCATGCAAAAACATCAGCCTTGGGGAGGCATTTCTTCCCCCAAAATATCTTACATGGCCAATCTTTTCGAGCCACAGCTAACTCTTTTGCTTTGTAGCCGAGTTTCATCGTGTATGTGCCTGTTGTTGAACCACACCATCCGACCTGATCCTTGTCATTAGAGGGCACAAAAAATATCTCTTTGAGGATCTTTGCCAACATGTCTTTTTGTGCTTGTGGGGCATTGAGAGTTTGTAAGTCATTCCAACACCAGTTGAAGCCTCCTTGGCTGGTAATCATCTTGCCATATTTGGTGACCTTATTCCCCCAGTACCTTTTTGTCTCTTCTTTTATTTCATCTAAATCCAGAGTGTTGCCAATCAAAGGTTTTCCACACCAAGATTCATCCCAAAATGAAGCAATGTTCTTGTCCCTCACTTCCCATGTGACATTATTTGCAATTATGTTTTGGCATTCCATAATGAAATTCCAAATTGTTGAACCTCTCGAGGGGGTCGTTGTTGTTAGGATTCTTGTCGATTCATCTGAGTCCAAGTATTTCCTTCTTATGATTCTGACCCATCTTTGCTCCCCTTTTGAGTGTATATCCCATACCAGTTTGGCTCCCATGGCCTGATTCATGATTGATAATTGTCTTATCCATGCACCTCATGCTTCCTTGGGTGTACAAATCTTGTCCTAGGCCATGAGGGGGAACATATTATGCTCCCCTGTTCCACTCCAAAAAAACCTTCTTAATATTTGTGTGAGATCTTCTTCTACTACTTTTGGGAGTTTTAGACATGACATTGAGTATACTGGGATGGCCGATAATATAGATTTGACCATCAGAAGCCTGCCAACCGATGATAACCATTTACCTTTCCATGTGCCCAATTTATTCTTACAGTTGTTGATTAGATTCTCCCAGTAACAGTTTTTGTTGATACTTGAAAAGAAAAATTGTAGATATATGTATATGTATATATTAATATATATATCAAAATGATTGCTCCAGATGAGCAATTTTTCACAAAAAAATTCTACAGGAGGATATTTACAAATTTACCAGAAGTTTTTTTTAATTTCCCAAGCCAAATAAATCTAATTGAAAAAAAAACAATAATATTCTACAAGAAGATATTTTCCAATACAATCAGACGTTTTTCAAATTTTCTATTTAATCATTCTGAGAATTCTATTGTTTTAAAATAATTCATCTTTTTGAAAGAATATAATAATATAATATGAGGTTCAAAAGCTTTCACTGCAATCTTTCCAATTTTCAAAACATATTAAAGCTTTAAAACAAATAAAATTTTCTTCATTGTACAGACAATCTTTTCCAATTTGAATTTAAATAAAAACAATAAAGAACCTATTCCAGATGCTTGAAGAATTGAAATTTGAAGTGGAGCCTCGCCTTCAAATTCCGAAATTATCAAAGCCTCTTCCAAAAAAATCCTTTTTTCCATAAAGTTGAAAATAAAACAGGATCCAATATCCCGAGAACTTCTTCCAATTTTCAACCACCCCAAAATATTATTTTCATTCTCGTGAAATAGCCTCTTTCCCCTCTTTCAGTTAACACAATGATTCACTCCATGAATTATTTCCCAACACCAAATTTCAATTTTCTAACTCATGTCGCAATCCCAAAATATCTTTCCAAATCAAATCACAAGATATTTCCTCTCAGATATTTTATAAGATATTTTTTTATTTAATAATTTAAAATCAAATATTAATTTTTAATTATCCATTCATTTAAATTCACAACTTTATTTAATTAATTAAATAAATAAATTATAATCTAACAATTTTAATATCAAATTTAATCTAATTAATTTTAATCAATATATAAAATAAATTTAATCTAAATAATTAAATTATTTATAAAATAAATTAAATCTAATTAACTAAATCAAATTTAAAGCTTCTAACATTAATCATGATTAAATAAATAATTAATTTAAAACATTATAAACATCAATTAACATTAATTTCTCACAAAGCATACCTTGCAAAATAATTAAATGACAAGGCACATGGAGACAACATGACAACAAAGTATGACCAAAACAAGGACTAATGACACACTGTGACTAGGGTTGTGGTTTGATAAGGAAATCTTGTTACTACCTCCCAATCAACTATTTTGCTAGGTAATGGACAAGCTCAAACCTGTTAATCCAGGTGGAGTTGACATCTTGTACTTGCAATCCTGCAATCAAAACATATGTCAAACATGTATATAGATCATGAACAATCACACTATGAAGGAAAAATCATGAAATTGTAGGGCGCTCGCAAGTGAGTGATGCAATCATGTTCCCTTCGCCAATACAATGTCACATCAAAACTGGTGAAACTAAACATCAAATAACTACAGATGAACATATATCAATATCAACTATACTAACCAGAAAGCATGTCATAACCAATAATCACCAATAAAGTGTACCATCACATCTCAATATAAAAAACCATCATCGCTATAATGTCAGCGACCAAATAACAACATCATAGTATCATAGTCTATCAAAATAAAAGCACTGTCTGAAAACATGAGAAAATCGGAGGGGTGCTACATAAAGTCCTTAAAAATTACAACTCTAAAAAAACTTGGGCTAGAGGATTCCATAGCTCATAACATTTAGCATTCTTATTGTAACCAATAAATATGCATTTTTGAGCTTTTTAATCTAGTTTAGATCACTTTTCTTGATGTAGATAAACATAAGCCTCACAACCAAATATCCTTAAATATGAAACTAAAATATTTTTTCCTTTCCATGTTTCATAAGGAATTTTAACAAAATAATATAAATAAAGAGATTTATTAATCAAATAACAAAAAATACTTACACCTTCTACCCAAAAGTATTTATCTATATGTGTACCATTTAGCATACATCCATCTCTTTAAATTAAGGTTTAGTGCATCCTTCTACTACCCCTTTTTTGGGTAGTATAAAAGTATTATTCTACCAAATAATACCTACATGCCTCAAATTCATCAAATTCATTGGAACAATATTCTCCACCATTGTTAGATCTCAACACCCTTATCTTATAACATGTTTACTTTTCAACTAAGGCTTTAAATTCCTTAAACTTAGTGAAAATTTTAGATTTTGAATGCATAAAATAAATCCAACTCTATTTAGAGACATTGTCAGTGAATGTAACATAATATTGATATTTATGTCATGTCCCATTTTAAAAACTAGAAAAAAGGCTATTCACCTAGGGATATGTTGAAGTTCAAGAATCAAAGTAGACAATTGACACCTGCTAGGGATATATTAGAGATTAGAGATCAAGCATGCCACTTGACTCATGTCATAAATCTATCATATGTTAGGGTTCAAAGATACCACCCAACCCATTCTATGAAGTTGTTGAGTGTCAAGGTTTAGAGATCCATGTCGATAATTTTCAAGCGATGAGGTTCAAAGATACCACTTGACCCATGTCGGGAAGCTTTTGGGCATCAAAGTTTGGAAATACAGTCTGAACCATGTCAGGGTGAGAGAATAGAAGAACTTAATGACACAACAAGGATCAAGGGTTGGAGTTATTTCTTGACCTACGCCAAGTTAAAAGGAAGGAGAAACCTCAAACATCTAACAAGAAATATTGTAAGGCCTATAAGGTCAACCTATGTTGAAACGTATAAAGGGACCATTAAGGTTGACTTGTGATGTAGTGTATAAAATTCAAATTTGGGCCTTGGTGCCAATTTAGGTTTACGCTCACAACTATTCTCATTTTGGTAGTATATAAACTTGGGAAAATTTTACATTGGGAGGAATCCATGTTATGTTATTGTATCTTATGAGAACTTTGTGTTCAATAAATCTTTTAAGGAAATGCACTCATAGGAGACTATGATTAGTAGACAAAAACCCATTGATTTTTGGAATCAAAGGATAAAAACCCTTTGAATCTTGAGGGTGCTATCGCTCAAGTAGTACATTAGACCTTCAAGGGTTTTCAAGAAATTTCACTAAGTCATTTTGAGATTTTTTGGTCAATGTTGTATGTTGTTATGTATTATTTTTCATAACGGTCCCTTGTTATAGAGATTAGAACATAATCAATATAAGTTATTGTTGGAGTTCAGATCACTTGTGCAAGTTTATTTGTCTTGTTTGAGTATAAGAATTTTTTTTGTTTGGATATAGTTTGGTGAAGATTATGTTTATGTTATTTGGTGAATATTGTTGTTTGTGTTCTAAATTTTTGTTTTCATTAAAAAATTTGGGATGGAAATTATAGTGGTATCAAAGCAAATATATTTCCAACTTATAGGGTATATTTTTGTGGTTATGTAGTTTCATGAAAAAAATTGATAGGGATGTTGGAACACATTTATCGTTGTGCCAAAATATTGACATGTTAACGCTTGATACAAATGTCAGAGATAAATAGATCCACAGGAGGTGGTAATTCCATGTCACGAATCCAAAGGGAGATGCTGGTGATTATTCCAACAAGGGAAATCTAATACATGTGAAGAGAAAAGAGAAAAGAGGAAGCAATGGATGATAGATAATAGGAATCCAACTTTCAAGATGTCATTGAGGTGAAGAATAGAGAACTAGATAGAGAATTGCAATCCACCCTAAGGGATTCCACGTAGGAAATGGTGAGGAATCCTATGGAAAAAATGGTGAGAAATTTGAGGGAAATGAATCAATAATAGAGTGTTGAGAAATATACTCTAAATGGTGTAGAAGGTAGTGATTTAAATGGGTTTGATAGAATGGTTCTATTTGGATCAACTCCCAAACCTACAGTGCCTACATTTTTTCCTAGGGTTGAGCCGCAACAAGAAGAGGAAGATTTGAATCCAATGGATAGTGATGTTAATTCCAACATAATTGTATACTCAATAATCAATCTAGAAGATAAACATCATTTTCAATTTGTACAATGCCATAATTCTAGGTTTTGATCCAAAGGTAGATGACCATTTAGAAAAAAACTACAACATAGGGTAATTTCACTCTCCTAAATTTTGATGGCTCGGGGAAGTTCATTACATGAGCTTGGGTTCAAAAAATAGATACATATTTCTCACTAATCCTAATAACAAAAGATGACACTATCAATTTTTATTTTTTTTCATTTGGATGGAAAAACATATGGGTGGTGGCATCATGGGTTAATTATACAAGGAAACCACAAGTGGTGACATATGTTGATTTCACATAGAGGCTCATAGATAGGTTTGATAATAAGGACCCTAAGATTCATTTCAAAGAGTTGACACATTTGAGATATCATGGCTTCATAAAGGATTATATAGTTTATTTCCAATGAGTTTCAGTCATGGTTCTTGATGTCACAGAGAAGAGACTTATGTTCCTATTCATGGAGGGAATATTGGAGTTACCTTGAGGCTTGGTTAGGGGTTTTTAGGATACCCCTATGTAGGATTTGATTCAGAGGGTGTTGAGTTTGTAGGAAACCACAACCAAGAACAAATTCTATGCCAGTAATGCACCATTATGCCAAAATGGGAGACCTTTCTACAAGGATATTTTATAGCATAAGGAATCCCCTCATAAATCAAGCAAGATGGATGAGATGAAGAATGAACTTGGGAGGAATAATTTATGTTTCTCTTGTAGAGAGATATAGACTCATGGACATAGATGCTTGGGTAAAGGACAAATATATTACATTGAAGTGGTGTTAGATAAAGACATGAAGTTAGGAGATGAACCTCAAGTATTTGAATATTTTGTCAATCATATTACTTAAGGGATAGAACATGCAGTCACAAGGGAGAGTACACTTTTCGCTCTATCAGGAGCCCCAAAAGATCTTTCATTCAAGATTCATGGAGTACTTGTAGGATATAGGATGACTCTTCTCATTGATGGTGGGGCTATCCATAAATTATTGATGAAGGCTTGGTGATGAAGATAGGATTGAAGACAAAAGAATTTGAAGTTTTCAATGTCACAGTAATTGATGGATTCACCATCCCATGGACTAGAGTAATCAAATAACTCAATATAACTCTTGGGGACCATAAGGTATGTGATGAATTTTATGTTGTTGATTTAGGAGATACTAATATGTTTTTGTCGTATAATGGTTACACTCTCTAGGTGAGTACTTGTATAACTACCAAACTACAGAGCTTAAGTTCACATCAAATTCAAATAAAATTATCCTTAGATGGATCTCTAATTGAATTCCATGGGTGGTGACAACAAAGAGGATGGAGAGAATATTTCACAGAGGCCAAGTAGCATGGGAAAAAAATTGCTTCATTCTTCCAATAAAGTCTCCATCAGGCAAGAAAAGTAGTAATCATGTTGATATTCAAAAAATTCTAGATAGGCATTGTGTAGTTTTTAGTGGCATGCCTTTGATACTACCACCAGATAGATGGTTTTAGCATGTTATAGATTTATACAAAATGGTTTAACCTTTTATCAATATACCCTATCATCATCCAAGAGCGGATAAATAGGACATAGATAAGGGTATCAAAGCAATTCTTGGCATGGGATTCATAAGACCTATCTCTAGTATATTTTCATCTTCAGTGGTTCTTTTGAAGAAGGATAACACTATGAAAATGTATATTGACTACAAGACCTTGAACAAGAATACCATCAAGAATAAATATCATATTCCAAGGACAGATGAGCTCATAGATGAATTGCATGGATTTGTGTACTTATCCAATATTGATCTAAGATCAAGATACCATCAAATCTACATGAGGGACAAAGATGTTAAAAAGATAATCTTTCAGTGTCATTATGGACATTTTGAGTTTTTGGTCATGTTGTTTGGACTTAAAATGATCCAACCAATTTTTATTCATGCATGAACCAGGTGTTTAGTAAGCAACTCAAAAAAATTGTAGTGGTGTTCTTTAATGATCTTGATATATAATAAAACTTGGGAGGAGCATTTAGAACATCTAGATAAAGTCAGTGGGTATTTTGGAGTAGAAATATTTCTTTTCTAAGTTGTCCAAATGTGATTTTGGTTTGGGAGATATTTTTTATCTAGGACATGTCATAAGTGGAAAGGGTGTTTGGGTGGGTCAATAAAAGATCCAAGTAATTCTATATTGGCCACCTCCCACTAATCCGACATAGTTGAAATGAGTTTTAGGATTATGATGCTCTTACAAAAGTTTCATGAAATTATTTTCTCATTTGGTTGTTCCTTTGAATGATCTAACAAAGTGAGAAGATTTTGAATGGTTTGAAGATGCTAAAAAATATTTTGACAAGTTGTAAGAGGTAATGATCTCATGCCCTATACTTGATATTCTTGATTTTTCATTACCATTTTTGTTTAATGTGATGCATCTAGAGAAAGTATTGGAGTTGTCCTAAACAAAAAATGGAATCAACTTGCATTTGAGAGTAGAAAATTAAGAAACTTAGAGAATGGATATCCCATTTAGGATAAGGATATGTTGAAAATTATGCATTCACTAGATAAATTTAGATAATACTTATTTGTGGAAAATTTGTTGTGAAGACTGGTCATAATGTTTTGAAGTATATTTTCATCTTCAGTAGTTCTTTTGAAGAAGGATAACACTATGAAAATGTATATTGACTACAGGACCTCAAACAAGAATACCATCAAGAATAAATATCATATTCCAAGGACAGATGAGCTCATAGATGAAGTGCATGGATTTGTGTACTTATCCAATATTGATCTAAGATCAAGATACCATCAAATCTACATGAGGGACAAAGATGTTAAAAAGATAATCTTTCAGTGTCATAATGGACATTTTGAGTTTTTGGTCATGTCATTTGGACTTAAACTGATCCAACCAATTTTTATTCATGCATGAACCAGGTGTTTAGTAAGCAACTCAAAAAAATTGTAGTGGTGTTCTTTAATGATCTTGATATATAATAAAACTTGAGAGGAGCATTTAGAACATCTAGATAAAGTCAGTGGGTATTTTGGAGTAGAAATATTTCTTTTCTAAGTTGTCCAAACGTGATTTTGGTTTGGGAGATATTTTGTATCTAGGACATGTCATAAGTGGAAAGGGTGTTTAGGTGGGTCAATAAAAGATCCAAGTAATTCTAGATTGGCCACCTCCCACTAATCCAACATAGTTGAAAGGAGTTTTAGGATTATGATGCTCTTACAAGAGTTTCATGAAATTATTTTCTCATTTGGTTGTTCCTTTGAATGATCTAACAAAGCGAGAATATTTTGAATGGTTTGAAGATGTTAAAAAATATTTTGACAAGTTGTAAGAAGTAATGATCTCATTCCCTATACTTGATATTCTTGATTTTTCATTGCCATTTTTGTTTAATGTGATGCATCTAGAGAAAGTATTGGAGTTGTCCTAAACAAAAAATGGAATCAACTTGCATTTGAGAGTAGAAAATTAAGAAACTTAGAGAATGGATATCCCATTTAGGATAAGGATATGTTGAAAATTATGCATTCACTAGATAAATTTAGATAATACTTATTTGTGGAAAATTTGTTGTGAAGACTAGTCATAATGTTTTGAAGTTCTTCTTGGATCAAAAAAATTGAATGATCACCAAAAAAAAGGGTAAGAAAGTTGTAATCTTATGATTTGAAAATAAAGTACATGAAGGGAAAGAGGGAAGTGGTAGCTAATGCACTTTCTAGGAGGCCAACTCTATGTTCATTAGCTATTATTTTTATTAATTGGATGATTTCTATTATTGTTTAGTATGCCAAGAATAAATTTATTTTTGGAATATTTGATGAGGTTGTGAAAGATGATAATTATGTTGTGATGGAAGGGTTGACCCTCTACAAAATTATAATTTCTTTGGTGCCTAAGTCTAAGATTAAGGAGAATATTTTGAGAGCCTTTCATAATACTCCAACAACATGACATCAAGGGTATTATAAGACATACAGGTAGATTTGTGATAGATTTTCTTGGAAAGGTTTTAAATAGGATGTCCATAAGAATACTACAAAATTTATGACTTGCCAATATAAAAAAGAAGAAAACTTCTTCCAGCAGACTTTCTTCAACCACTACTAATTATTGAGAAAAAATGGGGGAGCTTATATATGGACCTCATCATAGTTTTACCCAAGGTAGAATGTAGATATTATATTTATGGTGTGGTTGATATATTGAAAAATTATGCACATTTGATTACTATTGATTTATATTTCAAGGTACTTTAAGTAGCAAACATATTATTCAAGGAGATATTTAAATTGCATGGCTTGCCAATAACATTGTCAGTGATAGGGATAACAAATTTCTTAGTTATTTTTTGTAAGAACTATTTCACTTGATAGGTATAAAACTCACACCAAATACTAGCTACCATCCCAAAACTGATGGACAAATGAAAATAGTGAATAAGTGGATTGAAGGGTACTTATGAAATTATGTTTTAGACCAATTGACCATATGGATCAAGTAGTTTCACTTGGGTGAATATTGCTACAATAATTCACACCACATTTCAATTGGGATGACACCTTATTTATCTCTATATGGTTATGACTTACTCTTTTATTGATATATTTCTTTCAAATAGTAGAGTCCCAGTAGCAGGTGACTTAATGGATCACAATAAAGAGATAGAGGGCACTATAGGATAACTCGTAGTGGGCGTAGAATAAACAAAAGACTTATGCAAACAAAAAAATAACAAAGAGGTCCTTTGAGGTGGGAGAATTGGTTTTCCTAATATTTTACCCATTTAAATAGACTTTTATTCAGAAGAGTAGAGTTGAAAATATCAAACCCTAATACTATGGACCATATAGAATTGTGAAGCATATTAGTGAAGTGGCCTAAAAATTGGATCTTCCACAAAAATAGTAGGATCCATAATGTTTTTAATGTATCTTGTTTGAAGAAAGTAGTTGGTCAACATATTATGCCCTTAGAGGAGTTTCCACCCCTCGACAATGAGGGTAAGTTGATTATGATCCAAAAAGTAGTGATGGACACTTGTGTCAAAAACTTGAGGAATAAGAGCACCATGGAGTATCCAATTAGGTTGAAAAACCTAACAGATGAAGCTACCATATGGGAAGGGCCTAAGATTCTTGAGCATCCTAACTTACATTGCTTAAGGATAAGTAATCTTAGGGAGGAAGGACTTGTCATGTTCCTTTTTTTAAAACCAAATAAATGGGCATTCACCTAGGGAGATGTGTTATGCCTTGCATAACCACCCCATCTTTTTCATTGGTCAAAATGGGTCCCCCTTTGTTTATTTTCATTTCTTGTTGTTTTTCAAACAAAGTTTGGAGTCTTTCTCCTTTCAATACTTTGTTTATTTTATTTTGTTTTGTCGGAATCAGAGCCAGAACCATATCGGGTTCTGAAACTTCAATCAAAACTCATTCCGGGCCCCATCCCGATAGTCTTTTCTTTCAGTCTGTTGTTTTGTCTTCATCGGACTCAGAGCCGGAGTGGGCATTAAGTTGGCATTTATTGAAAATTGCAAAATCTAAATTCATTTCTGCCTCCGCCTCCGCTTTTCAACTTTTGGTTTTAGTCTTAGTCCTTATGTTAAGTTTTATTATGTCGGTTCTTTTGTTTTACTTTTTGTGTTGAGTTTTGTTTTCTGCTTTATTTGCGGAACCGGAACCGGAATGGGAACTAAGTTAGGAAATTTCTTAAGTTTCTGAACTAGTCTCTATATCGATTCTGCCCCCGCCGTTTCTTGGTCGTTGACTTTTTAACTGAAGTCGCACTACAATGAAGTGTTGGTTCTCTTTCAGTTTTGATTCCGCCCAACTGCATTTAATGCATTAATGATAGCTGCTCGTGTAGGTAGAAATTTTCAATTTTATCTTCATTTAAGGATTAAACGTATCATTATTATCATTGTTAAAGATTAAAGAGCAAGGAAGAGCAGTGGCGGAGTTCGTTTGATCAAATCGATTGAACAAGGAGAAGATTGTTGCTTGTGAATCAGTTTAGAAGGTTAGCTAGGTTCTTTTATGTTTGAGGTAGGGTTTCTTATCATTGTTGTTTTTTCGTTTATTTATTGTTGCGTTTTTTGTGTTTGCTCGTGCTTTGAATCATTTTGTTTTAACGAAATTTGTGGTTCTTAGTAAGTTTGTTTGCGTAGGTTCTTGCTTTATTTGTTTGTCTAGTTATTCTTCATTTCTTTTGCTTTTGTTTTTGGTTCTTTTTGTTCTAAGGCACGATCGCTTTCACATTTTAGTCGTGATCGCGTCGTGCTATTTTGATTTGTAGTAAGTTAGATTAAATTTAGGTTTTAAATGGTGTTAGTTGGATTAGGGATTTACAGTGAGGTAGATTAATGATTTATAGTGAGTTAGGGTTAATTGAATCTCGTTTGTATTTAGTGTTTTGTCACACATTCAGTCTGGTAAAATAGGAAAGGTTAATCTGTGCCCTAGTTTTATCATATTTTCTAGATTAGGGTTTCATGTGTTTCTGTGATCGCGTTTTAAGGATTAAAATATGATGCCCTAAAATACAGTCGCCCCTAATCATATAGGGATGGTTTTATCGAGTTCCAAGTTAGACCCATGTCATTTTGAGAATCGTCTAGTTTGAAACCATGAAGTTCTGCATTTAATTGATAAAGTCGTTTATGATGTCATGGTCAACCTAGTCGAAAGCGGGATCGAAATCGATTTTGAACTTGAAAATTATGTTTTTTAAAAGGTATCGATTCTAGTTTCCATCCCGTCTCTGACTCTGCCCATAGTGAGGAGCTTTACTTTATAAAATGGTTTACCTAGCGGAAGCAGGAGCAGAACCGAACACAAATATGAAAATAGAAAATCTGAAGGAAACAGAGTGTCCATTCCGGTTCTGGTTCCGATCACCATTCCAATTTTGACTCCGATCCCGCTTCTTATTAGTAGAGTATCCATTCTAGTTTCAACTCCTATTCTAGTAGTGTGTTAAAATAAACTGTTTAGAGTATGTTTCTACCTAGTTCTGCCTCTAATGTATACATGAAAGGTATGGTTTTAAAGCATGTTTTATGATGATATTCAGAGATCTAATTAGAGGTTTTTGTGGCAGGAAATCTAGAAAATGTCAGGAACATCAGGAGAAGTTGCTCAAAGGAATCGGCCTACAGGGACATCAAAGGCAGTGCCTAAACCAAAGAAAATTAAGCCTGAACAATTGCCTTATACCTTATGGTATAATCATAGGAGTCCAGTTATCAAATTCAGCAAAGTGGAATCCAACTGGTTGGACATCACTGACACAAACTTGGGCTAGTACAACTTTGAGGAGGCATATGTTGAAACATTCAATGACGATGCGACGCCTAGAATGAAGAGGATTGTGGAGTCTGGTTTAGCTCATATCACTTTGTTTCCTTTGTCAATCTAATGCCCAGAGTTGATCTTAACAACAACTAGTGCTTACAATCCTATTACCAGATAGTGCATGGATTCCCAAAACAATGTGATCATTGATCTTACTCCTCAAGCATTGCAAAGTCTATTCAATGTCCCTGATCCTAAGAACTTGGTGCAGTTGGATGAGGTAGAGGCCTTGGAGAAATATAGTTAGTATAAGGACTCCAATAAATCTCATTTGAACAAGAATTGGTTGAAGACAGAAAATAAATCTTTAAGCAAGCTTGTAGACCAGCCAAAGAGGGCAGATTTCTAAAAAGAGGTATCAGATATAATTATGATGTTGTCTAGATTTTTTGGGAAGAGAGATACATTTCGGCTCAAGGAGTGGATGTTTCCTTTCATCCAGATAATTTTAAATGGAAAACAACAGTTTGATTGGCCTACGATCATATCAAATGCTATCCATAATCAACTGAGTAACGTCAGAGAGACTAAGTGTTTCTTTATGACTTCTTACATTGTATATACAATGGCGAGGTTGGGTGATTTCCCAGGTTTGAATAGAGTGGGCATAATGGGAGCCTTGGATGGATAGAAGAAAGTATGGGAGCATTATGACCAGTTATCTCTTCAGGTTGCTGAGACTCATTTTAGAAGATTGAATGATGCATTTATATATGTAGTCATCAATCAATTGAATGGGGATGCAGGGCATCGGTTGAGTCAAGAAGCCATGGCATTCATTGCTGAATGGGGGTGTTGGTACATTCAATACCCCAAATTCACATATTTCAGGTTAGTTGGTTTTGAAGGCCATCCACATCTACTTCCGAGGTGTTGCAACAATAGGATAGTGCTAATGGAGTTTGTATATCAGGCTCTTGGAGTTAATGCTCGGTTTGGGATAAAACATAAAATCAGATGTCATAAGTTTCCCATGAAGTTGGGTGAATATAGTTGTCAACATCTAGTAGGAGCAAAGGTTGTTTGCAGGGAGCTAATATAGTTGAAATTGGGATTATACACAGCTCATAAGTATTTTGATCCAAAGGGTAAGATGTATGCCTTGTTGCCTTCGGTGTTTACCAGACATTTCAATTTGCTAGAAGACTTCTGGAGTGACCGGCAAGATGAGTATGATCTAACAAAGAAGAATTATGAAAGGCTATATGTCTCTCATGTCAGAGCTTGGTGTTAAACAAAATATTCCTAACACATTGGTGAATGATGGAATTGTATTAGATCCATCCTATGAGGCTTTGAACATTGGCACCAAGAGTCTGGATCCGATTGACTGGGACAGTGAAGAAACTATTGATATTAAGCGGATCGGAAGGACAATGTTGGATAGGAGTGTGCAATGGTTAGTGCTAAGAACCCAAACTCCTCAAGGACCAGCCCCTAAAAAGGGTAAGGGATACAAAAGGATCAAAAGGAAGATACCTCCTAAAAATCCTTTGGAGTTCTTTCCCCCAGATATTGATGAGATAGAACTTGAAGCAGCAGGGGATGAAGAGGAAACACAAGAAGGGGATGTTCCAGTAGGATCTGTTGCTTCAACACCTACATTAGGTGAGTCTTTCGCACAAATCCCACTTACAAAACAGCAAAGAGGAGAAGTTCAAGAGGGAGCTCTTCATAGCATGGCTGAAACGGCCAAGGGAAAAGAAGTGGAGAGGGAGATTCATGAGGTTGGAATGGATTTAGATGAAACTAAGTCGGAGAAAGATATGCAAGAAAACATGCCTCTAGAGGAGGATATTGAGCAGATTTTGACACAAGAAGATCAATGGAAGTTGTTTGAAGAGGCGAAAAGAAATTTTGATGCAAGGGCTGTAGCAGAGAAATAAAAGGAAATTGATACTAACGTACAAGTTGATGCTATACTGCACCAAAAATAATTAAAAACTAGACAAAGTAAAGCTAAGGCAGCAGCTGATGAAGTAGAAAGACAAAGAAGGCAACAAGAATATGAACTCAAGGTCAAAGAAGAGAATGACAAGTTGGAACTAATACAGAAGATTCATGACCTTGAAGAAGAGAAGGCAAGGAACTAGAGGGAAAAGGAAATCTTGGTTGCTAAGTTAAAACTTGCAGAGGAAGCTCGCCAAAAGGAAGAAGGAGCAGAACAATTGCAAAAGGAAAGAGAAGCCGAAGAGTTGGTTAAGAAACAACAACAACAAGCAAAGGTAGAAAACCTTAAGGCTTTGGAGGAAGAAAGATTAGAAAGAGAAAGACTAGAGGCTTTAGAGAAAGAGAAATTGGAAAGGAAGCTCTAGAAAGAGAAAGAATAGAGAAAGAAAAATTAGAAAAAGAAAGGTTGGAAAAGGAAAAAGTGGAGAGAAATCGATTGCAGGAAGAGAGGTTGAGGAAAGAAGAGGAAGATAAGAAAAGGAAAGAACAGAAAGATAGGGAAGAGGCTGAAAGACTTATACAGATGCATACAATGCAAGAACAACAAGAGAAATAAAGGGTTGATTCTCAAACCCAAGTAAGTGTGTAGCCACCTTATACTACTATTGCCTCTTCTTCCTCTATGATGACTACTGCTCCATGTGCTCCCACTTGGCTAAAACTAGATCTGCAGAAAAAGGCAGTAACACCTTCACAACCTCTCAATTGGGAGGATATGATGAAGGAGATTGAACAAGAGAGGCCCAAAAAGAAGGCCAAAATTCGACATTCTACTAGACTCGCGAACAAAGGAGAGATTGTTTTTGAATGTGTCATGCCAATGACAGAGAAGGAGGTAGGGGACATGCAGCTAACAAATTATTAGTTGAGTACTCTTAACTTAGGAAGGCCCACTAGGAATCAGCAAATGAACTTAATTGATGTGGTGGCTTCAACAACCAAGTCAAGAATGATAAAGGATAAACAAAAGAAAGATGAGCTTAAGGCTCAGCTGGATCAATTACATTCATTTTTGAAAAGTGTCTCCTCTCTGAGATCACAATAGGTAACGGCCATTGAGACTCCTATTTTGTTAAGCAAAAAGGAGGTAGATGATTTGGTGTAGGTAAGAGGTAAAGTGGAGATGGTAGATAGATGGGTAGACAAGTTGAGTCGGGAAGTAGGTGAAGTTTTGGTTGAGGGTTTTGAAATTTACAAAGGCACTGAGGAATTGATGAGAGAAATACAGCAATATATTGAAGCATCAGAGAAATAAGAAGAGGAGTATAAAGAGTATAGTCAGAAATTAGAAAAGGTTAGTGCATTGCCTTTAACTACTCTTCTTGAACAGTCCATACTTGAGGAGGAAAATAAAGATTTTGTTGGAAAAACCTCTCATATACTTCAATTTAGAGCAGATTTCTTGTGTAAACATAGGAATGAGGTTCAAGAAGCTGTTAATAATCTGACTGAGCAGTTTGAGGAGCTAGAAGCAGTCATTGCTATCATTGTAGATGTAAATGTATTAATAAAGGAAGGCATGCCTTTGAGTCAAATAAAAGAGAAATGGGATGAAAGACTTAGAGGACTCATGCAGAAAGAAGATGATGGAGAAGATTTAATGATAGATCGACTAATGGATGTAAAAGAAGAAATAAAAGTTGCTAGAAGAGAGTTGACAAAGATGAAAGGTATGAGGTATTTTGTTGCAACAGAATTAGATCGAATCAAATTTGAAGATAGCTGGGTTGATGGGCCAGAATTAGATACATTACAGCAAGTCTTCACCAGTTATGATGAGTTCATTATAGATCCAGCTTCACATGCATAAATCTTCTACATGCATGACTTTGTTCTTCTTTGCATGTTGCATGTTGCATGCAGCACTGACAGTTGAAGCGCATGACCTTATTTCTCTTTTATTTTTATTTTCTCTAGTTGAACTGAATGTTTAATGTAAGAACTCAAGATCAAATCAATCTATGTTTCCAGAAAATTTTTTGTTCCTAAAAGGGTGGGTGATTTAAAATAGAAGTGGAGTTCGAACTTTTTATAATCTATAAATACCCTATGGGTATCATATTGTAAGGGTCGGCTAATTGAGAATAGGATTGGTTTACCTAAGATTAGGAGATAGAATTTTGTAGTGATTTACAGAGATACATTGTACTTGATCTTTTTACAGTTAATAGAATTACAGGTTTACACAATATGGTGTTAGCATTGAGTTTTTTTAGTTGATAAGGCTGATAAGTTATAATCTATATGAATGCTAGTGATTGTTTTGAAGCATGCTAGTTTCTTATGTGATGAGAATCATTAGAAGAAACCAGATTTAAGGATTATCTTGTTAGATTATCATTGAATTGAAGTTATTGAAGTTTGTTGATCTATGATCTTGATGATGAATGAATGTGTGTTGTTTTGAAATCCTTGAAATATTTGTGATGTGTAATTGTGAAGTTAATTAAGCACCTAAAATGTATGCAATGGTATAGATTAGTCTATAGATTGTGTCATTTTATGGTTTTCTTGATCTGATTGGAAGAACATTCATTGTTGAAGATATATGTCTAGATGCTAGATAAATTTGATTCATACTTATTGGTTTACCCCTTTGATCTATCTTTTTATTTTGTTTGAAACCCCATTGATCTACTAAAACAATTCGGTAAAAAGAGTCATCGCTTGAATCTTTTGTTACCAGCACAAGCCCCTTTAATATTACAGTTGCATGAATCAATTGAGTGACACCAGATAGTTGAGAACCAACTACCAGGACCTTGGAAGTTAGGCTACTATATGTTGTCTTTCTTTTTCAAGAGAAATAGAGTAGAAATATTTTGTTTTAACGTTGTTTGTGTCATTTTCACCATCAACAGAAATTGGCACTAGAAGGAGGGCCTGAAAAGACAAGTTGGCTCGCATAGTGTCTTTCTTACCGGAGAAATATGGAAGGATTCTGAGATCCTCTACCGACTCTGAGCCTTTACAAGAATTACAAACCTCGGTCAGACCTAGACCCCATGCCCATAGGATATTGATACCTACCTTGTCAGCACCACTTACTTTGCCTAGATTTTCACCAATTCCACCTACACCACCATCCTTTCCACCTACATCACCACCACCAAGTAGGCCTGATTCTCCACCAATTCAGTCTATATTAAAAACTGCTCAACCAATCCCACCAATGGCTTACTTTGTCAACAATCCCTCTCCATTAGGGACTATTCCTGGGGAATTCCATGATTTACCAAAGAACCCAAAGAAGTTTTGTCCTAAATACATGCATGGAAAATCAAGAAGTGTTGAGGAACATATACAAGCATCCAAAGATGCTTGCACATGAGCTCAAGTTGCTCATCAAGATGTGGTATGTAGATTGTTTCCCTACTGTTTAGGAGATGTGGCATATAATTGGTATCTAAATCTGCCCCAAGGATCTATTCTGGGTTGGACAGATTTAGAAAATGCTTTTATTAATCAATTCAGGGTTTATGTAGATCCTGCAATATTATATCACCAGTTTTCCACCATAAGAAAGGAACATCATGAACCATTTCCCTTGTTCAACACTAGGTTCCAAAGGATGTATCATAGGCTACAAGACCCTTACTTAGTCCCAGAGGGTATGTCCATACAAGCATATTTGAGAGCTGTTGATTCTTTGATTGGCCTGTTCCTGCAAAGAACTTATCAACCTGATGAGATTGACTCCCTGTCTAAGATCTATCATCTGGCTATCAAATTGCAACAATAGATAAGTCTACAATCTGGAGGTTTAGGAGTAGCTCTGCCTCCCATGAATTATCAAATGCCTAATCCACCATTATACAACACTGTCCCAGGGATGTCTTATTCCCAATATGGACCTGTATCTAAGTTGCAAGCTCCACCCATTGTGCCCTTCTTTGGCAATGGAATACAAGATTCCTCTCATCAACCTCAACAACAGCAACCTCAAAATCAACCACAACAAGGGGGAGGATCAACCCATGTCCATTTCCTAGCCATAGTCCAAAATGTGCAGAATGAACAAACTGTTCAACTCACAAGGAAGTTAGAGACCCTCAAAAAGACTCTCTCAGATGTCAAATGACATGGAATAGCTCAGGAAAAACCCTCCCCATAATCAAAACTAGAATTACAACAATCAAGGAGGTTATAACTATCAGGGCAATTACTCTAATCAGAACACCAATAGGAATTTCCAGAATCAGAACTCCTCAAATCAAAATTATCAAAATCAAAACAAAGGATATAATCAGAGGTTCAATAATAACAACAACAACAATAGATAGTGGAACATTGGGCCTAACAACGGGGGAGTTCCCCATAATTATCAAACAGGAGAGGAAAGGCCACATACTGCTAATGTTGTTGATTTTAATTTTATGACCAATTGGTGTAGGTTGCATGATACAGCAACACATTCTGAGGTCAATTGCCCAAAAATGGAGAAAATTGTGAAAATTGCACAGGCTGATGCCCATCCTCTAGCAAGAAATTCCAATCAGGATAATGGGCCAATCAGCACTACCATGACTTACGAAACCATTGAAGAAAAATATCAATTCCCTATGCAAAGAGATAATGAGCCAGAGGAAGATGTATATGATGCTCAAGCTTTTCAATCCAAAGGAGGTCACTTTCTGAGAAATCATAATAAGGGCCCATTCACTACATCTGCACCCCCTAATAACATGGTCCCACCTAACCAGAACGCAGATAACAATCCACCACCACCAAAGGGACCTTCTGATTCTCAGAATAGAGGTAATCTGCCTCCTTTTCCTAAATATCAAGTTAGGAATGATTCAGAGTTTGATTTCATTGCAGAATTATAGGCAGAAGACATCACTATCTTTCTTTGACATCATGAAGTGGTGCCTAGCTCAACGAGAGTTGGTATTAAAAGCTTTGGAAGAGGCAAATTGCCTAAAAGGGAAAGGTAAGGTGACTCCAACAAAGGAGAAAAATGTAGCTATGTATAAAGGTAAGACCAGTACCCCACTTTTTCTGTTAAGTTTAAGAATCTTTGGAAAGAGTCTGCGTAATTGTTTATTAGATTTTGGAGCATTAGGGAATGTCATGCCTTTTTCAATTTGTAAAAAGTTAGGATTGAGTCTTATTCCAACCAATAAAAAGGTGATTCAATAGGATAAAACCAAAGTCAATGTTGTAGGTGAATTGAAGAACATGCATGTGCAGGTTGGATCAGATCCAAGGATCCGGACCTATATAGATATCCAAGTATCTGATATCCCAGAAACTTATGGTATGCTCCTAAGTCGAGAGCAAATGAAAAGCATAGGGGGGTATCTGTCCTTGGATTTCTTGCACATGTGGCTACCATGGAAAGGAGTTGCCACACAAATAAGAATTGAAAGTGAACCTAGGCTCAAACACGTGATCACAGAATATGATGCTTCAAATGAAGTAGCATATTTTGAAATCGAGATAGGTGTTTACAAACAAGAGGAAGTCCTTAATTTATCTATAATTAATCCTGAGGATAATTTGCTCTTAGAACATAGTGATTCCATTATCTGCATCAACCAGCAGGTTCTAGTAAGAAAGTTACAACAAGATAGGCTTGTTTTAGGAGGACGCACTGACTTGAGTAGTTTACTGCTCCCTAATTGGTGTAGGATTCACTATCATAACCATTCGGAATTAACATGTCAGTCATGCTGGATATTCTAAGTTATATAGATCAGCCCCAATAAAAATGCCAGGAGGAATCTGAGACTCCCATCAATGAGTTCTCTTTTAAAGTTAAGGATGCTACCATTCTTACTCAGGTTAACCTTTCTCAGAAGGAAAATTCCTCATCAGTAGAAGAGACTCCGATTTTATGTTCTGAAATTCAAGAAGAGATTAAGGTATCTCAGTGCCTTTTTAATACACCTACTCCGGATGCATTACCAATGCCAAAGGTGCTGATGAAAGATGAATTAGATGATAATTTAACTCAAGAAATCATTCAGGAAGTAGTTGTTGAACAAATTGAAGATATAAGAAAATATTTAATTGAGCCTTCCCCCAACACAAATTCTGACAAACAGCAAAAGTCTGAGCCGCCACACATCTTAAGTGAGTCATCCCCTGTTACTTCTAAAAGAAAAGAGATCCCAGCCAAAGACCAATTATGGACTCTTAAATTTGATGGTTCTAAATTTAAAGCAGGAAGTGGAGCAGGCATTGAGCTAACTAACCCAAAAGGGAAGACTTACTTTGCTTCTTATAGATTGCAGTTTGGTTGCACTAACAATGTGGTTGAATATGAAGCACTTTCTCATGGTCTTATGTTTGCTCATAAGAAGAAGGTTAATGCTCTTATAGTGATGGGAGATTCTTAGGTGATCGTGAAATAGGTACGTAGCCAATACACATGCCATAACAAGAGATTGGTTGCATACAAAAACAGGGTTTGGAATTTAATAGAAGATTTTGATGCCTTTGGGATTACTCTCATCCCAAGGGAAGCTAACCAAATTGCAGATGCTCTTGTTGTTGCTGCTAGTACATTAGAGCCTATGCAAGACTCAAATTTGAAGAGGTTTTCAGTGGAGTTGATTTTAGTCCCAACAATTCTTGACAATGTCAAAAACTTTCAGGTATTTAATGATGATCAGCATATATTGGCCTTTTTGGAAAATTCTGATATTTTTGAAGGGCAGATAATTGATGATTTTGAGAGGGATCAGGGAGACTGGGATCCAGAAAGTGACAATCCAGAAGGAATATTGGATTTAAAGAGCAATAACATCCCAAAAGGGATGATAGCATTAGAAAGAATATTTGACTCAAATCCACAAGCTTATCAAAGAATGCCTACAAAGAGTGCGGGAGGTAAGTATGAATCTGTTAATTTGACTCACTCGGGCCCAGAAAGGAACGTTCTTATAAGGAAGACCTGTCCTCAAGAAATAAAGGACGAGATAATCAAGGTCTTGAAGTAGAATATTGAAGCGATAGCTTGGAGCTATGATGACTTAAAAAATTTTGATAAATTTGTGATCACACATACAATTCCTCTCAAGCCAGAAGCTAAGTCATTTCGCCAAAAGCAATGCTCGGTTAATGCATTAATTGAGCCTCTAATTCAGAAAGAAGTGCAAAAACTTTTGGCTGCAAGAATAATCTTTTTAGTTAGATATTCTACTTGGGTGGCTAATCTAGTTCTTGTAAGGAAGAAGAATGGTGAAATCGGGTTATGTGTGGATTTCAGGAATTTAAACAAATCATCTGAGAAGGAAAACTATCCATTAGCTTCCCTTGGTGAAGTATTGTAAAAGGTTAATGGATCTTAAATGATGTCTTTCTTGGATGGGTATTCAGGATAAAATCAGGTCCTTGTAAGTCATGAGGATAGGATGAAGACTGCTTTCACTACAAAATGGGGCACATTTACCTACAAAAGAATGCCTTTTGGTCTCATCAATGTTGGTGCTACTTTCCAAAGAGAAATGGATGTAGCTTTTAAAGATCTGATAGGGAAATGTATAATCATCTATGTTGATGATTTGACCATCTTTTCTAAAAATAGAGAAGATCATGCTGCTGACTTGGAAAAGACGTTAAAGAAATGTATAAGTTATGGTGTTTCTCTCAACCCAAAGAAATGTGTATTTGGAGTGTCTGAAGTGAAGCTCTTGGGTCACATTATTTCTGAGGAAGGAATATCCATAAATCTGGATCGAGTAGAGGCCATCTTGAAACTGACAAAGCTAGGTAGCAAGAAGGAAATGAGGTCTTTCTTTGGAAGGATCAATTTTGTTAGGAAGTTTATAACAGGGTTTGTAGAGATTGTCAAACCCCTCAATGAAATGATGAAGAAGGATGCTAAAATTGAGTGGAGTGAGGAGGCTAAGTCTACTTTTATGCAGATCAAACAGTCTATATCTAAGGTACCTGTTTTGACAAGCCCAGATTATTTAAAGTCTTTCTACATTTATTCTTTTGCTTCTAAACATTCATGTGCAGTAGTTTTGACACAGAGAAGAGAAGAGAATGAGGAGAGACCTATTGCTTTTATGAGCTATTCATTTAAGAATGCAGAAGTAAGGTATTCACCAATAGAAAAATAAGCCTTTGCATTAGTGCGAGCAGTGAAGAAGTTCAGGCATTACATAATTTGAAGTCAAGTGATGGCCATAGTTCCAGATCCAGCTGTGAAATCTCTTTTAATGCAAATTGAATTAGGGGAATGAAGAGTAAAATGGATGGCCATTTTACAAGAATTTGACCTGAAGATTCACCCAATGAAACTTGTTCGAGGCCAAGGTTTGTCAAAGGCGATGGCAGAAGTGGACAAAAGTATTACTTGTCAACAATACACGGTTCAATCATTCACAAAGGCTCCCTAGTATAAATATTTAGTTTTCTTCCTCCTCAATAACAAATGTCCAGAAGGAATGAATGCTACTCAAAGGAGAGCATTGAGTATGAAGAGTGCTCATTATATGCTCAAAGGAGGATCCATCTATAGGAAGAATTTTCAAGGAATCTATCTACGCTGTTTGGATCAGCAAGAAGCAAAGCATGCTATTGCTGAGTTTCATGGAAGGCATGGAACAGGACATGGATCTGCTGATGCTTTGGCTCATCAAATTTTAAGATTAGAATATTATTGGCCTTATGTGTTTAGAGATGTGCATCAACACTACAGGACTTGTCATGTATGCCAAACTTTCACATCTACAGAAAGAAATCCTGCAATGCCCCTACAACCGGTATATGAGGTAAGGCCATTTGCTCAATGGGCACTTGATTTTGTAGGTGTAATTAATCCAAATTCTTCTGTAGGTCATAAATTCATCTTGAATGTGATTGACTACTGCACACGTTGGACTGAGGCTCTTCCTTGCAAGAAAAGCACCACAGAGGTGGTCATCAAGTTTCTCACTGAGAATATCACAACCAGGTTTGGAGTTCCATTTTCTCTGGTATGTGATAACGGCCCTGCTTTTTCTTCTACTGAGTTCATTTCATGGGCCTATGAACATAAAATTATTTTGAAATATTCTTCCAATTATTACCCTCAAAGAAATGGAGTGGCTAAGTTCACAAATAAGAACTTATTGGAAGTTATAAAAAAGTTGTTAGAAAGTAACCCTAGGGACTGGCACACCCAGTTGAGATTTGCCTTATGGGCAGATCGAACCAAAATTAAAGTAGCCCTAGGGAATTCACCTTTTAAGCTAATCTATGGCCAAGATCCAATTTTCCCCATTCATTTACAAATACCTACTCTGAAATTCATGCAGGAGTTTTATACCAAGGATGATAGGATAGAGGTTAGACTGCTTAATTTATTAAACATGGAAGAACAAAGAGATGCTGCTTTGCGGCAATTCTCTAAACTTCAGGCTATTGTAAAATGTTGGTTTGACAAAAGAGCCAAGATAAAAGCCTTTAGAATATCAGATCTTGTGTTATTATGGGATAAGGCTAGAGAAAAGAAGGGAGACCACCAAAAATTTGACAGACTTTGGTTAGGTCCTTATCAAGTGGCCGAAATATTAGTCGAGAATGCTTTTCATTTGAGTACCTTAACAAGAGATCATGTTCCATTACCAATTAATGGTCAGTTTCTCAAGCACTATTTTGGTGCATAGAAGGTCTGATGTTTTGGAAAAGAATGTACTATACTGTATCATATGTAATTAAGTTTCTGTTTAGGCTTTTCTTTTTTTTTTCTTTTTTTTTTTAGTTTTTAGTTTTAGTTTTTTTGGTTTTTGTTTTCTTTGTTTGTTTTGTTCGTTTGTTTTGTCTTGTCTTGTTTCATTGGGGATCCTCATTTTTCTCATCTCAAGTTTGGGGGTTTTTATTCAAAGTATACTACTAGTAATAAGAGATAAATTGGTTTAGGTATTCTCATCATAATCATTGAAAAGGATTTCATTATGAAACTTATGTTTTATGATCATTCTAGTTTGGGTTGGAAAAGTTATTAAGGATAGAAGATATAATGTGAATATCTCATGAATTGTGATCAAAGATCTGTCACCAAATTAGAAAAACATCTGCATGAGTAATTACCTATTTGTTTTAGAATGACTCAACCTTTGATTCAAGTGAAAAATCCGATTCCAAGACTATCACGAAATCCATTGTAGTTCTCAACCCACATTTTAGATTCATTGAATCTGAGTATTTGAGAAAGATGCATAAAAGAATTTCCACAAGTGAAGTAAAAAAAAAAAGAGAAAGAAAAGAAAAGTTCAAATATCAAGTGGGTAATCAAGTATCTCTATCGGGGCTATGGACACCTGTCTAGTAGTAGAGCAATGCTTTGTGAGAACTAGAGGTATCTCCGTCAGGGCTATGGACGCCTGTCTAGCAGTGGAGCAATACCCAGGATTTTACTGCATGATAGTTAAAGGACTCAACTTATGTAGCTTGGATCTTAGATATAGTTGTTCACAAACAAAGAGAGTATCTACAAAGAATGATGCACAATATAAGCACACACTCAGAGTCAGAAATAACTCATGAACACATACATCTGAGATTCTAGCTCAAACTTATCCTACATATATCTAATCTTATTCAACTTAAAGTGTTTATAAGCCAAATAGTTTTTGGGTGACTGAAATTTTCTTTGGGTATTTTGAAAATGGGTAAACCATTTTCCCAGCCGAGTCGCCATTTGTTATGCCTTGTATAGCCACCCCATCTTTTTCCTTGGTTAAAATGGGTGCCCCTTTATTTATTTTCATCTCTTGTTGTTTTTCAAACAAAGTCTGGAGTCTTTCTCCTTTCAATACTTTGTTTATTTTATTTTGGTTTGTCGGAATCGGAGTCGGAACCAAATCAAGTTCTGAAAATTCAATCAAAACTCGTTTTGGGCCCCATCCCGATAGTCTTTTCTTTCGGTTTGTTGTTTTGTCTTCATTGGACTCAGAGCCGGAGTGGGCGTTAAGTTGGCATTTATTGAAAATTGCAAAATCTAAATTCATTTCCGCCTCCGCTTTTCAACTTTTGGTTTTAGTCTTAGTCCTTATGTTAAGTTTTATTATGTTAGTTCTTTTATTTTACTTTTTGTGTTGAGTTTTAATTTCTGCTTTATTTGCGGAACCAGAACCGGAATGGGAACTAAGTTAGGAAATTTCTTAAGTTTTTGAATTAGTCTTTATATCGATTTTGCCCCTGCCATTTTCTTGGTCGTTGACTTTTTAACTAAAGTCGCACTAAAGTGAAGTGTTGGTTCTCTTTCGGTTTTGATTCCGCCCAACTGCATTTAATGCATTAATGACAACTGCTCGTGTAGGTAGAAATTCTCATTTTTACCTTCATTTAAGGATTAAACGTATCATTATTATCATTGTTAAAGCTTAAAGAGCAAGGAAGAGCAGTGGCAGAGTTCGTTTGAGCAAATCGATTGAACGAGGAGAAGCTTATTGCTTGTGAATCAGTTCAGAAGGTTAGCTAGGTTCTTTTTTGTTCGAGGTAGGGTTTCTTATCGTTGTTGTTTTTCATTTATTTACTGTTGCATTTTTTGTATTTGCTCGTGCTTTGAATCATTTCATTTTAACGAAATTTGTGGTTCTTAGTAAGTTTATTTGCGTAGGTTCTTGCTTTATTTGTTTGTCTAGTTATTCTTCATTTCTTTTGCTTTTGTTTTTGGTTCTTTTTGTTCTAAGGCACGGTCGCTTTCACATTTTAGTCGTGATCGCATCGTGCTATTTTGATTTGTAGTAAGTTAGATTAAATTTAGGTTTTAAATGGTGTTAGTTGGATTAGGGATTTACAGTGAGGTAGATTAATGATTTACAGTGAGTTAGGGTTAATTGAATCTCGTTTGTATTTAGGGTTTTGTCATGCATTTAGTCTGGTAAAATAGGAAGGGTTAATTCGTGCCCTAGTTTTATCATATTTTCTAGATTAGGGTTTCGTGTGTTTCTGTGATCGTATTTTAAGGATTAAAATATGATGCCCTAAAATACAGTCGCCCCTAATCATATAGGGATAGTTTTATCGAGTTCTAGGTTAGACCCATGTCATTTTGACAATCGTCTAGTTTGAAACCATGAAGTTCTGCATTTAATTGATAAAATCATTTATGATGTCATGGTCAACCTAGTCGGAAGCGGGATCGGAATCGATTTTGAACTTGAAAATTATGTTTTTTAAAAGGTATCGATTCTAGTTTCCATCCCATCTCTGACTCTGCCCATAGTGAGGAGCTTTACTTTATGAAAATGGTTTACCTAGCAGAAGTGGGAGCGGAACCGAACCCGAATATGAAAATAGAAAATCTGAAGGAAACAGAGTGTCCATTCCGGTTTCGGTTCCGGTCACCATTCCAATTTTGACTCCGATCACGCTTCTTATTAGTAGAGTGTCCATTCCAGTTTCGACTTTGATTCCAGTAGTGTGTTAAAATAAACTGTTTAGAGTATGTTTTTGCCTAGTTCTGCCTCTAATGTATACATGAAAGGTATGGTTTTAAAGCATGTTTTATGATGATATTCAGAGATCTAATTAGAGGTTTTTGTGGCAGGAAATCTAGAAAATGTCAGGAACATCAGGAGAAGTTGCTCAAAGGAATCGGCCTACAGGGACATCAAAGGCAGTGCCTAAACCAAAGAAAATTAAGACTGAACAATTGCCTTATACCTTAAGGTATAATCATAGGAGTACAGTTATCAAAGTCAGCAAAGTGGAATCTGACTAGTCAGACATCACTGACACAAACTTGGGCTAGTACAACTTTGAGGAGGCATATGTTGAAACATTCAATGACGATGCGACACCTAGAATGAAGAGGATTGCATAGTCTGGTTTAGCTCATATCACTTTGTTTCCTTTGTCAATCCAATGCCCAGAGTTGATCTTAACACTAGCTAGTGCTTACAATCCTATTACCAGACAGTGCATGGATTCCCAGAACAATGTGATCATTGATCTTACTCCTCAAGCATTGCAAAGTATATTCAATGTCCCTGATCCTAAGAACTTGGTGCAGTTGGATGAGGCAAAGGCCTTGGAGAAATATAGTCAGTATAAGGACTCCAATAAATCTCATTTGAACAAGAAGTGGTTGAAGATAGAAAAGAAATCTTTAAGCAAGCTTGCAGACTAGCCAAAGAGGGCAGATTTCTACAAAGAGGTATCAGATATAATTATGATGTTGTCTAGATTTTTTGGGAAGAGAGATACATTTCGGTTCAAGGAGTGGATGTTTCCTTTCATCCAGATAATTTTAAATGGAAAACAACAGTTTGATTGGCCTATGATCATATCAAATGCTATCCATAATCAACTGGGTAACGTCAGAGAGACTAAGTGTTTCTTTATGACTTCTTACATTGTATATGCAGTGGCGAGGTTGGGTGCTTTCCCAGGTTTGAACAGAGAGGGCATAATGGGAGCCTTGGATGGACAGAAGAAAGTATGGGAGCATTATGACCAGTTGTCTTTTCAGGTTGCTGAGACTCATTTTAGAAGAGTCAATGATGCATTTATATATGTAGTCATCAATCAATTTAATGGGGATGCAAGGTACTGGTTGAGTCAAGAAGCAAGGGCTGCAATGGAGAAACAAAAGGAAATTGATACTAAGGTACAAGTTGATGCTTTACTGCACCAGCAACAATTAAAAACTAGACAAAGTAAAGCTAAGGCAGTAGCTGATAAAGTAGAGAGATAAAGAAGGCAACAAGAATATGAACTCAAGGTCAAAGAAGAGAATGACAAGTTGGAACTAGCACAGAAGATTCATGACCTTGAGGAATAGAATGCAAGGAATTGGAGGGAAAAGGAAATCTTGGTTGCTAAGTTAAAACTTGCAGAGGAAGCTCGCCAAAAGGAAGAAGGAGCAAAACAATTACAAAAGGAAAGAGAAGTTGAAGAGTTGGTTAAGAAACAACAAGAAGAAGAAGCAAAGGTAGAAAACCTTAAGGCTTTGGAGGAAGAAAGATTAGAAAGAGAAAGACTAGAGGCTTTAGAGAAAGAGAAATTGGAAAGGGAAGCTCTAGAAAGAGAAAGAATAGAGAAAGAAAAATTAGAAAAAGAAAGGTTGGAAAAGGAAAAAGTGGAGAGAAATAAATTGGAGGAAGAGAGGTTGAGGAAATAAGAGGAAGATAAGAAAAGGCAAGAATAGAAAGATAGGGAAGAGGCTGAAAGACTTGTACAGATGCATACAGTGCAAGAACAACAAGAGAAATCAAGGGCTGATTCTCAAACCCAAGTAAGTGTGCAGCCACCTTATACTACTATTGCCTCTTCTTCCTCTATGATGACTACTTCTCCATGTGCTCCCACTTGGCTAAAACTAGATCTATAGAAAAAGGCAGTAACACCTTCACAACCTCTCGATTGGGAGGATATGATGAAGGAAATTGAACAAGAGAGGCCCAAAAAGAAGGCCAAAATTCTACATTCTACTAGACTCATGAACAAAGGAGAGATTGTTGTTGAATGTGCCATGCCAATGACAGGGAAGGAGGTAGGGGACATGCAGCTAACAGATTATCAGTTGAGTACTGTCAACTTGGGAAGGCCCACTAGGAATTAGCAGATGAACTTAATTGATGTGGTGGCTTCAACAACCAAGTCAAGAATGATAAAGGATAAACAAAAGAAAGATGAGCTTAAGGCTTAGTTGGATCAATTACATTCATTTTTGAAAAGTGTCTCCTCTCCGAGATCACAACAGGTAATGGCCATTGAGACTCCTATTTTGTTAAGCAAAAAGGAGGTAGATGATTTGGTGCAGGTAAGAGGTAAATCGGAGATGGTAGACAGATGGGTAGACAAGTTGAATCGGGAAGTAGGTGTAGTTTTGGTTGAGGGTTTCGAAGTTTACAAAGGCACTGAGGAATTGATGAGAGAAATGCAGCAATATATTAAAGCATCGGAGAAACAAGAAGAGGAGTAGAAAGAGTATAGTCAGAAATTAGAAAAGGTTAGTGCATTTCCTTTAACTACTCTTCTTGAACAGTCCATACTTGAGGAGGAAAATAAAGATTTTGTTGGAAAAACCTCTCATATACTTCGATTCAGAGCAGATTTCTTGTGTAAACATAGGAATGAGGTTCAAGAGGCTATTAATAATCTGACTAAGCAGTTTGAGGAGCTAGAAGTAGTCATTGCTATCATTGTAGATGTAAATGTATTAACAAAGGAAGGCATTCCTTTGAATCAAATAAAAGAGAAATGGGATGAAAGACTTAGAGGACTCATGCAGAAAGAAGATGATGGAGAATATTTGATGATAGATCGACTAATGGATGTAAAAGAAGAAATAAAAGCTGCTAGAAGAGAGTTGACAAAGATGAAAGGTATGAGGGAGTTTGTTGTAGCAGAATTGGATCGGATCAAATTTGAAGAAAGTTGGGTTGATGGGCCAGAATTAGATACATTACAGCAAGTCTTCACCAGTTATGATGATTTCATTACAGATCTAGCTTCACATGCATAAATCCTCTACATGCATGACTTTCTTCTTCTTTGCATGTTGCATGTTGCATGCAACACTGACAGTTGAAGCGCATGACCTTATTTCTCTTTTATTTTTCTTTTCTCTAGTTGAACTGAATGTCTAATGTAAGAACTCAAGATCAAATCAATCTGAGTTTCCAAGAAATTTTTTCTTCCTAAAAGGGTGGGTGACTTAAAATAGAAGTGGAGTTCAAACTTTGTATAATCTATAAATACCCTATGGGTATCATACTATAAGGGTCGGCTAATTGAGAATAGGATTGGTTTACCTAAGATTAGGAGATAGAATTTTGTAGTGATTTACAAAGATACATTTCACTTGATCTTTTTACAGTTAATAGAATTACAGGTTTACACAATATTGTGTTAGCATTGAGTTGTTTTATTTGATAAGGCTAGTAAGTTATAATCTATCTGAATGCCAGTTATTTGCTGAAGCATGCTAGTTTCTTATGTGATGAGAATCATTAGAAGAAACCAGATTTAAGGATTATCTTGTTAGATTATCATTGAATTGAAGTTATTAAAGTTTTTTGATCTATGATCTTGATGATGAATGAATGTGTGTTGTTTTGAAATCCTTGAAATATTTGTGATGTGTAATTGTGAAGTTAATTAAGCACCTAAAATGTATGCAGTGGTATAGATTAGTCTATAGATTGTTTCATTTTATGGTTTTCTTGATCTGATTGGAAGAACATTCATTGTTGAAGATATATGTCTGGATGCTAGATAAATTTGATTCATACTTACTCGTTTACCCCTTTGATCTATCTTTTTCTTTTGTTTGAAACCCCATTGATTTACTAAAATTGTTCGGTAAAATGAGTCATCACTTGAAACTTTTGTTACCAACACAGGCCCCTTGAATATTACAGTTGCATGAACCGATTGAGTGACACCAGACAGTTGAGAACCAACTACCAGGACCTTGGAAGTTAGGCTACTATATGTTGTCTTTCTTTTTCAAGACAAATAGAGTAGAAATATTATGTTTTAACGTTTGTGTCATTTTCACCATCGACAAGATGTTAGAGTTTGGGATGCAAAGTTTCCACTTGAAACCTACCAAGGAGCAGTCAAAGATCAAAGATTGGGCATGCCAATTAACTCAAGCTAAAAATTTGTTGGTTGTCAGGGTTCGAAGATATTGCCTAACCCATGCTACACAGTTTTTCAGGCATCAAGCTTCAAATATACCTCCTGACCCATATGTTGAATGAACAAGACAACTAAGAGGGGGGTCGAATCAGTTGTATCTTATCAAAACATCAAAACCCTCATTAACATTTAGATCCACATGTATTTATTAAACCCTTAATTTGTTATGAAGTTTTAACATGAAATGCAAATAACATAAACTAAAACAATTCAACACCAAATTTACATGGAAAACCCAATGAGGGAAAAACCACAATGAGGATTAACTCAGAATATAAGTAATTACAAAATCAATTACAAGGGCTCACTTTCAGAATAGGACACACTATCCAGAAAGGATCACAACCAAGGCTCAGTGTTAGAATGAAAAAGAAGATAGAGAAGAAATGTTACACAAAGAACATGATCTCAATACAGCAGATATTCCACCACAATAGCTCCAACACCTTCGTAGTATTTTTGAATTATTACAAACACCTTCTACTCACTGCATCTGATAATCCAACACTTGAAATCTCACACTGCTCTGCTTAATTTCACATCACTCGCATCATAATTTTTGCACTTTCATGTATCTTGAAATCCTTCAATAATTCAACTCATTCTTATACTATCATCAACCTTGAAACCCTTTCGAAGGTTGGTAATGCACCTCAAACATGCAAATTCAAATTAGGTTGGTGCAAAAACACTTTTGTGGTAGGTAGAATTGAATGTAGACCACATAAAAACTTAACTGGGACCCAAATCAACAACACCACTTAACCACAGGCTACCACAAACAATATTTATCCTTCACATGTAGTGTAAATGCCAGGTCATTGATTACCCGGGAAAACAGCATTAAACATTGAAGTACATGCTTCATCAAAACCAAAGATGACTTGTGAACCACACACTATGCTTGAAAACAATCTAGAATATTCCTCAAACACCCTAAAATCTATCAAACTCCTACGCAACAACTTCCACCTAAAGAATGTACAAACCCAGTACACTCAAACAACTCTACCAAACATTGTTACTTGAAAACTTATCTTTCAAAGCACTAAACCTCAAATCCTCTTGACTAAGGTAAACTACCAACACCATCAACACACCTTCAAAATTACAAGACTTGAAGCATAACTGTGGAGAAACGTGGAGCAAAAATATTTCTCCCAAACACCTCTGCAATGCACAATCACACACTGGTGAACAAAAATTCTATTATACAATGATCTAGCATACCATCTCTTGAATATAACATCTCTAAACACCTCTCACCAACATATCCAAAATTCATAAGCAGATCTTCAACCAAGAATAAATGCAGAGAAAAATTACATCTCTTTGTAACCCAAAACACCACTACAACACTATGTTTTCTCTTTTTATCAAATTTTCTCAAAATCACTTGAAAACCAAGCATTAGAGACACATCCTCAAAATATTTAGTACTACCACAACCATAGACAAAATCTTATCAAAGTAATAAGAGATCTTAACACTAGGAGCTTAACTAATGACAACATAATGTAACAAATCAAAACATAGACAGCAACAATCTTCATCAACACATTTAATTGACATCAATGACAACACAAGATTTTTGACATCAATGACAACACCAATCTTCCCATACTTGCAACAATCTCCCCCTTTGTCATTGATGGCAACACATGATGTGAAAAACCATCAAAGACACAACAGCTCTGAACATACCTGTTTTCTTTTCTCTTTTCTCTTTTCTCTTTACTCACTCTCCCCCTACATGATTCTCTCTCCAACTTATTAGTCATTCTTTTTGAGATGAATCTTCTCCCCCTAATAACTTGATCTTTTTCACATGATTCTTCACCCCCTTTGAAATCAATAGCAAGGGACATCATATTTGCATTATTCTCTCCCTTTGATATTATACAACTACTTTGCAACTCTTTTTAGTTACTACTCTGAATACTCCCCCTTAGGAGCACACAACAATCTGCAACAATCAGCAATACCACTACCTACTCCCCCTGAGAGGTAGCCACCAACAGCAATCCATAATAAAGGATAGATCTTGAGATCCACTAGACCGATGCATCTCCTTATGCATCTAGTTCAAAGGAGGGGCAATAACCCCCAACTTCTCTCAAAGATACTCAAAAGTATCCTTAGGAAGAGTCTTAGTGAATATGTTAGCAATCTGATCTTTTGTAGGCACATATTCAAGCTTCACTTCATTCTCCACAACCTTCTCTCTTAGAAAGTGATATCTGATTGAAATATGTTTTATCCTTGAATACATTGTTGGATTCTTTGAAATGTTTGTTGCACTTGTATTGTCACAAAAGATAGAAATGGGCTCATCATACACCACTCTAATATCCTTCAATATTTTCCTCATCCATAACACTTGTGTGCAGCAAAATGTTGTTGCAATGTACTCAGCCTCTACAATAGATAAAGAAACTGAATCTTGTTTCTTACTTAGCCATGACACCAATCTACATCCAAGAAATAATGCACCACCACTTGTACTTTTCCTTTCATCCACATAACCAACCCAATCTACATCTTCATAAGCACTCAGTGTGAAATTAGTATCCTTTGAATACCACAAGCCATGATCTGGAGTGCCATTTAGGTATCTGAATATCCTCTTCACTGTTGCAACATGTGACTCTTGGATCTTCTTGAAATCTATCCACAAGACAAGATCCATGCATGATATCCGGTCTAGTAACAGTTAGATATACTAGCCCACCAAGCATGGATCTATACTTGCTCTGATCAGCCTTAGGAGATTCATCGTTCTTTCTCAATTTGCAACCAGTAACCATAGGATTACATACCAATTTGGAGTCTTCCATTCCAAATTTCTTCAACATCTCTTTGACATACTTTGACTGTGAAATGAATATGCCTTTATCTGTTTGATTGATTTGTAGCCCAAGGAATCAATTCATCTCCCCAAACATAGACATTGCAAACTCTTTTTGCATCTCTTTTTCAAACTTCTTATACATAGCTTCATTGCCTCCAAAAATAATTTCATCAACAAACACAGCTACAATCAAGATTTTATCTTTTTCAACCTTAAAGTAAAGATTACTATTTGTGGTACCTCTATTGTATCCTTGTTGTATCAAATATTTATCCAATCTTGCATACTAATCTCTAAGAGCTTGCTTCAATCCATACAATGCCTTGTTCAATATGCAAACCATATTAGGTTTATCTGATAATTGAAATCCTTCTGGGTATTCCATGTATACTTCATCTTCCAATTCTCTATTCAAGATAGAAAAATTCACATCCATCTGATAAAATTTGAAATCCTTATGTGTTGCAAATGCCAAAAACATCTTGATTGCTTCCTTTCTAGCCACCGGAGAAAATGTCTCCTCAAAGTCTATTCCCTCAACTTCTGCATAACCTTTACACACAAGCCTTGCCTTGTTTCTTACCACTTCTCCATTCCCATTTAGTTTGTTTCTAAACACCCACTTAGATTCAATTATGTTTTTATTTGTTGGTCTTGGGACAAGTTCCCAAGTTTGATTCTTCTCAATCTGTATAAGTTCTTCCATTGCTTTCATCCAATGTTCATCTTTGCATGCCTCAATCATTGTTTTGGGTTCAACTTTAGAAAGTAGGCATAAATTTACTTCTTCTTTAGCATCTTTCCTTCTTTTCAACACAACTTTTCTTTTTTCTCTAATGATATGTTCTTCTGAATAATGTATCTTTGTAATGCCCCGCCACGCAACCCTAGAGGAAGTTTCAATTCACAATAAAAGCGTACAAAAAAAAATTTATTAAAGTGAATTAAACATACATGTTCATCAACAATTGACAACATCCCCTAAGGCTATGTAACCGAGATTACTTAAATCCCCAATAACATACATCATTATATTTCATAGCATTTAACAACTCAAATAATATACATTCATTCAACATAAATTAATAACAAGATAAGAAGATAATATCCATAACATATATCCATTACATGAACAACTGATTACAACACTCATTTCCAGAATGAGTCATAAATACATAAGTGTTACAATTACATAAATCCACCTCATAAATACAAGAGGGGTAAAACCAACTTATTACATATTGAAATACAATAGTGCTAGAAATGAAAACAAGATCTGCGAGTTGTCCAACTAGATGCCTCACCACCATGTACTGAAGATCAAGGGGGACCCAATGGTTTATGGTGCATGTTCTGCCCAACCAAGTGGTACCCGGAGGCCCACCCCCCATGCTAGGAGATAGGAACAAAGTAACATGGACAAAGATCTACAACCACTATCCAAAGGCAGACTCATACTGACACATACTGACTCAACCAAACACATGCACAATACAAGTACAACTCTCACATCACTGACATAGGTCACATTGCTTCTAGACATAAAATAGATCAAGTATGTTCAGAGAACCATACACATAAACAATAAACAACTGTTGTGCTAGACAGAGTGTCATCGCATAGTTAGTCATGAGATCTCCTCCGGGCATTCTTCATAGGCTCCAATAATCCTGGTGACCTCAACCGAGCCCCGGCCCTCATGCTCACTCATGCGGCATCAAATACCTCTCGTAAGGACAAGATAGATGACCATGCCATTTCAGGCCTTCTCACTCATCCCAAGTCTAAACGAGCCCTTGTGTCTATGAGTGAGGATAAATTATCTTGATTAGTGTGAAAGGAATCCTAATCATCTAAGTACATTAATTTAGTTATCACTTACTTAAACTACTTCCAAAGGTTACCCAGTCTTACCTCTTTGGGCCCCGGCCCCTAATGGAAGCCACTCTTCTATTCGACAACACACACCCAAACAATCCACCAAGGGAATCATAAGTGCATACAACCTAGGTATCATAACCACTCCATCTCAAGGCAAAAACAAATAATAGAACCCACTCCAAACATCTTGGAGGCAACAAGACACATAGTCCACTCCTTTCACAGGAGGCACAAACATCCCCGTTCATGGAAACCGGGTAAAAATTGAAAAGACACCATGCACTACCCAAGGGAAAAACAACTGGTTGACATAAAGATTCGATAACCCTCATCCTCTAAGATCTTCTAGAAGACTTACAATTTTGGACTAACACTAAATCTCAAATCCCACAATGCAACTTGACGACATAGCTACAACAAGCATTCAAGTCATAATTCAAATCTAATATTTGGATTTCTTAAACCCATACTCATTCAATAGGTGACATTTACAAAATCAAAGGCATGATAACAGGGTTAACTCAAATAATTATAAAACCCTTTTTCCATTTTCATAATAGGGAATCTTAAACAATTTAAACTCACAAACCTTTGTGAATTACGAGGAAAATAAATCTAAAAGGCAATCACGAGGATATTACTATTTTCGGATATTCTAAATCCATAACTCTTTCATATTCCATTCTCAATAATATAATTACCCTAATAGAAAATAAATAAATTAAAATCAATAATTGTCTCCTCAATAAAACTCCTTTACTTTTAAAACGACATAAATCTGTGCAATTAAATCTTTTTCAATTTTCTAACCTTATTCTATAGCTCTTTCAATCTTCTATATAAACATGCAATTTATAAAAATATATTTTTCTTTATCTATTTGACCATGCAATCAAATCTAATATTTTAAAATCTCCACGTAAAACTCAATTGCATGCGTTTAAATAAAACAACATAAAATATTGCATTTACTTCCTATTAGAAACTACTCATGAAATAAATACATTAAATGTATAATGATATTTTTAACTATATATACCTTGTATATATACACTAAATATATCAATTAATATTTACAAAATACCAAATTGTAAAACCAAAATAAAATACTCTTAATTATTAATTTTCCAAATTAAACATATTGATATAATATACAATATCTAATCACCTCATACATACACAATATATATTTATAAATAATATATACATATTATATATATATATATATATATATATATATATATATATATATATATATATATATATATATATGTATGTATGTATTTATATATAACATATATACTACTCACATATTTAATTGTGTTTTACATTTATAACAAATGCTAAATTAAAATTTGAAATATTAAAATTAGACAATTCATATTAAAAATAAAAACTCTACAAATTTCGGAATTACAAGGGAGAGAATCTCAAAATCCGCGGCCATTCTCACGCGGTCCAAAGCTCGCAGGAGGGAGAGGGGGAAGTACCGACTGTACTAAAGTACAACCGACCTCCTCAGAACTTGGGGGTAGTGCTTCCCATGGGATAGCGCATCCCCCTAAAAGGTGGGTACGTTGTCACATGAGCAGTGCCTCCCCTACCTTCGTACCAACAGGTGAAAGGTGGGCTTCGACTCCCACCTCACCATAAATAATAACCAAAACCAATAAATTTTAATACAAGACACTTTGAATTTCATAATATCGTACAAGCGACAGATAAATAATCCGCGTACGGTGATTTTTGAAGAAGTAAAATAAATTACCATTTCCAGTATATATTAACGAACATATATATATTATATATTATATGTGTTTATACATAAGTATAATACATATAATGTATATATATATATATATCTGACTGGAAAATTTGGGAAAAAAAAAAAAAACAAGTAACAGGAAATTAATAAAATATTTTTCCCAAAATATCTTCCTAAATTCAAGAGGTTTAAAATTAATTTCTTTTAAACCATTCCTTCAATTTTCATATAATATAAAAGTAGGAAAATTAAACGGATCTTGATTTTTTTTCCATTAACTGTTTTCTACTAGGGTTTGATTTGAAAACCAGATCTAATTGTTTTCTAAAGGAATTAAAATTTCTTCAACAATCTAAATGTTTGAAGCACAATCTAAGGTTTAAATTAAACAATGATTCAACAATTTCCCATTTACTGAATTAAATCCTACAGTAAATTTATACAATCTTCCCCAAATTTTAGATTAATTTAAATCTAGTTTCCATTAACAAATCCAAAATTCCCAATGAATTCAACAACAGATTCTTTAAACAATATAAATTTGTATTTAAACAAAAAAGAACAAGAAAAACATAGAACAAAACCTGGATTTTCGAAGCTACAGTAAAAGATGAATATCTAATGCAAGCCTCCTCCAAAGATCTCTTGAATTTTCTTCAATCGTGCAATGAATTCAATCTAAAAACTCCAACAAATGCAAACAAACTTTCCTCAATCAAATTCTACAATCAAAAAAACTTCTTCAAACCCTTCTCTTTGCAATTTTCCCAAAAATTCTTCACTGCCTTGAAGAAGTTTTTTCCCTTCCAAGATCTTCTCCCAGAATCCCTTTTCAACAAAAACTCCTCTTCTTAATTAAACATGCAATTCCCTTCAATCAAAAATATCTTAGACAACCAAATCTAATTTTTTGCATGCAATATTGATAATTACAATATTAACCTAATTCCATTTTCAAAAACACACTTTGAATTTAAAATGCAATTTCAAATAATTTTCAATTTTTGCTTTTATTTAATTTAATCCAAAATTGAACTTAATTAATTAATTTTAATTATTTAACAACTAAATTCAACCCTTTTGAGATTAAATTTAATTAATTAAATAAATTAAATTAAATTTATTATTAACTTTAAATATAACATCTAAGCATAATTTTAATTTAATATAAAATAATCACCACTTTTAACCAATGCAGTTATTCTAAAAATTCATTTAATAAACAAGTACCTTTCAAAATCAAATAACATTAAAATAAGGTACACCATGACTCAACAAACAAGACTGACGACACACTAAGGTTAGGGTGTAGACTTGACACATGTTACCTAGCTACTATCTCTCGTTCAACTTAACCGTTGGATCGACACGCTCAAACCTATGAAACCAAGTGGAGTTGATGTCATGTACCTGCAACCTAAAACCGAGTCAACAACATCATATAATATAACCAGCATATAATACACACCGTGAAGAAGAAATCACGGATTCGCAAGGCGCTCGCAAGCGAGTGATGCGAAACCGTCCTCTTCACCAATACACTCATCAAATACTGACATTAACATCATAATCAATAATCTCATAATAAAATATCATGTTATAACCACAAACATCATTAAACCATTAAATCGTATGAAACGATAATCAGATCAACACATCACACAATAATAGTTGTCGCTCAATAAATAGCGCTCAATAACACACACAAGATAAAGTATCAGAATATCCAGAAACATAAATCAAAGCAAAACAAGGACACATTGTTCAGTCCATAAAGAAAAACGGAGGGGTGTTACAATCTTCACATACTTAGGGGTTTTAGGGGTCTTTTTTCAAGCTTCTTCTTCTCCATCCTGTTGTTATCTACTAAAATTGCAGCCTGTTGAATCTAGAATTCAACAATTCAGTGAAACATGGAAAGACCTCTAAAGTTTTGGGTAACTTGTAAACAAGGGTCAACCTCCAGTGAACGTCGGCTTCCTAGTTGGTTATCACCTAGAACTACTAAACTTGTAGAGAAAATGGAAGAAGGAATGCTTGAAATGAAAACTAAAACTAAAAATGATGGGTGATACACCAAACTAACAAGGACTACAAAATTTTAGACTTACATACGCTTGACCACTAATTATAGAACCTGAATTACACAACTCATTACTATAGGCTCATGCATAAACATTTCACAAGCGGGTTGGAAAGCATTAACTTTTAAGAAGGAAAACACTTTCACAATCTAAAAGATATATGCAACTTTTAAACACAACTTACGACTTGCATAAACATACTTTTGCAAAAAAGGCATGAAAACATGAGACAAAATTACAAGGAGATTAAAATACCTCACAAGTAACTTGATCAATCACTCAATAATGCACAAATATTGCAAGAATAAGAAGGAAAAAATTTAAAAATCACTAGTATCCAAGGTGTTATCTGTATTTCATATCCAAAAACCTAAGTTACAAAAGTATGCTAAAATCTGACAAAGGACTCCCAAATTCACTAAGTCCAAATCTACATAATAAGAACTACCTCCAAAATGAGTCAAAATGAGACTATATCCATCCACTCTCCATCAGTTGCACCAAAAGAGGTTCTAGAAACAGTTGGGGTTGGATGTCCCCAAAAAGCCTAAAATATAGTAATTGGATCCTCTCCAAAAGAGCTCCAAAAGGTTGAAAAAGTCAAGTTTGACTTAATCAAACCATAAGGCACATTAAAATGGGCCTAAATACTCTCCAACTCTCCAACAAAGTGATGAATCACCCCAATATCCCATGCAAATGTTTGCAAACTGATTCCAACCTCCTCCAATATGATTGCAAATTATAACTCCAAGTATATCTCCTCAATGCATTGTACAAGGCACAGTATTTACTTTTGCATTTAAAATAATATTTCTAATTAAGTGATTTATAAATTATCATTTAATTAAAATTTTTTACATTTAATTAACAATGCAAAAGAAATTTCAAGGCTCAGCCCATAAGAAGAAATCTAAAACAAAACAAAAGTCTTTGAAAGACTTACATAGCATATGGAGGGGGAATATATCTGAAGTCATAAGACTTAAAGTTTTAACCCACGACATGTATTAGTTGTGTTTGTAAATTTTTCAAAGATAGACAAAAATCCCTCTCTTGTCAGCATTTGCTAGAGTAGAAACCCTAGAAACAAAAATGCAAAAATGCAAAGGCATTTTCATTTCTCCTATTTTCGATCTTTCTAGAAATCTCTCTCTACCACCATAGGATTAGGGTTCACCACCGCCATAGGATTTACATAGGAGCTTTGCAAGATGAATACAGACGATTTTGATGTCGATTTTTTTGATACATAATGGCATTTGTAACCATTCTTATGTTGAGTTGACATATAAACTCAGGTATATGCAAAAGTTTCTACATTTTTCTTCTTTTATTCTAAAGCAAAAAACTCAATTGAGCTCAGTAAATGAAAAATATGACCATTTTGATTTTCCTAGATGCATTTTAGCTCCTTCTTTCTGTGTGTTTACTTCATTATGAGAATTTTGGGTCTTAATTTTCCTTGGCCGAGGGTTTTGTTTGCTTTATGGGATCTAATAAAAACTGATACCCAATTAATGGCTAACAGTTTTTTTGTTCTTCATATTCTTATTTCATTCTTTTTATGAGATGGTAAAGGCAAACTATCTGAAATTTTAGCTTGCATATTCAAATCAACATTCCCACTGTCTGCTATTTACCACTCTGTGTAGGAGTTCTAGAGTCTTCAAACTTTGAATTCCCCTACTTCTTCTCTAAGCAGTTAGCAGATTTTGAAGATAAGGTCCCATATGATTGGAGCGGATCTAGAAACATCACAAATTTCTTCACAAGTGTACCCGTTACTTCTACTGGAAGTAAAAAGTAACTTCTTTTCATACAATCCTTATTTCCAGGTACTAACTTCCTTTCACTATCAAAGCATTTGATAAATGGTTTTCATGTGAAGAAAATCCCCATGCTATCTTCTTGTCTGTCTGATCCTTGACTTGACAAAATTATTGGCATACATTTCATTCTCTATCCTTAGCACCTTAATGCTTTATTTTTATATGAGATTCTTTACAGCAGGACAATGCTTTGTGTCATTGGCATACCTTCCATGCTTGTTACTGTCGATTCCAACAGACTAAGATTTTCTCCTTATTTAGCTTGTGTATTAATGAGATAACATAATTTATTGTTGTCCATCAATGTTGATGACAATAAAGCTTCCTTTAATAGTTTCTATTCACTCCTTAATGACTAAAAAACCATTTTCTCCATAGCAAAGTGTACTATTTTAGACCCATGATATATCTTATTCTCATACTTACTACTAATTCTTTTTTCATAAATGTATTTGATAATAATTTTGTTTCTCGAACATCTTCATAATGATAACTATTTTAGTGTACATGAGGATCAGATTGTATATTTATAGATGAATGTGCATATGTTGTCTGATAACTTTCATTGCTCTAACAAAACCTTCTCTCTTAGATGTAATAAATTAGGAGCAGCAAGGAAACAAAATTTTGATGCAGGACAAATAGAGGACAGAAGATGACAATAGGCAACTCAACCAGGACCAAGACTTGTCATTCATGCAATGATGAGCCACCTTTCAACATATGTGCATTTATTTCCTTTTCCTTCTATAAATGTATAATTTTTTCTTTCATTTGCATTAAAGAAATTAGTCTCACGGCTTATGTGAGACCTTACACATTTATATTGTCAATAAAGATTACCTTTTCTAAAAATATTTGTACAAACTTTCTAATATTGTATACATAAGCATAAATGCAGCTCTGTAATGTAATCTTTCAATTTTTTTGTTATACACATGAATGAAATATAGCAGCAATAAAATGAACCCTACTTTTCATTCAAAAAACTTTAAGAGCTCTACCTGATTGAGCTAATAGTGAAATTGGGTAACACCTTTACTTCCTATTCCTTATATTTTTCTTCATATTCTCTACAAGTAGGTTCATTTGATTCATATCCATCTATCACCACTAGGTTTCGTAGATCTTCATCAACTTTTACACTTGCACTCTCAAAAATATTTCCCTGTAACGCCCCGCCACGCAACCCTAGAGGAAGTTGCATTTAACTACTTAAACGGAATAATTTTTTTATTTTTTTAAAGAATAAATAATAAGCTAATTAATTTCTGCCAACAACCTCTAAGGTTACGAGACAAAGGTTAAATAGAACTACAACAAAACATGAATACAAACTATGACAATTATTTAATCAAAACATTAATGCATACATTCCAAGCAAGATGAAATAGCAACAAGCATAAAATAAGATTTTTGATTTCATTATCCATTCATGTAAACAATAAGGTTACAATCTCTCATTCCCCGAATGAGGCAAACCAATACATAATTACAATTACAAATTCCACCTTGATAACACAGAGGGGTAAAGATAACAAGAATAGCTGAAATGAAAGCAAGTAAGAACTGCCATAGAAGCCACGAGCTCTCCAACTGGAAGTCTCGTCCATAAGGACATGAAAAAGGAGCCCAACGGATTAAGGTGCATGCCACCCAACCAAGTGGAACCCAAAGGTCCACCCCCCGTGCTAGGAGATAGTAACCAGAATCCCTAGACAAGCACGTCTACCTCTAAACATAGGCTAACATAACCAACATGGATGAGTACAACAAAGTCACTAACAAAAAGGTTACATTGATTCCAAAATTAAAACAATTAACTGCATCACTGATACGAACATACTGTCAACCTAGGGGAAGTGTCATCACATTGTTTCATAGGTTATCTTGGTAAGTCTTCCTAGGCCCCGGCCCCCAAACTGGGTTATCCTGGTAACCTCTAATGACTCTCGGCCCCTCATGTAAACCAATGAGGAATCAATTACCTTTCGTAGTGACAAGGTAACGATCTTGCCATTCCAAGCCTTCTCATCTCAACCCAAGTCTTTACAAGCCCTTGCATGCATGAGCGAGGCTTAATTATCTTATTAAGTGTTTGGTGCTCCCAACAGATTATTTTAGTTATCAATGGATTAACTAACTTATAATGAATTATCCTAGCACCACTTCGTGTGCCAGCCCTTGTTACAAGCCACTCCCCTATTGACGACACGTGGAACAACTCCACAATCCCAAGGATACTCAATGCAACACACAACAAAGATGTTCCAACCACTCCAACTCTAGGAGGTAAAACATAGCACAAGGCCACTCCTATCAAGGAGACACGGATCCCATAATCTGCACTAATACCTGAAACACAATACATCCCCGTTCGTGGAAACCGGGTGATGATTGACCACATACTACATGCTTCCCAAGGGTACAAAATAGGTTGACAACCTGACACGACAACCCACCATAAGAATGGACCCTATCTGGAAGACTTACAAGTACTATGCCCACAATCCCAATGATGACACAAACGATCAATAATCAAGACAAAATGAAATCCTACTTTGGGTTCACTAAACCCATTTCCTCATTGATATCCAGTAATTTGTTGTATTTAATAAATCAGGAAAGGAATAAAATTCAACTCCAATGTTTCAGTTTAACTATTGTTCAATGATATCAGGAATTGTTCAATATCTACGTTTCAAGAATAAACGTTAAAAGATTAAAAAGGGTCTAGGAAAAATCATTTATTAACTAATCAAGACGCCATCACATTTCTTGTCAAAACATATTTAACCTTTCCAATATGTCGGTGGTTTAAAACTAACAATTAAAAGCACGCCATAGTAAAATATAATTTCTATTTGCACCAATAGTTTGCCCAAGAACATAATTCCCCCTCGTAAAAGCATTTAAGAACTATGAAATTTAATTATTTAATTAATTATTTACTTAGTTAATTTAATTCCTACCTTTAATCCAAATTTCACTAATGAAAAATAAAACATACCCATGCTTTAATTTCATTATTGCAATATTAAAACTAATAAACTTCATTATTAAATTAATATTAAAATAACATACATATTATAATATGAAATATTAATATTTAATATTATAACATATATAATATTTAATATTAAATAATAATTAAAAATAAATAAAAAAGAAAAAAAATAAAAACAATAAAAACAAAAAACAATACAAAAATAAAATAAAATAGCCAACCCTAATTCACAGGGAGGCGAAAGCCCTGGCTGCCGCATGCACCATGGGCGGTTGTGTTTACACACAGCCGACCCCCATGAATGGGGGCGACTGTGTGTAAACACAGTCGTTCTCCATGGGCGACTGTGCAAAGGAAGGAAGAGGGCAAGGTGCACGCAGGGTGTGGCTCCCCTCACCCGCCTCACATGGGGGCGCGGTGGGGGTCGAGCCCCCTGCGTCTCCCTTGTTTTTCCATTTTATTTTATTTTTTATAAAATTTTCCCTGTGTAGAAAATTTCGGGATTTTCAAAATAAAAATAAAATACACAGTCTTATTTTCTGGGCATAAAATTTTATTTATTAACTATAGAAAATGAAGAAATGGGGAACATGACCTCAACCCCAATGACAAAAAAAAAAACTAATATTTAAACATATATATATATATATATTTACATATATATGAATCTTGCAATCAAATTTTCAAAGTAAGATTGATTGAGGGGAAGAAAACAATTTTATTTTATTTTTTTTAAAAAGCATATTGATTTCAAAAGACACCATTGTTTTTTCTTGAAGAAATTATTTTTCCAAGGATGATATTTTTCACAATAAACCTAATTTTCCATGTGGGTTTCTCCATTGCAATTCACAACTAGAAAGTTGAAAACAATTTACAACCAGATTTTCAACATCACACATATTTGAATTTAAATTTTCAAAAACAACAAAACCAAAGATAAGAACCTGGTAAATTTGGAGTTTGAAGATGACTAGATGAAGATGAGCTTTCCCTCTTGCTTCCAATCCAATTTCTCAAGCTTTTGCAACTCCAATCAAAAAACCCACAAATTTGAAGAATCTTTCTTTTACAATTTTCCAATTTTCTCAAAAAACTCAAGATCCTCCAAATTCTCAAGCAAATTCAAACACATAAGGATTTTTGCCCTAAAAAACTCAACAACCCTCATAAATTCAAAATGGAAAATATCTATTTTTGAATTTTTGAATTTTGAAATTTTTTTTTTTTATTTTGAATTTTTATTTTTTTATTTTTTTTCAACTTTGACTTTTAAATTCACTTCCCTTTTATTTTTCAATTTTGCCCAAACATGCATAAAATTTCCATAATGAATAATTTAACTATTACAACATTATAAATTTAATCAATTAATAGCATGGATTCAACCCACTATTAAATTATTTATTAATTGGATTAAACTAACAATAAAATAAATTACATCCTAACATAAATCAACAAGGTAATTTCCTATTTAGCTAATAGAGCATATATTTTATCATTTTCCTAATTTACACATAAAACTTGAAATTTAAAGCCAGAAGACTCAAATAAGACAACTTAAACCGACTAACAACAGACGACACACTAGGACTAGGGTGACGACCTGACACGGAATCCTAGCTACTATCTCCCAATCAATTGTCGTTGGGCAATGGACACGCTCAAACCTGTGAAATCAGGTGGAGTCGTTGTCCTGTACCTGTCAACCTGTAGCAAAGAGCATATCCATATACATAAACATGTCATAAATAAGGCACACCGTGAAGAGGAAATCATGAGATCGTAGGGCACTCGCAAGTGAGTGATGCGACACCATCCTCTTCACCAATACAAAGTTCTAACTGACGCATCTAACATAGCAGCATAACCGAAAGCATGAAACATCATAAATTAAGCATCCACATATGTTAATTCCAAACATGTCATAAATAATCACATCAAAATACATCACGATAAAACAGTGATCCACTGTAATCAAGTACGAAGTCCAAGAACAACACCAGAACTAAAGCATAGAAAGGAAATAACATAGTTCGTACAATAGACAAAACGGAGGGGTATTACATTCCCAATCTTTTATTGTAACATCTGTAAGCTTTTCTTTTAGTGGAATATACAAGGAAGATACCTTCATCATACCTTGCATAAAACTTTCCTAAGTTTTCATCATCTCTCCTGATATAGCATTTGCTTCCAAACACTCTAAAGTACTTGATAGTAGGGATCCTTCCATACCACAACTCATAGGGAGTCTTTGTGCTATTTGTCTTTGCTTGAACTTTGTTAAGTATATAAACAACAGTATGAATTTCTTCTCTCCAGTAGACTTCCAATAGGTTAGCTTCTTTCATCACAGTCCTTATAGCTTCTTGAATAGTCCTATTTTTCCTTTCAACTACTCCATTTTGCTGAGGATTTCTAGGGCTAGACAAGTGCCTCTTTATGCCATGATTCTCACAAAACATGTTGAATTCATTGGAGGTGAATTCTCCACCTTTGTCAGATGTCAAACATTTTATTTTCAAATCCATCTCATTCTCAATCATAACTTTAAATGCTTTGAATCTATTTAGGGATTCGTATTTTTCTCTAAAAAAAAAAGTAACCCATGTCATTCTATAATAATCATCAATCAAAAGCATGAAATACATGTCACCTTGAAGACTTCTCACTCTTGTAGGACCACAAAGGTTTGTAAGCATCAATTTCAACAATCCGGTAGAATATTTTTCTTTACCCTTGAAACTTCTTGTTTGCTTTCCAATCTAACACTCCTTGCAAACAGCATTGATAGGCTTTGTAATTTTTGGAAAATCTCCTATTGCTTGAAAAAAATTAATTGTAACTAGATTATTAAAATTGATGTGAAACATCCTCCAATGCCATAACCAACTTTCAATAATCTGAGTCATAAAACAATGACCATCAGCACCCTTGAGATGATAAACATTTCCATATGTCCTCTTCCCAGCAACAATCATAGTTTCAGACCCTTTTCTGATTTCACATCCATCATCCTAAAACATAAGATTATATCATTTGATACACATTTATTTAACACTCGAAAGGTTATTCCTAAAACCCTTGACATAGTAAACATTATCAGTATTATGCTTGTCATCAAAACTTATTGAATCTATTCCTCAAATCTTAGCACCTGAATCATCTTCAAATCTAAAAAGTCCTCCATCATATTTTCAAGTTTAAAACACTTACTCTTGTCTCCATTCATATGATTTTAGTAACCACTATCAATGATCCAATAGTTTTTATATTTTCTAACATGAAAAGAAGATACCAAAGTACCTTCAATCTTATCCTCTCTCTAGAGTACATTCCTTCACACCTTTCAGAGTTAGTAGAAAAAGCTTCATCTTTTAAAGCCATGAAAAAGAATTCATTACCATCATAATCTCCATAATTAGATTCATCATCAGAAATACTAGCATTTTTTAACATAATAGATTTTATTGATCATCTTACCTTTGTTTTCCTTATTCTTATTGTTCATACTTATGTTTGGATATCTTGAAGCATAGTGACCTATTTTTCCACAACTAAAACATTTGAAATGGAATTTACCTTTGTACTTACCGGTGCCTTTTTTTCATCCTTCTCACAAATTTTGCTTCCACATCATCAATATCATATTGATTTGGTTTTTCAGTATTTTCTATTTTTGCAGCCTTAAAAGCAGTCTCAACCTTTGCACCATTGTTAGTACCAAACTCTCTCATCTCAAATGCAATTAAAGAAACAAACAATTGATCTCTAGAATACTGATCTAGATTTTGAGATTCCTCAATAGCAGCAACTTTATGATTGTAATCTTTAGTAAGGGTTCTAAGAATTTTCTTTACCACTTTAGGTTCTTTGACCTTACCTCCAAGACCTCTGATAGATCTCACCACTCCATCTACCATCTGCATATATCTTGTAATTTTTTCATCTTCAAACATCCTCAAGCTCTCAAATGGAGTTTTCAAGTACTACATCTTAGCTTGTTTGACCATAATATCTCCTTTATAAATACTTTCCAATTTACCCCAAATTTCTTTAGTAGTTTTCAAATCCATAACTTTCATTAATTCAGAATTTACAAAACCACTGAAAATAAAAAACCTTGTTTTACCATTTGTTTCATAGGCCTTGGTCTCATCACTTGTGCTCGGTTCATTTGTAGGTATAGTATATTGACTCTTCACTAACCTCTATACATCATATCCAAGGTAAACCAAATATCCTTCCAAAATGCATAGTCTATACCAACAAACATAGGGATCTCCTTCTTGTTCGCCATCCCAGATCTACCTCAAGTTGTTAAGCTTTTCTCCAAGGAACCTTGCTCTAATACCAATTATTGAATGAAAAATACAACTGAGAGGGGGGTGAATCAATTGCATCTTATCAAAACATCAAAACCATCATTAACATTCATATCTACATGTATTCATTAAACCCTTAATCTATTATGAAGTTTTAACATGAAATGCAAATAACATAAACTAAAAAAATTCAACACCAAAAACAAGAGAACACCAGATTTATGTGGAAAACCAAATGGGTGAAAAACCACAGTGGGGATTAGCTCACAATATAAGTAATTGAAAAATTGGTTACAAGGGATCACTACCAAAATAGGACACTATCTAGAAAGGCTCACTACCAAGGCTCACTGTCGAAATGAAAAATAAAATAGAGAAGAAATGTTACACAAAGAACATGATCTCAATGCAATAGAGATTCCACCACAATAGCTCCAACACCTTCATAGTATGTTTGAATGATTGTAGACACCTTCTGCTCACTGCATTTGGTAATCCAACACTTGAAATCTCGCACTTATCTCCTTAATTTTGCATCACTCACATCATACATTTCACACTTCCATCTATCTTGACCTCCTTCAACAATTCAACTCATTCTTATACCGTCCTCAACCTTGAAACCCTTTCCAAGGTCAATAATTCACCTCAAACATGAAAATTCAAATTAGGTCAGTGTCAAAACACTTCCATGGTGGGCAGAAGTGAATGTGAACCACATAAAAAACTTAATTGGGACCCAAATCAACAACACCACTTAACTACACACTACCAAAAACAATATTTATCCTTTGCATACACTGTAAACACCAAGTTGGTCATTACTTGTGCAAACACCATTAAACATTAAAATACATGCTTCATCAAACCCAAAGATGACTTAAAAACCACACACCATGCTTGAACATGATCTAGAGTATCCCTCAAACACCTTGAAATCCATCAAACTCCTACACAACAACTTCCACCTAAAGAATGTACAAACCTAGTACACTCAGACAACTCTGCCAAACACTTCAAAGCACTAAAACTCAAATCCTCTTGACTAAGATAAACAATCATTTCCATCAACACACCTTCATAATCGTAAGACTTGACGTATAACTACGGAGAAACATGAAGCAAAAACATTTATCCTAGACACCTTTGCAATACACAGTCACACACTAGTGAACACAACTTCTATTGTATAATGATATAGAATACCATCTCTTGAATATACCATCTCTAAACACCTCTCACCAACATATCCAAATTGCATAGGTGGATCTTCAACCTAGAAGAAATGCAGAGCAAACCCAAAAATATCTCTATGTAACCCAAAACACTACTGCAACACTTTGTTTCCTCCTTTTATCAAATTTTCTTTAAAGCACTTGAAAAAAAAGCACCAAAGACACATCTATAACATCTTTAGCACTACTACAACCATAGACAAAATCTTATCAAAGTAGAAATAAAGGTTAACACCAATATCTTAATTGATGACAACATAATGCAACAAATCAAAGCATAGACAACACCAATCTTCCTCAACAAATTCAGTTGACATTAATGACCACACCAATCTGCACATACTTGCAACACCATACCAAGAGTATTTCTGGTGATAGGGTTCAAAGACACCACCCAACCCATGTTGAGAATCTGTCAGGCATTGAAGTTCAAAGATACCACCTAGCCCATGGGGTGCTGCCACAATAATGGGTTACACTTTTTGGGACATCTTGATTTTTGCTGAAATCGCATATTTTTAGAAAATATAATGATTTAAGCCTTAAAAAGGTTCTATTTTAAGGGTTTTAATTGAAGAGGTTTTGATCAAACCCACTTATATCAAACCCCCTTGGATAGAAAGCCGCTAGTTTTAAACCATACCTATAATGGAGTCTCCTCTACACCTATCAAAATGTTGATAAAAAACCACTTTTGATTTACCTTTTAAGGGATCAAATTAATTTATTTAAAATTAATCTTTTGTAAACATGTATTCCTTATTATAAGCTTCCCAAAAAGTATAATTTTAAATATATTAAATTTTATTATTATATTTATTTTTTATTTCTTGTGAATGTAGGTTTTTCAATGAACATCGAGGTCTTTATTTCACGCATACAGAAAAATAGGAAAAGAGAGAATTTTTTTTCTTAAAAATTCATGTACACTAGCTATTGATGTCCTTATTCCAACAAAAAAAGAATAAGTTAAATCAAATGAATACAAAAAAAGTTATGCAGCTGAAAGTATAATATATCCAAATTATAATTACTCTAAATTAGAAAATTAATTAAAAAATATATATGCAACAAAAAATTATGAAAAAATATCCATCCACTAGATAATGGTGTGAAAACACTGTATTTAAAAAAATAGAATTGTATGCTTTCTATAAAAAGAAGTTATGCAGCTGAAAGTAAGCATCAGTTTTTGAAAATGATGTTTAGTATAAAAAATAAGTTAATGAAAACTACATAAAATAATTCACAATTTTATTTTTAATTTTTTTTTAAAATATAATTAGATTCTCAACACAAAATATTACAAAACACTAGTTTTCTTCATCTTCAAATTCTTAATGGTTTAGCTTCTATTGGCATACGAAAGTGAAGATCTGGTGAAAAATGTTGATTTCAATGTCAAATTTGACCAAAAAGTGTAACCCATTATTGTGGGATCACCCCATGTCAAGGTGAGAGAATGGAAAAACTCAATGACACATCAAGGATAAGGGGTTAGAGCTATTTCCTAACCTTTGCCAAGTCAGAAGGAAGGAGAAACCCCAAACCTTTCATGGGAAAGATTGTAACGGCGGCCTGTGTTGGAACATGTAAAGGGCCCATTAAGGTTGACCTATGATGTAGCATGTAGAATTCAAATTTGGGCCTTGGTGCCAATTTTGGTTTAGGCCAACTAGCATTTTCATTTGGATAGCATATAAACTTGGGAAAAAAATTCATTGGGATCCATTCATGTTATATTATTGTATCTTTTGAGAACTTTTTGTTCAAGTGATATTTTATGGATGAAAACCCATAGGAGACTATGATCAATGGATGAAAACCCTTTGGATCTTCACAGCATTATCAATAGAAGAGTATGTTGGAACTTCAATGGTTTTCATCAAAGTTTAGTGAGTAATTTTGAGCATTGTTGGTTAATGTTATGTGTTGTTGTCTAATGATTGTTATAAAAATCCCTTGTTGTAGAGATCAAATCATAATCAATATAAGTTAATGCTAGAGTTTAAATCACTTGTGCAAGTTTATTTGTGTTGTTTACTTGAGTATAAATAATTATCTCTATTTGGATATATTTTGGTGAATATTGTGTTTATTTATTTGGTGAATATTGTTGTTTATGTTCCAAACTATTGTTTTCATTAAAAAAAATTGGAAGGGACATTACAATTTACTCATATAGCTAACATCCATTAAACCAAACACAGTCAAATGAATAATTTATAATAGTCTCTTAGCTATATTGTTTCCAATAGAAAATGAAGATTTTTGCAAGTATGGATGTGTTTGGTGGTGTTGTCATTAATGTTGTCATTGATTTCAATACTATACAAGTTGAGTAAAGTGGTTTTTGCCAAGTGCTTTTGAGAAAATTTGAAAAATAATGAAATTTGTGTTGAAGTTGTCTTTTGAGCGTGCTCTGGTAATGTGGTCTACATCCTCTCTATATTGATCAAATGTCCTTGTGGATCTGATGGTTTGGTCATGAGCTTAAATGGATTCTATCTTCCAAGTTTCAGCTTTTGGCGTGATGGAAAGTAAAAATTGTGTTCATCGGTGTGTGAATTGGTTTGTTAGAGTTATCTGGTTATTGATTGGGAGAAATATTTTGGCTTTGTAGTCTTCTATTATTAGGCCTCAGATCTTACAGATCTGGGAGATTACTCTTTATGATGGTTTATGTGTTCTGACAAAGTTTCTTGTGGTTTGGAGCTCTGGAAGACCTTCTCCGAAGTCTCTGTGTTTTGTTGGTTGTCTCGGTTGAATTGGTGAAGTGTTCTCTACAAATGAAGTTTGTTGAAGTTTTTGTGGATGTATATGAGTTTTTTTCAGAGATGGTAAAAATTATAGTAAATCATGTTGAGAAATATGTGTTTATTTATCTTGTTGATGATGTGTTTACTTCAAAGTTCATTTGTGTTTTCATTAGGTTTGGCCAACCTGGTGTCTACATGTTACATTTCATTTTTTCATTGACTTGAGGAAGCATATGTGTGATCCAAGATTTTGTTTGGGTCCTAAATTAAATATGTAATTGGTCCTCTCACATTCTTATCCACCACTGGAATGTTGATTAGCCGACCTAGTTTGAATTTGTAAATTGAAATTGTATAAGCCGACCTTGGAGAATGTTTCTAAGGTTGAAGATGGTATAAAAGCAAGTTGAGTTGTAGCAAATTCCATATCCATCCATCATTCAATTCAAGCAAGAGAATAGTATGTGAACAAATGTGAAAAGCAGAGTGTGGAAGAGTGAATTGAGGCAATAGTACTTCATTGTATTCACAAAATTCTAATCAAGTTGTGAAGTGTGTGTAACTTCTAGTGGTGGATCATTATCTATTTCTTTGTATCTTTTGTAGGCAGTGAGCCTCCTTTTCTGGATAGTGATTCCTAAGGCAGTGAACCCTTGATCTAGGTAGTGAGCTTTTGTCTTTAGGCAGTGAGCCTGTGTATCCAGTATTGCATTACTACTATATTATGAGTTAATCATCATCATGGTTTTTCCCTCATTGGGTTTTCCATTTAATCTGGTGTCTCTGATATTATGTTTCTATTATTTTCATTTCATGTTCATACTTAATAAAAGATTAAAGATAAAGAGGAATTGATCAAGTTTATAAGAAAAGGCTTTGATACAACTGATTCACCCCCCCCCCTCTCAATTTTCTTGTGTGTATTTCAAGAATGTGTATCATATCTTTGGTTCCTCAATGAAAAGCTTAACCGCTTGAGGTAGATCAGATGGCGCACAAGTTGCAGCTTCATATGTTTAATGGAGCTTATTATAGTGACTAGAAAGAACAGATGAGAAGTTATTTGATTTCAATCAGTTTTAATATTTGGAAAGCTATGGAGACAAAGTATGTGATTCTAGTAGTCGGACCTTCCACTATTGATGAAGTTGCAGTCTTTGAAGAAAATGAAAAAGAAAGGTTTTCTATCTTTAGTGCATTATCTAAAACTGAAAGATCAAAAGTTATTTCTTTTGCTATTTCTAATGAAATTTGGACAAAATTGAAATATATTTATGAAGGGAATGAGAGAGTGAAGTTTTCAAGGAAACTAACTGCTAAGAAAAAATTTGAGAATCTGAGAATGGAAGATGGAGAAGACATTGCAAGCTATTATCAAAGAGTTGAAACTATAGCAACTAAAATCAAGAATCAAGGAGGTACCATGAAAGATGAAGATATAATTGAGAATATCTTGATGACCTTACCGGAAAACTACAGTGACAAAGTATCTGCACTAGAAGAATAGTATGATCTAAAGAAATTTACTAAGGAACATCTATTTGGTGTCTTGACTGCATTTGAGATGAGAAAATTTGCAAGAGATAAGGAGAAGACTGGAACAACCTTTAAAGCCATGAAGATAGAAGATGATGATGATGATGAAGATGCAAAATATTTGGAAGCAAAATTCACAAGGAGATTGAAGAAAGGTATTGGTAAATACAAAGGTAAGTTGCCCTTTAAATGTTTCAATTTTGGAAATATTGGTCATTATGCATCAAGATGTCCTAATAGAGCTACACAAAAGAAGAATAAGGATAATAATAATAATTTCAAGGATAAAGGATAGGAAGTTCAAGAAGTTGTATTATGTTAAAGAAGATGCAAGAATTTATGATGATGAATCAAACCTTGAGGAAGACAAAGATGAATGTATGTTTCTAGCCTTGGAAAGGAAATGTGCAAAAGAACCTAGTCCAGAGTGTAAGAAGAATGAATTAGAAGGTACTTTGGTATCTTCTTTTCATGCCATACATGATGAATACTTTTGGGTAATTGATAGTGGATGTTCAAATCATATGACTGGAGATAAGAGTAATGGAGATAAGAGTAAGTTTAATAAACTTGACAAGTATGATGGAGGTATAGTCATGTTTGGAGATGATTTTGGTGCTAAGATTGTTGGTAAAGGAACAATTAGCTTTGATGGAAAACATAACACTGATGATGTCTACTATGTAAAGGGTTTAAGGCATAATCTTTTAAGAGTTGGAAAAATGTGTAGCAAAGGCTTTAAGCTTGTGTTTTAGGATAACACTTGTGAGATCAGAAAAGGATTCGGAACTGTGGTTGCAGCTGGAAGAAGAACTCATGGAAACATATATCAACTCAAAGGTGGTGACAATCAACATTTTGTTTCTCAAATTAGTGAGAGTTGGCTCTGGCACCGGAGGATGGGACATGTGAATTTTGATAATCTGGTTAGGATCAGTTCTAGAGAAGTTGTGAGAGATTTTCCTAGAATCACAAAACCTTCAAATTCAATCTGCAGAAGTTGTCAGATGAGAAAATAGACAAGGAACAATTTTAAAACAAAGGATCAATCATCTACTGGAATGCTTGAGTTAATCCACACATACCTCTATGGTCCTAAAAGAACAGGAAGCCTAAATGGTGACAAGTATTTTATGCTTGTAATTGATGATTACTCTAGGATGACATGGGTTACATTTCTTAGAGAAAAGTCTCGGGCTCTTGACAGATTCAAAGTGTTTAAGACAAGAGTAAAAAATAAAGTAAACTTGAGAATAAAATGCTTAAGATCTGATAGAGGTGGAGATTTTACATCTAGAGAGTTCAATGCATTATGTGAAGAGCATGGCATAAAAAGACATTTTTCTGCTCCTAGAACCCCGCAGCAGAATGGAGTTGTTGAGAGAAAGAACCGGACTATGCAAGAGGTAGCCAAAACTATGATGAAAGAAGCAAATGTTCCTAGTGTGTATTGGAAATAAACCATTCACATTTTTGTTTACATTCTTAATAGAATTCAAATCAAAGGTAACAACACTAAGACTCCTTATGAGTTATGGACTAGTAAGACTCCTACTGTGAATTACTTTAAGGTCTTTGGTAGTAGATGCTACATTAGAAGAGATTTAAAAATAATTTGAAATGACTATGATTGGTGAACTAAATTTCTTCCTTGGGCTTCAAGTTAATCAAACTAACAAAGGGATATTTATTTCACAATCTAAGTATGTTAAGGAATTGTTAAAGAATTTTGGAATGGATAATTCTAAACCGGTATGTACCCCTATAGTAACTGGATGCAAGTTGAGTAAGGATGATGGATCTACTAAAGTTGATCAAAGCATGTATAGATCCATGATTGGAGGATTGTTGTATCTTAATACTACTAGACTTGACATTATGCTTGTAGTATTCAGAGTTGTAATATTTCAAGTAGAACCAAAGGAAACACATGTTAAATCTATCAAGAGGATATTCAGATATCTTAAAGGAAATCTAGATTATGGGCTATGGTATCCAAAGACCAATGATTTCACCTTGAGTTCCTACAGTGATGCTGATTGGGTTGGATGTGTAGATGATGGGAAGAGTACAAGTGGAGGATCATTCTTTCTTGGAGAAAGATTAGTTTCTTGGTTGAGCAAGAAGCAAGATTCAATTTCTTTATCCACTACTGAAGTAGAAAATATTGCAGCAGCATCCTACTATACACAGGTACTTTGGATGACACAAAATTTGATGGACATAGGCTTGGTGAGTGATGAACCTATTTCTATATTTTTTGACAATACAAGTGCTATAAACATTTCAAAGAATCTAGTGATGCATTCTAGAACAAAGCATACATCTATCAAATATCACTTTTTGAGGGAGAAAGTATTGAGGAATGAATTAATACTTGAATATGTACCTACCAAAGAACAAGTTGCAGACATATTCACTAAGTCCCTTCCAAAGGATACTTCTAAGTATCTCAGAGGGAAGTTATGGGTTTCTACCCCTCCTTCTTTGAACTAAGTGCACATGGTGGTGCATCAATCCAGTGATTCACAAACTCTTTTGTTCTGGACTGATGATTGAGGTCTACTCCTCAGGGGGGGTAGAGAAGTGCATTATTGTAGTATGTGATGTGTATGTAATCCTTAGGGGGAGTAAACGGAGATTTATATGGTAATAATTTCCTTTTCCATTGATTTCAAAGGGGGAGAGAGAATCATGTGAAAATTGTATGCTTGGTAGGTTGTCGCTTCTAAAAACCATGTAGAATATGGGAGAGAGATCATATCTTCTATGCTTGGCAGGATGTCGCTTCTAAGAATCATGTATGTTGTCTTTAATGGTTTTTCACATCATGTGTTGTCATCAATGACAAAGGGGGAGATTGTTGCAAGTATGGATGTGTTTGGTGGTGGTGTCATTAATGTTGTCATTGATGTCAACACTGTACAAGTTGAGTAAAGTGGTTTTTTCCAAGTGCTTTTGAGCAAATTATTTGAAAAATAATGAAAGCTATGTTGAAGTTGTATTGTGAGCATGCTTTGATAATGTGGTTTGCATCCTCTCTATATTAATCAAATTTCCTTGTGAATTTAATGGTGTGTTCATGAGCTTAAATTGATTTTATCTTCCAAGTTTCAACTTCTAGCATGATGGAAAGTAAAAATTATGTTCACCGGTGTGTGAACTAGTTTGTCAAAGTTATTTGGTTATTGACTGGGGAAAATATTTTGGCTCCGCGATCTTCTTTTATTAGGCCTCAGATCTTGTGGATCTAGGAGATTACTCTCTATGATGGTTTATGAGTTCTAACAAAGTTTTTGTGGTTTGGAGCTTTGGAAGACCTTCTCCAAAGGCTTTGTGTTTTTCTAGTTGTCCAAGTTGAACTAGTGAAGTGTTCTCTAGAAATGAAGTTTTTTGAAGTTGTTGTGGATGTATCTGAGTTGTTCTCAGAGATGGTAAAAAGTTTGGTAAAATGTTTTGAGCAATCCGCGTGTGTTTATCTTGTTGATTATGTGTGTACTTCAAAGTTCATTTATGTTTTGATTAGGTTTGGCCAACCTAGTGTCTACACGTTACATTTGATTTTTGCATTGACCTGAGGAAGCTTGTGTGTGATCCAAGATGTTGTTTGGGTCCTAAATTAAATATTTAATTGGTCCTCTCACATTCTTATCCACCACGGGAATGTTGAGTAGCTGACCTAGTTTGAATTTATAAAATGAAATTGTATAAGCTAAGTTGTAGTGAATTTCATATCCATCCTCATTCGATTCAAGCAAGAGAAGAGTGTGTGAACAAGTGTAAAAATCAGAGTGTGGAAGAGAGAATTAAGGCAATAGTACTTCATTGTATTCACAATCTTCTGATCAAGTTGTGAAGTGTGTGTAACTTCTAGTGGTGGATCATTATCTATTTCTTTGTATCTTTTGTAGGAAGTGAGCCTCCTTTTCTGGATAGTGAGTCCTAAGGCAGTGAGCCCTTGATCTAGGTAGTGAGCCTTTTTATTTGGGTAGTGGGCCCCCAGGCAGTGAGCTTGTGTATCTGGTATTGCATGACTACAATATTGTGAGTTAATCCTCACCATGGTTTTTCCCTCATTGGGTTTTCCACGTAAATCTGGTGTCTCTAGTATCATTTTTTTGTTATTTTCATTTCATGTTCATACTTAATAATAGATTAAAGATAAAGAGGAACTAATCAATTTTATAAGTAAAGGTTTTGATACAACTGATTCACCCATGCCACCCTCTCAATTGTCTTGTGTGCATTTCAACAAAGATTTATTATGCTTTCCAAACACATAATTCTCATAAAAAAAAAAATTATGAATAAAATAATTTGAAAAGTCATCAACCATTTTTTTTTATGAATATTAGTCTTAAGACCTTTGTCACTTATGTGGCCCAAGAATTGGTTCCACAATATACATGTATTTTTAGTTCCAATTACATTGGAAAATTATAAAAAGTGGAGGAATTCATCCTAAATTCTATCCCAATCTAAGATCCTATAGGAATCACCAAGTTCCCTCTTACCAACTTGCAATAAAACTTGGAAAACATCACATGCACTCCAAGATCATTTAACTTTGATACAAAAATTAAATTTCTTGTAAGACCTAGAATGTGAAAATATGAGAAAGAGTTTTAAATATTCCACCACTGAAAAATAATTGTACATTTCCCTCACCAACAATCCACTTTGTATTATTGTCTCCAAGGAAAACCTCAACTCCAACATAAATTGTATATGCGGAAAACCACTCCTTGTGAGGAGTCATATAGTGGGATAAATTTGAGTCAATAATCCAAGCATCATTAGTTATAGTGTTAGTAAAAATAAATAAATTGAGATTACATTAATGTCATCAAAAGACTTTTCTATGGAGTCCGAATCATTTTTCTTGTTTCTACATTCCTTCTTCACATGTCCCCTTTTTTCATAGCTCCAACACTTTCATTTTCCCTCTCCTATGGTTTTAAAACATACTTTAAACTTAGATCCATCCTTCTTCTTATCCTCTTTTTTCCCTCCTTTTTTTTTGACCTTCCCTATACATGCAAAACATCTTTTGAGCCTTCATTCATAGACTTTCTTTAAATTTATAATGAAATTAAAGCAGCAATAATACTTTCCTCTTTTTGCTCTCCACTACTACCACTAATTACAACAATTAGATTTTCCCAAGTAAAGACAAAAATAATAAGATGCATTTATCTTCCTCTTCCAACTTAACATCTATATAAATAAGCTAACTTAAAATCAAGTATTTTTTTCAAATGGTTTGCAATAAAATCACCCTCTTTTATTTTCAATTAATATAACTATATTTTGAGATGTAATTTATTAGTATGACTTTTGGTTTGATAGATATCACTTATCCTCTTCCATAACTTATGTGTAGTAGTCTCCTCAAAAAAATTAAAGAGGATAGAATGTGTAAGACACGATTATATGGTTCATCATGCCTTCTTGCCTAGTATTAACTAATCTTCATCAAACACATACGATGTCTTCTTTTCTTTTCAAACAAGCACCACTAATCTCCTTTTTTAAGAAGATCTTCCATCATCAACTTCCACATCTCATATTTGGTACCATTGATTTTATCAATATCCATAGGGTGAGTAGAATCCATGGTATGTGATATTTTCCTTAAATCTATAAAAGCTCTCATTGTAGCCAAAAAACCTTTAACACTTAATAGAAAGGTGTCGCTCTATGTGAAAAATCATTAGCTTTAATATGGAATATTGAGAAAAATATGAAACTACTACAAGAATAACTTCTACAAGTAAATATAAATATGAATTTTATTTTTTTAACAAATGATTATCATATTAGTAGAATTATGTGATTGTAAAATCAATAATAAGAGATAAATTACAAACATAATATTTACATGGAGAAACCCTTTCAGAAAAACTCCACATGAGAAATAGTATATGTGTGTACTAATTTTCAAAGAAGAGATACATTCACACACTAACACTCTTCACTCTAGATTACTCTAGTAGTGCCTCTATACCTATAATAATCTCATGATAAAATTACTATTCAATGTCTCCAATTTATGGAGAAATAACAGAGGAATACCAAAAATGATTTCCCAAAATAATATACCATAAAATAATAGTAAAATGCAAAAACTCTCACATCCAAAATAAAGAGGCTCTTCTAAGAATAGTAAATGTGACTCCTAATGAGCTATAAATAAAAAAATAACCTCCATACTAATAATAGATAGAATCTTTGACTTGTAACTCCTCCATAATGGACCATAGTGTAAGGTGAGCATCCAAAATCATCATTCAACTCATATGAGACCCATCAAAAATATTCAAGATGATCCACTACTCAATTATCATGCCCATGTTGAGATACTTGATTAAAATAGCTTCATAATTATTATTTACAACTCCATCTTCTTCATGAATTCATATAACAAATAATTTCAAAATTCTTGAGAAATATAAATTATAAACTAATTTCTAAATACACCTATGTGTCCAAGGACACTTTCCAAGAGTTTTGGAGACACATAAATAATACATTGGATTGCAAGGTAAATGGAAACTTAATCCTAATAAGAATAACTATCAAAATGGTGAAACTTGTCATAAAATGCCTAATTATAAGAGTAATATTATAGATGACAAAGAATAATAACATAGATAAAGAACTTGAAGATTGTGGATATGAACAAAATAATATTAAAATACACTTCTCAATCCAAATTTTAATAACATTAATAAAATTTATGACATACATGAAATAATTAAAATTAGTTATCTCTAAATTATATAAAGGATGACCTTTGTTAGAAAGAAAATGAAATCCAAAATAAACTATTTTTGAGTGGTCTTGATGAATTTTAAAACACCCAAGAACCCCTAGATGATTACTTAAAATTGATGAGAACATAATTGAAACAATGCAAGGTAAGAGGCCATGACATATCATTTGTTCATGGGCTTTGTAAGTTTTTAAATACTAAATTATAAATAAAAAATTAACTAAACAATGTTATGTGTTTGTATAGTTACTAAAAGTGTATAAAATGATACCTTTATTAAAAAAATTAAATATTAGAGTAAATAAATTATTTGATCATAGAAAAATTATTGTTAAGTGTTTTTAATATGCACAAGATTCTATTGGAAACCCGCTAAGTATAAAAATAGAAGATTGACTCATAAAGTAATAAAAACCTCAATCATTAGTAAGCACTCAAAAATGTATCAACTAATAGGGCAAACTTATCTTGACATAAACTTAAATCTTAAAATATTGTCAATAGCACCAGTATTCAAATAAAGACTAGACAATCCTCTTCAATATAATGCTTGAGATTTTAGTGGTAGGTTGTAATGTCCCAACTAGAATATTTTTTCAAATTATTAAAAATGAATTAAACCCCAACAAAATATTTGAAACCACATTCAAAACTAAAAAATACTTTTTTATTAGCTTAGAAAACACCCAGTTTTTCACTACACATTAGCACCCAAAATTGATAATTTGATAACCAAATCAAACAGAAACTTAACCTAATTGAATATACAAGTAAATATCAGTAAATTATATAATTTGATGTCCTACAGTTTTTGTATATGATAAATTTATCATATTTTACAACCAATACAAATATGCATAAAAGTATGACAATTTTACTACACCCAAATTCACTCAACAACATAAAAAAAGTAGAATTATAAACCCTTGCTAATATTAATAAAAAAATATGAAAGTAAAAAAAATGGAGCTAAATTTTACAACAATAAAATAACAAAAAAATAGAATAAATCTAGAACAAAAAGAAATCCACACTCACACCCCGTTGAATCAAAAAAGTTGTCGATCAAGTGTCAAAACCCTCCAAACTAGAAGTATGGGAACTCTAGCTCTTGAGAATGGATATGCCAAACAAAAAATTATACAATAGAAACTTACACACCAATAGAAAATGAAATCAAACTACAAACCTAGAAACACACTACACATTGGAAAACTACAAACAAGTTGCAACACACTTAGAACTGGAACTGTAGGAATTCTACAACTTCTTGAAGTTGAAATGTGACCTCTGGATAAGATCACCCTCATGTACCAAAGGGTTTTTTCCTATGATGCCTACAACCAAGTTGTTTTTTATCCACATAAGAAGCTATGAACACAAAGTGCTCAAAAGAGATGAATTAGAAAAATACTAGAATAATGCAAATGGAATTTTTTCATCTTTTGTAGGTTGTCATGCCAAATTTGGGCACCCAACATCCCACACCCCATGTAGGAGGAAAAAAATTAAATTTCAATTAATTTCCAAGTCACTCTATAACCGCCAATCAAAATTAATGAATTGTAACCAATTAAGGTAAATCCATTTGAATTTCAAAGTCAATGCAAAAATATCCTAGAGATTTCCAACCTCCCCACTACTTTATGATACTTTAATTTAATTTATTTAACTATCCTGTAGAATAGGACTAAACTAAATATTAAATTATTATTTTCTCTATGATTTTACTATTAACCCACGATAAAATAAAAATATGGGTTAATAATCAGTTTGGACTAATTATTTTTGGAAAGGGGGCGTGAAAATTTCTCCCTCCCCAAGGTTGCTTGTCCTCAAGCAATGAAAATCATCAAATACAATACATGATCATTTTTTTTCTTGATAAATCAAAGAGGGCAACTAACCTTTAGTATACTCCTCTTTGGTGTGGGAATAAATGATGCCTTCTCTCTAATGTTTGGAAACTCTTGAGTTTCTATAAATTCTAGATACTATATGTGCTAAGTAAAGCAACTTGCATTCCCCAAATTTATTACCCATGGCTTAAAATACCTACAAATCCACTTGGATGAGTGTAAATAAAGTGATGTGACAGTTGAAAATGGTGATAAAATCAATGATAACATGTTTTGTAGCTTCCCTAAGAATGCTTCATCTTCCCCTTGATGAAGGTATCCAATCATCCATTATTCCCTTTATATATTGTTGATAATTTTATGTGCAAATGTCAAAGTTTGAAGTTTCTGCATCATGCTTATGCTAAGATACTTTGGTATTTATGTGCACTTCTCTTTGAAACCACCTTGTGGGACTCATGACTTCCTAAATAGGAAGGTTATATCCAACACAACCCCTTAATTCTTGTTGGTTTTCTTTATCTAGTGTCCATCCTGAAAATGTAAAATTAAACACAATGCAAAATTGATCCTAAGAAGACTAAATATCATAATCTAAAGAAATATTGCTTGGACCCTTGTTATAGGAAACATTGCAAACCTTTTTTCTACTCCTATTGCTAAAGATTTGTGTCATCATGATGCAAGAGAATGTGAAACCATTTTGTAGAGTTGTATTCTTCTCAAATTCTCCTCCACATACCTAAGGATGAAAAAAATGTATGTAGCATTACTCTAAAAATACCATACTATAATTATTTTGGAAATTTGAAATATCAAAATGACATCTATTTTGCTTAACAACATCCAAAATGAAGCCTTTTATCTTTTATATGGGAGATCTCTCCACAAAAATCAAAGGCTACCTTGAATGTTCATTACCAAATTTGTGTTGTATTTTTTTATTTTTTTATGAAGGATCTTAAACACTTGCTTGATGGATATAGTCCTAAGCTCTCTTGAATCTCAAAATATTACTATGAATTAGACTCTCTGAATCATGGCACAAATCAACTTTCATGTAAGCTGAAAATAAAACATTATAGGCATAAACCTCCCTGTATCTACTCCAAATTAGTGTTATTATGGATGGAATAATTATCATTAGTAGTGGAGACCATATTCTAACATCACCAAGAAATGAATGTTCCTCCAAATACACCAATCTAAGGTTGTTCGTGACTGAAATCGTCAAAATTGGCAACATATAAATGATGCAAAAATTATAAGAATGGAAAACCTATTGAAGAATCATCCATCTAATCAATGTAACAATGGTGGAAGACCATGTAAGAACCAAAAACTCCCCATTGGTAATGATTGAAATTCCCATTGTATTGTAAGCTACAATACTCATTACTATGCACTAATCAACTCATATGCAAATGTATGATTGAAATAAGCCATTCAAAGTTAAGAAACATTAAAACTAGTAATATCTAAGGGATCAAAAAATAGTAAATTAACAAATTTTTAAATATGTGAGCTAGATTTAGCCACTTAATGATGGAAAATTCTTTCATAAACATATTTACACTTCTAAAACTCGTCAAAACTAGCAACATACTTTTTTTCATGATGACTTGATCCAAGTAGGTGATGTCAATCACCCATGTAGATATTTTGGTGAATAAATCATGTTACTAAAATTCACCATTAATTATATCCACATGCTCCCAAATATCCTCCCAAGTATTATTGGAGAAAAAAATATTATCAACATTAATGAAATTAAAATTTCTTGTCTATTCTTTCTTGGGTTGTGACTAAAGCATGTTCAATATTTGGCTCCTCTCTCCTAGTTTGTAGTCATGATAATTACCTTATGTTCCAAGAACTCTTTTCATGCCACTCCAAGATCTACCATATGAAATATGGTTTGGATCAGATTATATGTGGAATAGAAGGTGATTGTAATAGTTATAGTTGTCTTGAAATTTTCTTTCAAGCAATGATATATCTGTTGAAATATTGAGACTTATTATTCCCAAAGGCTGAAAAAATCCACATAACATGAGAAGATCCTCCCCAAACCATGGTTGTAACACTACATTATTCCACCCAAAATTAGAAAGGTGATTATTAGAAACCAACTTTAACTATCTAAAACCTTGAGATGCCTAAAAATAAAAACATTGCAATTTGTCATCACCAAACCTCTTGTTTCCTTGATTACTTTCTCTTGATAAATTCTTGTAATTATATTTATTTTCATTGATACTTTGTCTTTGATAGTGGAGTGTTTTCCCAAGAACTGTAAACATTGATCTTATATAACCTTGTTAGCTTCCATAACATAAAATTCAAAACATTCCTTAGTTCTACTCAAGGTTGAATCAAGTTGCTCACTTATCCAAGTACATGGAAAGGTGAATCTATCAACTATGATAGTACATCCATCAAGAGTTCCAGACTTCATCTATTTCTTAATGTTCCATTTTTGTAGCTCTTTTTCTATAGCACCAAGATCTCATACCATCATGCATTTTATTTTTACTATCTCCATTTTTTCATCTAAAATTTTACCTTCAAATGAGCAACTTGACTTTAAGGAACCATCTATAAATTTTAAACATTGATTCCTCATAACACTATTAACATGCACACAATACTCTATATATTTCCTCATTAACTCTTTTTCTATTCATATGTGAGAGATAGGGAGTTCAATAGAAATGTATTTTTTCCTACCTTTTCTATTTTTCAAGGAATCACCTAGGTCCCAAAAGCAAAAATAATCTTAAATTTGAGAAAAATAATTTGTGTGCCATTTTTTTCAAGTTATGTCCCTCCTCCTTATGTCATTCCTTTGATAATTTTCATGATGACAATAATTTTGTGCAATATAGAGTGAACAAAATAATTTTGTTCTAACTTTTTCATGCCTTGAACTATTACTATAAAAATAATCAAAGTCTTTACCTTCATTACGTGATTTAGAAAATTATGAAAGATTTATAGTAGTATTACCATTCTTTTGATGAATATCATTAATTAAAACATCCTTCTTCATAGAATCATACTTAACAATATAATTATCTTGTAGATCATCATTACATGGCATTGGATCCTTATTTTCAATGCTTAGAATACCAATGGGTGTTTCTTGGACACCATTAGAAATTATTGGAACATTTTCTTCCAATTTCAAATCTTTATCTTTAATATTCAAAGTTGATTTCTCATTTATTTCATCAAAAGAAATATTTTCTTGATATGAAAGCTCATTTGAAATTATTGAAATATCATTTTCAACTAAAAATTATTTACCTTTGACCTCTAGTTATATGATCTTATTTTCTAGCTCTTCTAGTTCCTCTAAACTTTTCTCACACATCTATGACTTGTCTCCCAATGTTCTTTGCATAAAAAATAGCGCTTTTGTCTTCTAAACTCATTTTCGATGTCCTCATTCTCTCTTATGACATGGTGAATTTTATAATTTATAAAAAAATATTTGGCTTGAGCTCAATTGTCACAATTTTTTATTCCTCCTTATTGAATTTTTAACTTTCCTCTTCTTTTCGCTATCTTTTAATGTAGTCATTGAGTCCATTTTTATTTGGATTCCTACTTTCAAGATAACTAAAATAGTCATCAAAACGCATTTGGTTTTTTGACTTTGTCAAAAAAAAATTGATATTGTGTAATGTCCCGAATTAAAATAAACTTCAAATTTGATTAATAATATAAAACAAATTATCTTGAATATAGAAATCTTATTTTTTATCAAACTTAATGTTGGACAAATCGAGTAATCTGAAATAAGCACCAACATGTACCAGATGGAAATCAAGTAATGTTCAACTGAAGCCAAATAATCTATTATATATCTCCAAATGGAATTAAATCATTTTTTCTACTAAATACATCAGATAACAATATTGAAGAACAACAATAAATCTGGAAAGTTTGGAGATCTTTGTTTCTATTAAACTGAAAATAGATGCAAATTGGGTAGGATAAAAACTTCACCAAAATATTCTAAACTAACATAGAAAGATGTGGAACTGTTGTAGAATGATATAAAAATGATAATAACATGAAAATTACATCATTTTTTTCATAAACAGATGGTAATATAAAACTATAGTTGTAGCAAAATACTCAAAGAGATCTTCAACTAGAAGCACACAACTCATTTGAAACTAGTGCAATCTCCACACAAACTCACCTCAATATTCATACAAACTTCCCAATAGAAAGGCACATATATAAATACTTTAATAACATCAAAATATGTTGCTCACAACAACAAAATGATCTAAAATTCAGGAATCCACACTATGCACTCCAAACTATACCAAATTCCTACAAATAAACTAAGAGAATTTAACAAATTTAGGAATCTCCTTAGTTTATCAGCCTTGGAGATCCTTTATTCATTGGTTTACCAACCTCTGAAGAAGAGAAAACACTTAGCCAAAACTTGCAACAAGAATCCTCCAAAATGAAGCCCAAATTCATGTTTTATTGAAAAATATTCAATTTCCACATTAGAGACCCAAAATTCATGACCAATGAGAGATTCCCTTTTGCATGTAGTGCATGTAACCTCTAGTGCCAAGTGTCCATTGATTTCTTCCACTCTAATGCAAGTTGTCACGTGTTGATTGAAGTCTTGCAAATTAATTTTCCAAAGATGCTCCAAAATAACTCCTCCCAATTTCTAACACCCCATTTGGACCCATGATAATAAAATTAAAATAAATATCAATTTTTTCCCCAAATCTGATTTTATAAATTTATCTTGAAAATCCAATTTACTCGATTTATCTGCAGGTCCTGATTGGCAATTTTGAAAATCAGGTTTACTAAAAATAGTAAATGTTATTTTTAGAAAAGGGGACATTACATATTGAAGATTTTTTTTAAAGGGGATTCAAGTTTGTACATTTTATCTCTATCCTAATGTTCCAGACTCTCGTTCCATTCTTCTTTTTCCTTCACCAATTTTATCGGTTCCTTTTGAAGAGGATTTATGATATCAAAACTCTATTTTTATAGGAAGCAATAAGAATCAAAATCTACCATATAGGCTAACAAGATCTTTTCTTTGATACCAATGTAATAAATCAAATAGATATTTTGTCAAATTATCCAAAATTAATTAAATCCCAACAAAATATTTGTAACCACATTCAAATCTAGAAATACTTTTTTTATTAACTTAGAAAACAAAACAAAAACTCACTACATATCAACACCTGAAACTGACAATTTGATAACCAAATAAAAAGAAAACCTCGCCAAACTCAATATACAAGTAAATATTAGTAAATAAAATTATTAAATTATAACCTATATTTTTTATATACCATAAATTTATCATTTATTACAACCAATACAAATCTGGAAATTTTACTACACCTGAATTCACCTGACAACATAAAAATGGTAGAATTATAAATCATTGCTTATATTAATAAAAAAAATTGAAGTAAGAAAATGGAGTTTTTGCACATAAATAACATAGAAAAAACAAGTAGAATAAATCTGGAACAAAATGCAATTCACACTCACACCTTACTAGATCACAAAGACTATCGATCAAGTGTTGAAACCCTCCAAACTGGAAGTATTGGAACTCCGTCTCTTGAGGAGAGATTTTCCCAAGAAAAATCACCAAAAATAAAAATTATATAGAATAAAATCACACACCAAAAAAACTAAAATAAAATTGCAAACTTGGAAACACACTGCATATTGGAAAACTACAAACACGATGCAACACACTCTAAACTAGAATTGTAGGAATTATGCAATTTCTTGAAGCTCATATGCGACCTCTAGATGAGATCACCCTTATGTAAAAAATGGGTTTCTTTCTTTGAATACCTACAACCAAGTGGTTTTTTTCCACAAAGGAAGTTATGAACACAAAGTACTCAAAAGAGATGAATTAGAAAAATATTGGAATAATTGCAAACGGAAGGTTCATCTTTTATAGGGTCATTAAGAGGGGAGGTTACTTATGAAAATAACACTTGTGAATTATTTTAAGGTTATTTGGTGCACTTTTCTATTTCTATTAGCTAGGTGGGAGAGTGGAGCATATATTCATCATTAAATGGATTCCTCATGTATAGTGGAGCCTATTTTGGAGTATCATTTAAGGGTAAGTATGTCATCGATTGTGAGTGATAAAAGATCCTTGTATGATAGGTGCTATTTATAGTGCATTGAATACTTTTCACACGGGGGAATTGGATTGTTTTTATACCATGGTTCTTGGTAATTAGTTTTGGTGAATCCATTTGTTGTTTCATCTATCCAATCCTCAATAAATTGGATATAATAGATAGTTGTTTCATGGTTCTTTTGCAACTTGATCACTACTATGATATTATATTTTTTTCAAATTAAAGGAACAAAGTTAGATATATTTATGTAACACTTGTATTAGATTATATAGACTTCTCCTTTCTTTGATGGTGGAGTTTTTCTCTGAAAGAGTTTCTCTATGTAAATCTAGTGTTATATTTTTAATTATGTGTTCTTGTTGGTTTTAATTTATTGTTTTGATTTCCTAAATGATTATACAATCTCTATTTATGTTTAAATTATTTATCGAATGATCTAAATATAATTTATACACTTGATTAATATACTATTATTGCATTATTCACGTATTTCTCAATATTTGATATTAGAGCTATAATTGAGATCATAAAGGGGTTTGTTTTTGGAAGTGTTGGATGTTTTTTATTTCATTGGGAGTATCTAATTTAGTATGTTTTCCATATTTATTTTTGGTTTTAACCATAGCATCCACTTCCCATTCAAAAATTGAGGATTTTAATGGTTCTAGGTATGGGCAGTGGAAGTTAAAGATGGAAGATATCTTAGACAAAAAGGACAAATGAAAAGTAGTTTCAAAATAAGGAAAACATAATGGTTTCCCAAAAAAATACATATGGGATCTATGGATTCGAGGTCAGTATGTATTTGCTACATTGTTGTTTAAGAGCTCGTAACTCTCATCATTCCCCAAATACTCATAGAACTGGAAGAATGACACAAAGAGAGCGAAAAAAAAGAAAAATCCTTTTAGGTCAACATAGAAGAGAACTAAATGTCTCAACACCTTGCATCATCCCCAAAATGAAAACACAAGACAAATAAAAAATATAAAAGAAAGTTTTTGAGTCAACATGGAAGAGACCTAAATGTATTGGCACCTTGTTTCATCCCCAAAAGGAGAACACAAGACAAATTAAAAATGCTTATGACATAGAGAAGAATGTAGGTGCATATAGAGGAAGACACAAAAATAAAAAGATGCATCAAACAAAACGTCATGGGGGATCAAATTACGCACATGCAATCACATAAATAAACATGAAAAAGTACAAGACTAGTAAGGCGCATGTTAGTCAACCTAAATCAGGTTGTCTGGATCCCAATCTCGGTCTATATAAATGGAAGGTAGACAACTAGCCAAAGGAACAACAACAAGTTTTGAACTAGGGGAAGCACCAAGTTCAACACTCTTTTTAGGAGATTTTTCATTTAGGCTCATAGAAAAAGAAAACAATGTATTCAACTCATTATGCACTTATTCATCAATCTTTGTAGTTTCACTTTCGTCATCTAGATTAATCACAATGGGAGGTCGAATGACAATGTCCATGGAATGTTCTTGTTTATGTTGCAGCGAGGGTAGAGAGTTATCATGCATTACTTCAAGTAAGTTTAGATTTCAATTTTCTATGTTTTTGTTGTCTTCTTTTGTTTGTAACATTCGAGCAATAGCATGACCTCTATGCCTATGCTCTATAGCATTTCAATTTTGTTTCAATCTATTGTCAATTTTTGTTTGCGTAAGGGTAGGTTTTTCAATCATAGGTTCCTTCTCTTCATTGGGAGGAATGCAAGAAACAATAGGAGGTTGTTCAACCACTTTCTCTTTAGCTCTATAAATTTGTTTGATTTTAGGAGGGACAATGAGATTGTTTTGGTTATCTCATGGTATCTTGTAGGAAATTGCAAGAAGAGTTGGAATAGATTATTCTTGGATGTTTTTTGGTTCAATCATTGCTTTGTCAAGGTTAGGTGTTTTAGTCATAGGTTGAGGCATATTTCAAAGGGATAATTTAGCTATACGCTTTGCTTTGAACTTTTGATATGATTTGAAAAAGAAGTCCTCACAATGCTTAATAGATTCCATAGGTGGACAAAAAGAAATCTAATGAAAAGTTCTCTCAGGAAGAAACAAGGTTAAACCCACTATGATGCACAATAAAGATATCATTGCCAAATGGAAACTTTAAACATTTATGTACAACTGAAGGGAAAAAATTCATGGAGCGAAGCCATGGGTAGCCTAACTTCACACAAAATTGGTCTGATTGTGGGATCACGGTGAATGAGACATTTAATGTTTTCGGTCCAACTTTTAAAGGGAGATTTATTGAGCCAATTGTAGGACAAGAAAAACATTATGCATCTTGATCCATGCTTTTGGTTTTTCATATTCATCTTGATAGAGTTCATGCACAAATAGAAATTCTTCAATGATCACATTCTCTCCATAGATAGGATCAATTAATATCCCATTAGTGGGCTTATTATTGATTTGGCCAGCTATGTAAAGAGGACCATCAGGTGCATGTTTAAGTATGTAATTTTGTGAGAAATGAATATCAAGAGGCTTTTTGGTTGGGCCCTTACAAGGTCTTGATTCAATAAATGCTACCACAATATCCACAGGACATTGTTCAATAGTATGCATAGGACCTTGTTAAATAGTGTCCATGTTGTCATCTTTTGTGTCAACACTCATCACATCATTCTTTATTTTACTAGATTTGAAAAATTAAATAGTGTTCTTAGGCATGGGATTGGTAAATATCTATAAATTTTGGTTAGGAGGAGCTACAAACTTATTCCCTTGATCATTCTCTCCTCCAATTTGTAAATGATTAGAATCAATAAGGTTTTGCACAAGATGTTTAAGACACGGTATTTTGTACCATGTCCATTTTGTTGGTGATAATGACAATGATAGTTTCATCAAAAGCCTTTGGGAAATGGTATATTAGGATCACGCTCTTTAACAGGAGGTAAGGTAAGCATGTTCTTCTCAATAAGCTGCAACATGATATTATGAAGGGTATTGGGTAAAGGAGTGAACTCTCTATCCTTATACCCAAAATAATTTGTTATTTTATAGCATCCACTTGATTATTAGTTTGTTGAATTGGTTGAGGGCTATTTAGTTTTAAAAATCCCTTATTCTACTTCTTGAAAGGTTGATAACTAGTTTGAGTTGTAGATTCATACTTTTTAGGGCGACTAGGGGATTTTTCACATCACGACCGCAAGTCAAATTTTGATAATCATGAAGGGTTGTACATAACTGTGTAAAGGATGGAAATCTCAACATGTCAAGTTTTCTTTGGAGTTTATTTTGTAAGTTGGAAATAAAAATTTGTTGAAGGTCAATGTCAAGAATCTTAATGTTTACTTGTGAATAAAGTGTTTGGTATATTGCTATGAAATCGATCACTTTCTCATCCTCTCTTTTTTTGCATGTCATTAAATCAGCAAGGGTCATCTTAGGACCCATGTGGATATGGAAGTGGTTGTAATAGGAATCAACAAGTTTTTTGAATGAACCAATTGAATTATTCAGTAAAGAAGAGAACTAGTCTAAAGCAGTATCCTTTAGGGACCTAGGGAATATCTTAGCCAAGAGTTTATCTTCAAATATGAATCACTACATAAGACCGTAAAAGCATAAACATGGCTAATAGGGTCTCCTTTCCCACCATATTTCTCAAATCGAGGAACTTCTATACCTTGTGGAATTTTTGCTCTTAATATGTCCAAGGATAGTGGATTGGAATTGGTGTATTGCAAAGGTTGATCGTTGTTGTTTTGTTGTAAGGTTGCAACTTGTTGTTGGATGGATTCCATGGTTTGCAAAAGGGAGTTAAGGAGAGGATCATTGTGATTGTAAGTTTGAGTGGAATAAGGTGGAGTAGTGTATGTATGCGGAGGGCTAGTGAATTGTAAGTTGGTGAAAGTGGATGTTTTAGGAGATATTGTATTCAAATGCACAAAGGTAGAAGGGATTCTTGTGAGAATGCCTAAGGAAGTGTACACAGTGCTAGTAGTTATGATTTTTGTGGTTGGTTGAAAGGTTGTGGTAGGTTGAAAGGTTATTGTAGGTTGAAGGGTTGTTGTAGGTTGAAAGGTTTTTGTAGGATGAAGGGTTTTTATAGGTTGAGTACTAGTGTATGTAGGAATGGACATCAGTATTGTAGAAGATGGAATTGGAATTCCACCTTGGCTTTGAGTAGACCCCAAAGCTTGAGTACACGTGGTGATGGTAGGGATGGTGTTGTTAACATTAAGCACATTAGTTATAGGAGGTAAAGTCATGGGAAATGAAGTATGCAAACTATGAGCCATAGAGGGTTGATTATCAACATTATTAGAAAGAGAGTTAGAAAACCCAAGATCCACGACGAGTGTGATATCACGGGATGATGTGAGCCTTGAACTACATATTAAAATAGTATTGCTAATAGGGCACCAAGTTGTAAAGCTCATACAAGTTTTAGTGTGCAAACTAGGGAAACCCAAGGACGTGTCCCCCCCCCCAAATGCCCCATACCCATTCTCAGGACATCTCGGGTATCGAGGGATAGTATGGGGATGGCAAGGGACCATCCCCTTTTTTGCATTTTTTTCAGGAAACGTCCCCAAAATTGGGGGATGTCATTGAACCAATGGGGAACGGTTGACTGGTCCCGAGGATGGCCAGGGGATGGTTGAGACATCCCTCGACCATCCCGGGGACGACAGTCGTCCCCCACGTCTTGAGAGCTTTTAAAATGAAAAAAAAATATATAAAACAAAAAAATAATGCCCCTACCTATGTGGCATGTGTGGGCCCCATTTATTTTGACTCCTTTATGAAGAAAAAAGGGCCTCTAACCTCATTTTATGCATTTTGTTTGTTTGAGTAGCCAAGGGTTTGAGAGCAAAAGAAGTCACAGCCATTGAAGGAGAAGGAGCAGCAGCTTGAAAGAGGAGAGGAGGTTGAAATAGTGTTGTTGGGAGTGCAAATCCACCAAAAAGGTATGCATTTCCTTTCCCTATTTATTTATTTTTCATTTTTTTACAAAATGTGAAGCATACATTGTCTTATTTTTTTATTTTTTTTGCATTTTCAGTTGGAACTTGCATTCTAAAAATAAAAAACATGAGCAACAATGAGGGTGGGAGTGATAGTGATGTTGAAATGCAAACTAGAAGGGAAAGTGGTCGGGGTGGTAGTAGAACTAGACAGCAAAGAAACCCAATCCAATGCCCTCCTTCATCAACCAATACCAAAACCATGGAATACTATGCAAAACACCCATTAGACAAAAAAAACCATTCCTTCGATATGTTACAGTCATGGGTGAAAGACAAAAAAAATTAGGGGGGAGTAGGGTTTAGTTTTTCCATGTTTGTGAAAAGGAATTTAGGGGCAGCTACACAAGAGATAGGTCTCATTTTTTCGGTGAGGTGGGCCATGGAGTTAGAGTGTGTCCTGCATTGACAGATGAGCTATTTTTAGAGTGCCAAAAAATTCAATGGAGTTGGATGGTGGGGTTCAAGGTGGGTCTCCTTCATTCCCAAGTAAACAATCATTTATGCCTACTCCTAGTCCTTCCATGGTTGGTAGTAGTGGAGTTATCTTAAGAGGAAAGAGGAAGTTGAGTGGTAGTGAAAAGGAAACTTCATTTGAATCCATGTTTAACAACCAATCATGAGAACCCACTGAATCCTCCATTGCCAAATTCTTTTTTCCCATGCCATTCCATTTTATGTGGCCTATTCCTCTTATTTCAAACAAATGGTGAAATACATAGCCATTTTTGGTTCTTCATCCATACCCCTGGAGATCATAAGCTACACACCACCCTCCTAGACAAAGAGTACTCCAAAGTTAATGTGTTAATGGAGGAGATCAGGCAAACATGGATCGGGATGGGGCGCTCTATAGTGATGGATGGGTGGACTAATTGTAGACGTCGGCCACTCATCAATGTCATAGTCACATGCCCTCCTGGTTCTTATTTTCTTAGAGCCATAGATTGTTTGGGGAGATGTAAAGATGCAAACTTCCATTTTTCCATTTTCAGAGATGCCATAAAGGAGATTGGAGTTGCAAATGTGGTGCAGGTGATCATTGATTCAGCACATGTGTGCAAATCAGATGGGTTAATGATGGAGGGTACTTACAGGCACATATTTTGGACCCCATGTTGTGTTCATGCATTGAAAAATGTATTGAAAGACATAGGGAAATTGGATTGGGTGAAGCAAATGGTGGCAGAAGCTAGATATATTCAGATGTTCATTTGTAATCACCACACCTCACTTGCTCTCTTCAGAACATTTTCAAAGAAGGACTTTCTCAAAGTTGTTGAGACAAGGTATTCCATTTACTTCACTTTGTTTCACTTTCAATTTGTATTCATAATCTGATTTTGTTTTAAATTTTTATTTTTTAATGAATCATTGAATCAATGAATGTAGATATGCCACATAATTCATCTTGTTAGAGAGGATGCTTGAGGTGCATGGGCCTCTACAAATGATGATGGTCAATGTAGAGTGGACTAGATGGCCTAATGCAAGTTCTGCTCAAGGAAAGATCATCAAACAAAAGATCCTCGATGATGATTGTTGAGCCAATGTGAGGTAAGACATATTAGATAGCTGATTTTCATATTAAATTTATGGTTTTAATATTTTAATTTTATTGTCCAATGTTCCAATTTTTGAAGTTTCTAACATGTCAATTAACTTGTCAACTAATTATTTTGAACTTTTTGTTTGTATTTTACAGATATATTTGCTCCTTCATCTCGCCTATTGTAGATTTCATCAGATATGTTGATATAGACTCTCCTAGTCTTGGAGAGATATATGAGACATTTGACAATATGCTTGGGAAGATCAAGCAAGTTATTTCAGCAAAGGACCCCACTTTGGATTTTTATGAGCAACACATTAGGCCCATTGTGACGCAGAGGTAGAATACAATGAACATCCTGCTTCATATGGTTTCCTTTGCTCTAAATCCAAAATGGTATGCACCAAGGGCTGGTAGGGTGCCTCTATGTTCTGATGGTGAGGTTTTAGATGGGTTCACATAGGAAATTGAAAAGATTTATCCAGTAGAGCAAGCTTCACTAATTCGGTCACAATTCCTAGAGTTTACAAATCTTACTGGTCCAAACTTGAGTAAACCACAGGCGAGGTTGGAGAGAGCTCTATTAGCTCAATCAAGCCCTATTGGATGGTGGACCTATCATGGAAGGGATACACCACAGTTGAAGACACTTGCTACTCAACTTCTTGCATAGGTTGCTAGTTCCTTTGTTGTAGAGAGGAATTGGTCCATGTATAGCTTTATCCACTCCCTCAAGAGGAATAGACTTACCTCTAGACGAGCAGAGAAGCTAGTGGTCGTTCATAGTGCTCTTCATCTTCAAGCTCGGTAGACTCCAGAGTATCGAAAAATGCCAGCTCTACGGTGGGATATTGATCCCAAGGATGTGGCCCAGGTAGATGAGGAGGATACAACTAAGGTTTTGGTTGGGGTTTCGTTGGTTGAGGAGGAGCATCACGGTGGTAGTGACTTAGAGGATGACTCTAATTTTGATACGGTTATGAGAGATGATTAGGGGCAGCAGTTCTCTTTGTTTATTTTGTATTCATTATTAGCATACGATATTGTATTTTGATTTTCATAGCAAACTTTAAAACTATATGGCAGCAATGTAGCCTTTGGGCATTTTGATATAAGTTTATAAATTATAACTTGGAGGTTGTTTCATGATTTGTGTATGTTAATTTTGAATGCGTGTTGAGTATTGGCATAATGTTGAACACAAATTTTATATGTTAATGTTCTATAATGTGTATTATGCATGCCTTATCCATGTTATCAAATGAATATTTAAAATTTCTCTATATTTTTAAAATTTTACCTAATTTTTATATAGTCATCCCCTACCGTCCCTAAATTTGGCCTTAAAAATTGGAAACTTGGGGACTTGTCTCATCGTCCCCATCTCAAAAACTTGGGGTAACCTTGGTGTAAACCCAAAATGGAAAAGGGAAATGCAATGATCTAGAATGAAATGTAATTTTTAGATTCTAAACAATACAATTTACTAATTACACAATGCAATAAACTGAAATGTAATGTTGTAGATGCAATTTTGAATTTTGACAATGCACTAAATGAAGAAAATTAAGCTAGATACAATGAATTTTATGAAACAACAAATCAAAAAACTAAAACAAGAAAGTATCAACAACAAACAGAAGCCTAAAATAAAGATTTCAAATCCCAAAAAATGCAGAACAAGATCTAGCAGGGACTCATTCGCCAGTAAGGGCGAAAGGGTCCTGGATAAGGATTTTTTAAATGTGTTTACTAATTTGCAGGTGTTTTTCAATGCTTTTCAGATGCCAAAAAGCTCAGGTCAAGCCTGATCAGGGACTCATTCACCAATAAAGGAAAATGGGTCCTTGATTAGGGTTTTTTAACTATTTTTGAATGATTTTTAAGATTTTTGCAATGTCTTTCAGTTCTAGGTCTGAGACAGTAACTTTCAATTTCAGATTTTTTGGAAATGCAATGTGAAAATGTAATAAAATGATGAATGCAAAGACCTAATTTGAAAGCAATGTTTTTTTATTTTCAAATGCAATTGTATGATATCTAAATGATATGCAAAATGATTGATTTGTTTTTGTATTTTTCATATTTAAGGGATGCAAAACAATGCAATTCTAAATCCTAAATGAAATGCAAGTTAAAATGTAAAGTAAGAAACCCTAAATAAGATCTAATTCAATGAAAATTAATTCCAATGAATGCAAGATCTAACCTAGGATAAGAATAAAGACTCCAAGATCAGAAAATTATAATATTCAATAGGTTGGGTTCACCAAAATGTTTAATGGGAAAATGGGGTTTTTATCAAGGTGAATTGATCAAGATGATGAACCACTAATTCTCACCATAAACCATAAAATTATGAGCAAGATATGGTGTAAATAATAATCAGAAATCAATCCTAACTATTATAACAACTATGAGGGAATTTTTTAGAGCTTAAAACAATGTGTACCTTGTTGCAAGAAGGTTGTTTTTGGGCCACAAAGGACTCATTCGCCTTTACTGGCGAATGGGTCCCTGTTAGGGTTTCTAAAACTGAGATCTAGATTTTGTTCCTTGATTTCTACACTCTCATATCCTCAGTGATCAGCTCCCAAAAACCTGAAGCAAATTTTGTAGCCTTCTTTATGTGTTCTTGCAATATGAATGACAACTTTGCAACTTGACAACTTTGACAATTTCGCTCCAAACTTGTTCTCCACTTGATCTTCAACCTATAAATCTGCAAACACACACTCAAGAAGAAGGAAAACTTGTTGATTTTTAGTGAATAGGGGTTTTCCTAAGTTAAACCCCTTTTAGGTATTAAACCAAATGATAAAATAATGAAATTGAAGCATGAAACATGAAATATGAAATGATGATACCTTGGAAGCTGTCTTGGAATGTAAATCTATAAACTAACATGAAGTGGCCATGAATAATGTAGATATTGATCTCAAATTAGATGTGAAACAATTCTTGCAAGTAGATTCTCAATGCTACATCAACAATCTTAGCTCAACAACATGCCTGAATGCACTATGCCTTTGACATGATGAAATGACCCTGAATTGTTGCAATAAACTTCACTAATCTGCCTTTGAATGCCTTTGAAATTCTCTTGTAAACTCTATAATGCTCTTGCTTTTGATCTCATGAAGTCACATAAATTTTCTACGAGAAACAATGTGAATTAACCCCATATTTATACTAAATCTAGAGATTAACCCCAAAATTTAGATAATTCAAGCCAACACTAGATCTAGGATTGGAAATCATTATGATCCCATCACAATTAAATTCAAAAAGGGGTGTCCTATGTGAGGAGGACCCATTCGACACTAAAGGTGAATGGGTCCTAGCACAACTTTCTAGGACCATGCTTTGAGGGGATGAAATAACATCAAAAACCCATGTCAAAAATGCCAAGAAAGGGGTGTCCTATATGGAGAGGACCCATTTGCCACTAAAGGCGAATGGGTCCTAGCACCATTTTCTAGGACCTTAATTTTGCCAAATCAAATATCATGCAATACCATTATTGGGTGTCGGGATTGCTCCTTAATCAAGAGGGCTTGAATTTGAATTAAAGGGGCATTTAGGCTCTAATTAACCACAATTAATTAACGAAACCCTAGATAAGTGTGAAAATGTAATACAACACTTTACAACACCCTAAATAAGGCAATGTTAAGTAAATTTTGTTAAAAAGGGCCCTAGAATCAATGTGAATGGTACAACAGATTACAACATTAAATCAAGACATAACTAGGTTAATTTTATATTATTTATTCCCAAATTAAGTGTGAAAAAGGGTTACTTTTTTCTATGCTACAATTTCCATATTTATTTTTGGTTTTAACCATAGCATCCACTTCCCATTCAAAAATTAAGGAGTTTAATGGCTCTAGGTATGGATTGTGGAAGTTAAAGATTAAAGATATCTTAGAAAAAAATGACCAATGGATAGTAGTTTCAAAATAAGGAAAACATAATGGTATGAATAATTATATTCTCTTGAATTTCTAAAAGGAGGCCACTACATTCAAACTATAGAAGAGGATAGGTGGTATTCATCAAAATAAAAGTCTAACAAGTAAATTATATCTCAAAAGACATTTATAGCCTTCAAAAATAAAGGAAGGTGACTATGTCATAAAATATTTGAATCCCTTTAATATTATTTTGAATCAACTAGTTTTGATAGATTTTAATATTAATAAGGAAGATAAATGTGACTTTTTACTGTATTCTTTGCTTAAATATTGGGAGATGTTAAGTGTTGTTATTAGTGGTAGTGTTTTAGCATCATAATTTTTCATCCCTAAAAATTTCACACTATATAGGTACCTTATTTTTCCTATTGACTTGATTATATTAATAATTTATTCATTTCAGGGCTAGATTAGGAAAATATATTAAATTTCTTGACATCCCGACAACGCTGGGACTAAAAAACCTTGTCAAGGGCCAGGGTGCCCTTGACCTAAGGTTTCCCTATTTTAAATATTAATATTTTGATGTCAATCCTTGGTGACTTAAAAAGGATCCTAGGTTGGCCTATAATAAAAATATCAATTGGGATGCATATATAAACAATTTTTCTTCTCATTTGAACATTAAAATCTATTATGATCAATCATGCACTATCATACTCTATGAAGATATATTGAGTTATCATCTACATACTAGCTACAAATATTTATTTTGTTATGTCAACTAACCTCTTGCAGGTCTTCAAGCAATTCAAGCATCCATAAACAACCTTTGGTGGTAACTTATGGTGTGGACATCGCTTCAACAAATATTTCATACCTAAGGTAACATTATCCATTTTCATTTGTCCCTACAGTCAATTATTGTTTATTTGTCCTTTGTGCAACCTATGGTAAGCCCTCTTTACCATCATCATTTTTTTTTGTGGAGGTAGAAACACCAAAATGGGGTTTGACTTAGGCAAGTCCCTATACAACACAATGTTTCCCTCTCTTTTCATGTGTGCAAGTTAGATTCGATATTTTTGTTAATGGAAGGCTATATGAAAACACAATTAGATTATAACCTACCTTTTGAAGTTTTTAGATCCTAAAAAGTAGCATCTCCGGTCAAGGGCGCCCTTCCCCTTGACCCCCAAATTTAGGTTCAAATTTTTATGATAGGTGCATAAATATCTACTCTTCTTAGATCTATTGTTATTATGTTAGTTTTCATTTTCGTCAATGATAAATTACATTTTTAGATCTAGGGTTTTTGTCAAATAGGCTAATTAAAATAAACACCCATTTTCTCCTCTTTGAAACTCAAAAGAACCAAACCCTAGCAAATTGGCTCTCCTTTGAGGAAACTAGCCAATCATCAAACCCTAGTTGGTTTGTGTTTGAATGTAGGACAAGAAGAGAAGTTGATTCTAGTTAATCTACTTGTTGGATCTAGGATCCCTTTTTTTACACTACATTTTGGTGAACCTGACATATCCTACACTTGCGATTTTCTAATTTTTATAGCATAAATTTTAAAAATTGACCAAAAACCTAGGTTATTAGAATATCTTGTTATTGATTTGTAGTTTTTTATTTTCAAAATTAAGCATTTGCAGTCTTTTTTCATTAAACATTAAACACCTTGGTGAATTTAATTACATAATTTCATATCATATTTTCTTTGTTTAGGGCTCAGATTTGAGTTATTTCATTTCAATTTGTAAATGTTACATGTTTACTTCAAAAAATTAGAGCATTTAGAATATTTTGTTCTTTGTAAAACATAAACCTAAATACATTCTTCCACATTTTCATTAGTGTAAGAAAGGGGAACCAACCACTATAAGACCCTAGGTCATGAAAGGCTGAGAGCAGTATGGCTGCCCTAACTTACCTCAATTTAAGGGAATGTTAGGATAGGCGGGATGAGAATGATGAGAACTGTGGGGTCCTTCGACCACTCTGCAAACTTAAATGTTGAAAGGAGACTAGGCGAGTCAATTTTTAGGGTCGACTATGTGTCTCAAATAGCTCTCTATCAGAGGACAAAAGTGTGGTTCTGGGAAGATAGCGTGGCATTTTGGTGTCTCTCAGGTGCGTTGGTGTTTGTATGGCCAAAAAACCAAGGAAACAAGGTCTAACCTCTAAAAGATGGACTAACAACCTAATTATGAGTTTCTAAGGTGTAGAATAAGATTATAAAGTATGAAACATAAAGACAAATTTGATAAAGATAGTAGATTACCGCAAGGGTGACGAAGACGATCTCACACACTAATCTTTTCACCAACTTGCTCCAAGATCTCTCCACCTACACACAGAAAAGAGGGAAAATGTTGGGGGGTTGTTTAGGGGTCTACCTCAGTCAGACCCCCGTTTTGGTGTTTCCACCTCCACACACATCCAGGTTTGCAACGATATAGAATAAAGCGATAAAGAAGGAATACAAGCAAAGTAAACCAAAAACACTATAAAATAGTGCATGCTTACTAAACCAAACAATAGAGAAGATAAGAGGAGCTTACCACCTTCATCAAAAGTTCTCAAGGCTAATAGAGGAGAACGATGAGAGGAACTCAAGCCTCTTTTGAAAAGGATTCATCATGCACTTGCTCTATAGAAGTGATGGAGTGATAGATTGTTTCTATGAAGTGTGAAATGCTACTACAAAGCTTGAAGTGAATGCTCAAAGTGTGAAGAGATAGTGAAGAGATGGAAAAAAGATCTAACCACTTGAAAATGGATGAAGGAATGGTCAATATGAAGAAGGAATTGAAGAAAACAGCCATATTCAGGTTGGTCAGCCGAAGGGAGGCGTTACACTTTGACTTCCAATAGGAAGTGTAACATCTCTACAGATTCCAGCTGTAGGAATTTTCCAATGATGTAAGGGCACCGCACAAACATTTGTCAATCGCGCGGGCATCCTTGACAGAAACACCTCCTACGACACTCAAAATAGGTTCCAAGTGTGATGTGAACAGTGAGCTTATGTGGAATTAAGCCTCTGCCTTTAGTTTTCTAAAGTGGAGAGGGTAAAAGGGGAATTTGCATCAGGGGTGAAAATTTTCTCCCATACATTTTTCCCCCACTTTAGCGAGCACGAATATTAGTGAGTGCTTCGATAAAGTAGATCAAAGAAGTAGTAGGGTTAGAAATGTATACCTGTACCAACAAGGAAGTAAATCACAGTCTAGCGAACCCAAAAGTGCAAGATGAGCAAAAGGACTTCATAGTTTCGTGAAACTATGAAGCTGAAGAAAGAAAGCACCTCACAAACCCGTAGACCTGCAAGGAAGGTATCCTTCAAGAACTCTCACATGAAGGAAACCAGGAAGAGCACCTTACAAACCCACAGACTTGTAAGGGAGGTATCCCCCAAGAACTCTCACATGAGGGAAACCGAGCAAAGGGGGACTCTATAGAGTCAAAAATGGTGACATGTTTACCCACAGGTAGAACATGTCAAGAGGTGGCCGTGCAAGCCAATGATCAGGCAATCAGATAGACCATTGCTAAGTTGGAAGTCTTTCAAAGGGGTCCCTCAAGAACCCTTCAAAAGGAAGAGGGGTCTGCTCAAGGGACGCATTGTTTGAAAGGTAAAGTCTAGTTAGGTTGCCCCCAAGCTAGACATAAGGATGTGAAGCAGGTCTAGTCAAGCTGCCCCCGAGCTAAACACAAAGATGTGAAAGATTTTAAAGGGGTCCCTTGGGAAATCGATGTGAAAAGAAAGGGGTCCACTCAAGGGACGCACTGTTCAAAAGCTAATGTCTTCTTTCTCGAATTGATTCATCATCAAGGAATTTGAAAGGAAGGATATGCCCCCACATGAGGGGAAAGTCAAATTTGTTCCCGCTTCGGAGGAAGGTGTCCAAGTCCTTTCTTTACAAACTCGTGATGAAGGAAACATGTTTCGTTAGGGTTCTCAATTCGAGAATGCAATTCTAACAAGGAAGTGTGTGAAGGGTCTTGAGAAAATATTCATTGGTGATGAATGCATTTTCAAAAGACTAAGTGATGTAGAAGTGGCATTGTCACAAATGAGAGGGACAACTCAAACAAATAAGAGAGAAATATAAAGAGAAAGCAAAAGGAAAGAGAACATGAACAAAGGGCACAGGGGGATCTAGTTTCACAGGGTCAGATCTACCTTTATATAAATAGTAGGTAACTACGATGCAAGGTGAAAGATCATCAATCCCCAACCAGATCAGGAAAAATGCATGAAAAATAAAGTAAATATAAAAAATTGAGTCAACATGGAAGGGAAGCCTAAATGTTCCCAACGCTTTGCATCATCCCCAATTTACCGGAATTCAATCACAAACATGGAAGAATGATGATACACATAGAAGAAGGTTTACAACACAAATTCCACCCCTGTACCCAAGCACCAACAGGGGTGACGAGGGTCATCCAGGCACACCCAGCACGATCACGGGGGAAGCACATCACAACACAAACACACACACACACACACATATAATCTAAATATCAAGAAGAAGGTCTCCTCCTAATGTTGGTCAACCAAGAGATCATCAACTTCCCACTCTAGATCATCGTAGGGGGAAGGATGACGAGCCTACAGTGGTGTGATCTTAAGGGGAGGAGCTTTTGATCCTTCCACGACAAGGGATAAGGTAGAGGGACCTATGAGGTCTCCATCTCTCAGCTCTTATGGGTCTAAGGTCAACGACTTCATGAAAATCATTGACAAGGTCAGAACTTCATCTACCGAGTTAAACATGAACTTAACGAGAATGTTTTGTTTCACTTTGATGGATGAGGGAGTTTGCACTCAAGGTTCACCACTAAGCTCACTGAGCAATTTGAGAGCGATGATAAACTCAAGGGAAGTCGCGACTAGTTCTGCTACTAGGAAAAAACAAGTCAATGCGGGGCCACCTTTTGGAGAAGGTGGGCTCCTCTTATTTCCTTCATTGTTGGAGGGACCACTCTCTATCTTTTTCTTCATCGAAGGAGAGGAACTCCCCACGGATGAAGCAAGAAGGGTAGAGGGAGAGGAGGAAAGAACCACAGTAGATACAATCGAGGTGTTAATCATATCTATGGGTTTTGGGAAAGGTGAGACATCTGAAATGGATGTCAGTAATGGCGGCTCCATGGAAGGAGCAATGAACACCTGCACCTTTCCAAGTGCATGTACGCTTGCAGTAGAAGCCGAAAGAGATACGGAGCTAGTTTGGACAGAAACAAAAGGGAGGAGAGAGGAGGATGCGATAGGAGGTCCTGATACAAGAGTGGTCATCTCCTCTTCCTTCTTCTATCAAGCAGCTTGCTTAGCCAGAAGATCCTTTTGTTGGTACTTGCACTTGTGTGCAAGGGGGTTTCTATGACTCTTCAAACTAGAAGCTGAGGGTTACAAAGGAACGGGAGGCTCCTGCTCAGTCATGAGAGTGTCCTCTGTAGTTGTCTCTATTGGAGGAACAAAATCCTAGATGGGAGCAAGAGGTATAGGTTTGGAAACGGTAGGAGGAATTGACCCCAATGCCTTGGCAGTAGGCCTCTTCTCGTTTGTGAGAATGATAGAAGGTCGTGGGGCATATTCTCTTCGCGAGCCCTTCTTTTTTCCATATAAATAGTACCAAGGTCCAAGAGACCCATTAGGGAGAGCTAATATTCTGATCTTGGCTCTATGCCAAGCAGGCATCATCAGACTTAGAGGGTAAAGACTGAGCTTATTCATCTAATACTCCTCCCAAGAAAGGGGAGTATACGAGTTAGCTCGAGAAGGAGTAAGCTTCTCCTTTCCCTTTTTGGAGGAGGAGCTAGCTAGCTTCTCTTCTATTGGAAGAGTCAACTTTGGCTATCCCTTGCCTACAATCTTATATTTCACATAGTTCTTGTAAAGTAGGTCTATACTTGAAGGGATCATACCAACTAGAGTGGTCCAAAAGTGATCCAACGAATATCCCCTGTGAGATACCACAGGTTGGTATCCTGTGTTGTGTACTACGTGCGCAACACCTTCATGGGAAAACTTAAGACACTTATAATTATAGAGGCGATCACATTCATGGAAGCTATCCAAGGTATGCAAGCTAGCCAAGGTATGCCTAGTTTTACTTTGAATAGGTCTGACTCAGGAATGACATTGAAAATCATGTCTATGTTCCTAGGTCCAACTAGGATAGACAACATTATTGATCTATAGGGTTTAAGATTAATACCATCATGGGTGCGAATGATGGATTTTATTTTTTCATATTCCTCCCTTTGCAAGGAGTTCAAGAATAGAGTTTCCTCCATGATGACATTCACTCTACTTGCGGGGTCGACTAATACCCCAATCATAATTTTTCTATTGAGGCGAGCAGGAATAAAAAGTGGAGAAGGTTTATCATTTGCTCGTATGTCTTACAAGGTGAATGTTATATCCAGTGAATCGATCACAAGACAAGGAGGAGTAATAGTAACCATGTTAACGTATGCTTCGGGTTGAGAAACAAAATTAGTGGGATTGATAATCATGTTAGCAAAATGCAATGGAAACAAGTCCATGTATATCTACAATTCACTATTAGATTTTTCCACTGATTTGTTCGTATTTTGTTTGCTTCCATCAAGACAAATAGTATTGTCCTCGATGTGATCCTATATCTCATGATGCAGGCACATGCAACGTTTGGTATCATGTCCATTAAGCTGATGGTATTGACAATAGGTATTTTCTTCATACCAATTAGGATATGATTCCCTAACTCATTTTGGGGTTGGTAAGTTAATGATCTTATCTTCAACAACTTTTGTAATATGGAAGAATAAGATTTTGATAACTTTGTGAAATTTTGGTCGCATCTGAGGCCATTCTTATCCACAAGGGCTGCTACATTCGCAATAAATTTCATTTTCCAGAGATTGATATAATGGACTTCCCTTCAGGACGGGAGGGCGAGGAAGATCCCCCAAACTGAACTACCATCTGTTGATACTCCTGTAAGGCTACACATAAATGCGCGAAAGAAGGGTATTTCATAAGGGAAAAATTTTCTTGCCAAGGCCTTTGTAAGTTCCCTATGAACACCTTCTACACATTGAATTCAGGTAACGGGTATGATATTTTTGAAAAGAGCGCTTGATATCGTGCTATAAAATCGGTAATCTTCTCATTATCCCCTTGTTTACACCGGACAAGGTTAAAGAAGGTCGTCTTCGGTCTTATGTTAGCTTGGAATTGCCATAAGAACTAGTTCACAAGTTGATCAAACGTAAAGATAGAATTTCCAAGCAAGGAATAGTACCACTTGAGCATCGTATCCTTAAGGGATCAAGGGAATAATTTCATCATCAATGCATCATGATGGAAGAAGTTTGTACATAAGGCATTAAAGGAGGACACATGTATTTGTGGGTCCCCTTTGCCACCATACTTCTCGAATTTAGGAATCTCCATCCCTTGCAAGAAAGGAGTGTTTAGAATTTCTACTGACAACGGGCTATGTCAGAAGAAAGGCTGGAGTATAGGCTGGGTCGAGGCCTAGGAAAGGTTTGCCAGTTGGTTCTGCATCTTCCCCATATTTTGAAGAAGGGTGTTCAAAATAGGGTCATTATAAGGCATAGGACCACCAGAACCACCACCAGAGCCACCGTCATGACTATCATTGGAGCCACCACCGATGCCATCGCCACCAGTGTGACCTCCATTAGAGCCACTGCCACTTCCAAAGCCATTACCATGACCTCGATCAAAACCATTTTCACTAGTACCATATCCAAATCCTCCACCACTAGAGGTGATAGAACGGGTGAAGTGAAAACCTAGGGGGTTTCTGTTTACTTTGACAGTCTCAAAATTTTCGAAAGCAGTGGGCACACTAACTGAAGGGACTATGTCGGCCATGTACATAGATGTGGGAGGCATTGATATCTCCAACTTTCTCTCATGTTCTTTGAGGGGGCCACCTCGTATCATGTTACTATGGTTCAAAGGGGCACACGCTTCAGCTAGGCCAGTGAGACTAGCCAGGAATTTTATGCCTGCTTGGTCTTTTCCTACCATGTATCTTATTTTTCTAATAACCTTAGCGTCCCTAGCTAGCCTCGGGTCTTTCTCCAAGTGATTCTCTAATGCACCCAACCCTTTGCTAAGACTAATGACATATTTGGAAGGGATGTGGATAACTTAATGCTCGTCTATGGATGATGAAGTTGGTGATGTAGGAGGGGTAGGGACGCGATTAGTTTCATCAAGGAATCTAGACTCACCTTGTAACACCTTCACTTGTGTAGACAAACCAACCACAGAACCAGAGAAAAGACCGGTAGTGAAACTAGAAGAGACCTTCATCTTCTCCATTGGAAGATGTCGCAAACTTCTCCTGACAATATACCCCAGAGGTCGTGGATTGGGTTGTGATGCTCTGTTGGAAACAAGATATACTGAGAGGGGAGGTGAATCAATGTTGTGCAAAAATACATTATTAACCTTTATCTTCAAAACACTTGAAACATTCAACCAAAATGCATGAACAAGAATAAAACAATCACAACACCATAACACAAGAATTTTTACATGGAAACCCTATTAGGGGAAAAACCATGGTGTATGGCCAATCCACAATATGATCTAAGTATACTCAAATAAATTTTACAATATGGGTAATGCACTTGCATTCGGGCACACTGTCTAGAGCTCACTACTCAAATGGAAGGCTCAATGCCTTACAAAGAGAATTAGATTAAAACCATCTAAGAGTTTGAACTGAGAAAAATAGCATCTACATATGCTTGATTACAGTTTTGGTTAGGCACAATATTCAATCTTCTATCCTACAGACTGATTTTGCACTTCTGCTCTATTCTACTCGTACTCCCAACAAAGATCCTTCATGCACAAGTGAGACTGTGCAATATCGCTCTTCTACTCTGCTCTTATTCACAATTCACATCAACACACTTCACACATACATCAAAATGATACGAACAATCTCATATATATATATTTGCAACTTAGAATTTAATTGTTATATGTCAGCTTCAATAGAACAAAGAATATTTACATTTGTTAGCTTAAATCACGAGTAAATTATAATGCGCATCCACAATGGTCAGCCACAACATAGCTAGGACCCAAAAAAAATGCACGAACACAAAAATACTTAACTAATTACTTCCCATACATTTGCGACATGATTCATTCACGAAGTCGGCTCCAGTACTGATAAAACAAATAATTAGCTAACCGGATCTTCTAACTCAAACACGGATCAATATGAGGCACTGAGATTTATGGATAACACTAAGAATACATTGATCAACCTTCACTAAGATACGAAACACAAAATATTAACTAAAAAATCTATATGTGAATCGATGAACCCAAAACTGTCGGATGCTCTATTCTTCTTTAATTGTTTGTAATTTGACTATCGGTAGGATAAATTGATGATCTGTGGATCTAATCACTGAATGGGGTTGCCATCAATGACAACACCAAATGATTTTCACAGTTTCTCTTGCCAAAAATCTCCCCCTTTGGCATTGATGGAAACACTTAGTGAAAAATGACTAAGTGTTGGATCAGTACCAACATTAACTACACTGCCAAAATTTCAAAAGTTGAACTCTTCTCCAAAATACAATTCTCCCCTTGAGATGATTATGCATTTTTCACTCTTCTCTCTCCCCCTTTGAAATCAATGGTAAAGGCAGGAATCCTCATGCCAAAAATCTAACAAAATTGTTATGAACAAGTTGCTTATGTACAAAACAGGTTTCATAAAATTACATAAACTTGAAGATGTCTAAAAAGTCTTTCTTCAACAGAACCAAATTCATGTCCCAAAATATTTTGAGACTCTCCAGGATTGTTATATGTCCACAAACCAGATAGGATTGTGTCTCTACAAACTCTAAGTGTGTTGGATCACCCACTGCTTTAGCATCTTCTACTTCTTTCAATGCACTTGACATAATTTCTATCTTTGGGCCAATCAGACCTCTAAGTTCACATTCCCTTGCAACAATTTTCTCATTTCATGCTTTAGGCTCTTTATTCTATCAAACACATATATCACTTCTCCTTCTAACTTTCCAACATTACCAGTTAGTGGATTAAAAGCATCAGAAATAGTGGCTAATTGTTTTTCCAAATCCTTAATCTTCTTTTCATTGTCATCAGTAAATTTTGATAAAGACAAACATGATTTTTAAACCTTCACACCTTTGGATAGAGCATTTTGGATATTTTCCACACGGGTGGATAGCAAAGTTTTATCCTTAGCAATCATTTCCTTTAGCCCATTTAATATTTTAGCATCAAAATCCTTTTGAACTTTAATCATATAAAATTTCTCAAGTGACTCAAAGTGAGTACTTACTGAGTTGATGATCCTCTTTAGTTCATCGGAGAAACCAATTGGATCTTTCACATTAGTGGGCATTATCTTTTCTAAGACTCCAAATGCAAGATTTATAAGTTCATTGTCTTCAATGTGGGACTTCAACAGTTCTTCTCTGGCTTTTTCTTGGGTGAATGATGCTACTTTCATCTTCTAAATTGGACTCTGAGCAGATAGGTCAATCAGACCTTCAATCAGTTCAAGATCAAACTCTTCTTTTTTTTTCAACCAAGAATTTCTTCATTGCCTCTGCAGTGTCTCTTGCTTTTGCTAGAATTGCCTTTACATCAACCTTCTTCTCTTCAATGATTGCTTCCTCAGCTGTAGTTTCTGAATTTTCTTCAGGGGTCTCTGCTTTCTCAATTGATACATTTTTTAGAACTTCAATTTCCATAGGAATCTTTGTGTTGACTTCTTCAGGAGGGATCTAAATATCTTCAGTAGGATCTTGTTTCTCTTCTTCTTCTTTTACCGGACTAGATGAAACATCATGAGCTCCTTCAGGTACAACATCAATTCTGCTATTTAACAAAACTTTTCTCAGAATCTGTTATGTTTCTTTTATAACTTCATTGGTTTTCCCAATCATCAACTTATTCACTCTTGTTTTGCTTTTAAACTCCTTCTTGGCTTTGTTCATAATTGACTTTATTTCTTCCACAAAAGCTACTAGACACAATTCAACAAGAATTCTTTCTCTCATCTGCTCTTCTTTTGATCTAGCATTAACTCTTCTCATCTCACAAATATCATATAAACTTTTGGAAAAATTTGGCATTATTTCAATCAAAACTTTATTGAAAATATTCCAATGTTTTATTGTTGCCTCTTCAATAATTCTTTGATTAGATTCACCAAAAGATTCATACCATTTATGGAGTGACTTGAGATTTCCATCCTTAACCAAAACCTTTTCAACTTCCTCTACTGACATACCCGGATTGTCAGTTTTTGTCTTCTTCTTTGCTTGAACATCTCCATCGGACGGTTTTCCTTTTATATCTATTGTTGCCTTGGTGCCTTGATGCTGATTTCTTTAACACCTTCATTAGACTCAATTTCTTCATCATCAGAAACTGCTACATAGACTTTTTTTCTCTTATCTTTCTTCCTCTTTCCTTCTTTACCAGATCCCTTAGATTCAGTTTTCACAAGGATCAATTTTTCTACAAGGGCTGAATGAGATGCAAAGATTCTAGTTGATCTAGCCTAGGTAGATGGTGTTGTCGGACTAGCTAATTCAGTTTTTTTTGCCTCCTTTGTTCCTTCAGCTTCTTCTCTTTTCTTTCTGGCTTCTCTTATCTTCTCAATGGGTATGCCCATACTTTCTCCAAAGATTTCTACCTCTTTTCTAACTCTTTTGGTTAACATAGGTTTCCTGAGCTCATTATGTACTTGCATGTTCTTTTCAACATAGGTATCGAATCTCTCTTCAGATTGATCTAGAGGCTTGCTCAGCAAATGTTTTACATACATTTCTAGAATGCTCTCCTCAACTTTGTATCCCATCGGCATGATCCAGATTGTTCTGGGATCAGAAACTTCCATCATACATTGATCAATATCTATCATGATGTAAATTTTATTCTTGTATTTCTCTACAATGGAAGTGGGAATCCTCTCTTTGGCTTGCATCATAGTTTGAAAACTTATGAAATATCCCCAAATAGTAGCATTCTTTGTCTTAGTGTCTGCATATTTGTGAAAGAGATCTCTGATCTAAGCAGCTACCGATTTGTCTTCTTACCAATGAATCTTTTTGAATCCTGAAACCTCACCCATGAAATAAAAGAATAAGCATAAAAGCAAGTTGCCATACTTGAAATAGTTCTTCTTATCCTTCTTAATCTTCGCAAGATTTTCCATTAACTGACTCCTTATAAATTCACAAAGATCATAGTCTGCATTTTCTTTCACCATCTGATAGGCGACATAAATTGTTGTACCGAACACAGAGTTGTCCCGGCTAGAATGATATATCTTGTACCCAATAACCATAGATTAAAATTTGACATCTACATCAACAATTTCATCAATTTTCATTGCTCTTTTGTCATACTTAGAACCTGTAGCATCAGTGACCATTTGATTCTTCACTGATTTCAGAATCAGTAATCCACCGAAATAATTTAGACTTGTTACAGCACTGATAGCCTCCTTTGTGATTTTGAATGGTATGCTTAACCACATGAATTCATCATGGACTTGACTCAGAATGTAACAAACCCATTCTGACTCTTCAAAGATGGGAAATTTGACAATCTATGTAAACTTCTTTGCTTCTAGGATTTTATATTGCGGCTTCACACAGAAATCTTCACCAATAATATGATTATTATATAAATTCAATAGTTGTGAGCTTCCTATTTCTTCAATATTCACGTGAATATAAACCCTAATATCTTCTGTGTAACACACCGTACGAAACAAATGAAAATCCTCCTAACAAATTGGTCTCAACATACTTGTAGGGATGCCATTTGAACTTTGGACAGGGTATGTCCTTAACTTCAACTACTAATGGAGTATCCATTATCAATTCACAAATTTATAGAGTTCCACCAAAAAATAACTTTCCGTCGGATCGCAATTTGATTTCTGAAAGCTTCTTCACACCTGAATTTTTCCTTAACTCACCTTAATTCGCCTTAGAGCTTTCCAAACTTCTTTTCTTCAAAATTCAAAGTGAAAAATGAAAGATGGAAATGACTTTTTATCACTCACATACTTAACCCTTTTTGAAGCAATAAATGCATTTACCCTAACTCATATGATTACATTTTTTTCATGCATTGTGATAGATAAATCTTTTGTGGACTTTCTACATCGCATAATAATTTCTCTAATAGGTTCAACAACATATGTAGAACATCTATCCTAACACTAAACTTATCCACATTCCAGTGTCAGTTACCGATAGGGCGTTTAAGAGATTTTCTTGACAGCTCCCCCTAGGCCAAAGGCCTAAGACTAATTCTCGAATGAACTACCAAAAGCAAGTTCTGGTGCTGGTGCATTTTCTTCATTTGAGGGACTCTTTTTCACCCATTTCTTTCTGCATTTGTTGCCTAACCACATCTATAGTGACTTTTCCTTTTCCTTTAACATCCTTCTGCAAGTTTATCCTTTGACTTATCGGACCTCTTATGTTCCAATAGAATGTAGCAATGCGACCAAATTTGTTGCAGTTGTAGCACACAACATTTTTCTATCTAGACCAGTTGTTTCGTTGATTTGCTTTTGATCTGCACTGGTTAGCAATATGCCCAAATCTATTACATGTATAACATCTGATATTTCTATGAAGATTGTTCATCACATTTCTGCATTCATTTGACTTATGACCAAACTTATTGCAATTAAAACATTGACCTAAGAATGATGGACTTCTTTGATTCATCCTACTTCTACACTAAGAAGCCATATGTCCAAATTTATTGTAATTGAAATAGTATCCATTAAATTTATGAGCATTAGGTTGTCTTGTCAGATACCTTCCAGACTTGTTCATTTGATTTCCTTGCTTGAATCTCCTTTAACCAAATCTAGAACTTTCTCCTTCTTCATATCCAAGGCCTCGCTTGTCACCATTTGTCCTTTGACTACTAACTAGTTCATCAAGCTTAGCTAAGATAACTTTGAACTTTTCCTTGTACTCATTTGCAATAGCAAATTCATTTATGAGATCATCAATCTTCTTTTCAGAACTTCCTCATTGTTTTTAGATTGTTCCAATTCAATGTCCAAATGACTACATACTTTAGATTTTTCTTTTAGTGACTGTGCTAGGCTCTCTTCATTCTTCTTCCTATCTTCAATCTCTTCGGTCATTCTCATCATGATATATTTCATTTCATACTTTAGGACTGTATTATCTCTGGTAAGCTTTTCACATTCTTCTGTCTTTTCCTTCAGGGCTTCACTAAGTTGTTATTCTTCAATGCTCTCACTATCATTCTGCTTAATCTGATCACAGAGGTCCTTTCTCTTCTCTTTGGACTTTTTGATTTTATCTTTCAATGACAATGAATTTCTCAACATCCATGAGGTTTGCTTGCAATTTCTAGACTTCATACTTTGACTGATCAAGACCATCTAGGGCCACCAAAAGTTGTTATTGAAGACTGCTTGAATCCATTGAAACACTTTCCAAGATCTCCCCAAGTTGTTAGACTTCTTCTTCTGAGGAACTAGCTCTGATACCAATTGTTGGAAACAAGCTACACTAAGAGAGGGGTGAATTAGTGTTGTGCAAAAATAAACACTATTAACCTCAAAACACTTGAAACATTCAACCAAAATGCATGAACAAGAAGAAAATAATCACAACACCATAACACAAGAATTTTTTCATGGAAACCCTGTTAGGGGAAAAACCAGGGTGGATGGCCAATCCACAATATGATCTAAGTATATTCAAATAAAGTTTACAATATGGGGAATGCACTCGCATTCAGGTGCATTGCCTAGAGCTCACTGTTTAAAGGGAAGGCTCGCTGCCTTATAAAGAGAATCAGATTAAAACCATCTAAGAGTTTAAACTAATAAAAATAGCATCTGCATATGCTTGATTACAGTTTCAGTTAGGCACAATATTCAATCTTCTATCCTACAAATTGATTTTTCACTTCTGCTCTATTCTACTCACATTCCCAATAAAGATCCTTCATGCACAAGTGAGACTGTGCATTATCGCTCTTCTCCTCTACTCTTATTTACAATTCTCATCAAGACACTTCACACATACATCAAAATGATACAGACGATCTCATATATATCCGCAACTTAGAATTTAATTGCTATATGTCGGCTTCAATAGAACAAAGAATATTTACATTTGTTGTCTTAAATCATGAGTAAAGTATAATGCGCATCCACAAAGATCGGCCACAACATAGATAGGACCCAAACAAAGATGCACAAACACAAAAATACTTAACTAATTACTTCCCGTACATCCGCGATATGATTCATTAACGAAGTCAGCTCCAATACTGATAAATAAAGAATTAGATAACCGGATCTTCTAACTTGCACACGGATCAATACGAGGCACTGAGATTTATGGATAACACTGAGAATACATTGATCAACCTTCACTGAGATACGCAACACAAAATATTAACTAAAAATTTGTATGTGAATCGATGAACCCAAAACTGTTGGATGCTTTGTTCTTCCTTAACTATTTGCAATCTAATTGTTAGTAGGATAAATTGATGATTCATGGATCTAATCACTGACTGGGGTTTCCATCAATGACAACACCAAATTATATTCATAGTGTCTCTTGCCAATAATGCTCATAAAAATTTCACAACACTCAGGGGCACAACGATCAAAGGGTGCAAGAGGAAAGGCTCGAAACACCAACAAAAGAGTAGATGTCGGTTCACGTCGGGCTCACCAAAAATGTATGAGAGGGGGACCAACCACTACAAGGCCCCAGGTCACTAAAGGGAGAGAGAAGTATGGATACCCTAACTTACCTCAGTTTAAGGGAATTTTAGGATATGCAGGATGAGAATGATGAGAACTATGGGTTCCTTCAACCACTCTACAAACCCGAATGCTGAAAGGAGACTAGACGAGTCAATTTCTAGGGTCGACTCTGTGTCTCAGATAGCTCTTTGTGAGAGGATAGAAGCACGTTTCTGGGATGAAAATGTAGCGCGTTGGCGTCTCTTAGGTGTGTTGGTGTCTGTATAGCTAGAAAACTAAGGAAACAAGGTCTAACCTCTAAAATATGCACTAAGAGCCTGTTTCTAAGGTGTAGAATAAAATTATGAAATACGAAACATAAAGATAAATGTGATAAAGAAAGTATATTACCGCAAGGGTGATGAAGACGATCGCACACACTAATCTTTTCATTGGCTTGCTTCAAGATCTCTCCACCTACACACAGAAAAGAGGGAAAATGTCAGGGGGTTGTTTAGGGGTCTGCCTCGGTCAGACCCCCGTTTTGGTGTTTCCACCTCCATAAATAGCCAAGTTTGCAATGATATAGAAATAAAGCAATAAATAAGGAATAGAAGCAAAGTACACCAAAAACACTACAAAACAGTACATGCTTACTCACCCAAACAATAGAGAAGATAAGAGGAGCTTACCACCTTCGTCCAAAGTGCTCAAGGCTAGTGGAGGAGAAATATGAGAGGAACTCAAGCCTTTGTTGCAATGGATTCATCCTTCCCTTTCTCTATCGAAGTGATGGAGTGATAGATTGTTGCTATGAAGTGTGAAATGTTTTTGCAAAGCTTGAAGTGAATGCTCAAAGTGTGAAATGTTGTTGCAAAGCTTGAAGTGAATGCTCAAAGTGTGAAGAGATAGTGAAGAGATGGCCAAAAGATCTACCCACTTGAAAATGGATGAAGGAATGGTCAATATGAATAAGGAATGGAATAAATGACCATATTTAGGTTGGCCAACCGAAGGGAGGCGTTACACTTTGACTTCCAACAGGAAGGGTAACGTCTCTATAGACTCTAGTCGCAGGAATCTGCCAGGGACGTAAGTGTGTCGTGTGGGCGTCCTCGATAGAAACACCTCCACTGACACTCAAAATAGGCACCAAGTGTGATGTGAATTGTGAGCTTATGTGGAATTAAGCCTTCGCCTTTAGTTTTCTAAAGTGGAGAGGGTAAAAGGAGAATTTGCATTAGGGGTGAAAATTTGCTCCTGTACAATTAGCATATTTGTTTTATCAATGACTTAACTCATACCTCCTAGGGGCACTCGTTTGTGTAGCTGATTTCATCCATCAACTCCTTTGAATGCTTAAAATCCCTCATACATGTCTTCATGTGCCTCTAATAATCAAATTTGAGCACATTAATTTTTTTTAAATTTATCAATTCACAAATCTGGATTTTCATAGAAAAAGACCCAAAAACTCTTACACACTTGTACATGTTTTGAGATTCTAGAAACCCTGATTTGCAATCTAGGGAACCGACACCCCTGACCAGCCAGTTTAACCTTAGTTTTCTATGTGAAATATTTCTTTGTGACCTCTATTCAAATCTAGTTCCTGTTTCTAGCAGTTTGTCCAGAAACTTCCAAATTTTGTTGTGCATTGTTAGTTTGGTCTTAATTCACATAATTCATTGCATTTTCCTAAAATTATTGTTCCTCAAACCAAAAGTGATCAAAATCTTAGCCAACCTTCTTGGTTCTCCCTTGTGGAAAACAACCAAACAATGTTTCTTTCCTAAACTTTGTATTTTCTCGAGATGTTTCCCTTCACCCCTCTTAAGAGATGTCTTGAACCAAAACTTATCATTTATCTTCCTTCTCATGTTCCTCGATGTCAAATTATGCCTTCTCTCATTATTGGACCTCCTTCAAACTAGTCTAAACCTCCTAGCCATATTCTAAACTTTACAAAACAACTACATACACTAAAATGTGTTGCAACAACCACATTATCATGTAGTTACTAACACATATAACCCTTGAAATAACAAACAACAACAAAAAATGAAAAATTTCATTCCATTTTCTTAACCATATCTTCCCCTTACACTTCATCTTTCTCAGCATTTGGGAAAAGAGTATGATCTTGTTGAGAAACCCGTAATACTCCACCTAAGATCTCTCTTTGGGACTTAAATCAAACTTTTCCTACATGTCATAGTTTTCTCCAAGAGGCTTTTTAAAAGATTATGGTACCACCTTTTGTTAAACTGAATTATGTAGCAACCTTTTTAGATGGTATGAATACAACAAACTTGGATATCACATTCCCTCAACATGAATTACCTCCTCCTTAAAGCCAAAATCAATATGATTCTCTAATAATTATGTTCATCATCAATCATTATGGAGTTAGACTTCCTCTCATTGACAATGGATCATGTCTTAATTTTTGTAGCATTGACCTTTTACATAAACTTGGTGTAGAAGCATCTCTCATAAAACCTAATAATCTTTCTACTTGTGGCTTTGTTAATGTTGGTAGGAAATCATTGATTACAATCACACTACCCATTAAGGTAGGACCCACAACTTTTCCTACCCTTATCCATGTCATGTCAGACCCTCTTTCATATAACCTTCTTCTTGGTAGATTTTGGATTCATTCCATGAAGTGAGTCCCATATACTCTTTACCATACAATGAAATATAAATATAATAAAAAGATATATATGGTTAAAGTAGATAAATAAATTTATTTTCATGCCCAAGTCAAGCATAACATTTCCAACTCTCTTTGTACTTTGATTCCATCTTCAAAATTTGAACCATTACCTTCTAATGATAACAATACTTTGAAAGTTCTCTTGGGTGATGATTGGGAATTGTTAGATTTTACACCTAACTTTATTGGGGAGTATAATATCTCACCATCAAAGCCTAAAGATTCAAAGGTTTTTTTGGTAGCTTCATAATAGTTTAGTCAAATTTATCTTCTCAAATTGCAAATAATGATCAAAACAATTCTTCATCTACAAGAACATATTTTGGCAACAATTGGGGTTTATTATATTTTACACCCTCCTTTATGAGAGAGTACAAAATCTCACAATCTAAACCTAAGGAATCCCTTGTTTCATTTTCTCAATCTTTTACTCCATATACATTAATAAATTCACAAACCTCATCATCCCATGATGGAGATGGGGGCTCTTTATCTTTTGTCCCTTATGTGTTGGAAAAATATAATGAAGATCCTCCTAACCTAAAATTTCAACACCTAAAAAGTATTTTCATTTTTTGAAAAGAATGAATTCTTCTCCTAATCATGTAAACAAGGACTTCTCATCCTCCATCTAAGTTGGAAAAATATTATAGAGTTGGATATAAAATACTTTCTAAATTTGGATATAATGAAAATATGGAACAAGGAGTTAAATATCATGTGAAGCCTACACCATACCTTGCTAAAAAGGGTTTAGGTTTCAAACCTTCTGCTTCATCTACATCACACCCTCCATCATCTACTATATTTATAACCTCCAGTGGTATGCGAGCAAACATTTCTTCAAAAGATAAAGGTTTCTCCTACTCCTTATCACATATTTGATCAAGAGAATACTTTTTTTAAGGCTTATTAAATCCCACTTTATTACTTTTCCTCCTCCAACATGTAAGAAGTTTCATAAAAAAATACTTTTTTGTGCATATCATCGATTGTTTGGTCATTCCACCAATGAGTGTCAGGCCTTGATCAATAAGATACAACAAATTCTTGATTGTGTTGCTATCACTCCTCCATGTGTTGATGCACCTATTCATTCTAAACAATAAACTCTCTTCTATGGTGTTTCTCCTCACTATGTGGCATTTGTAGCTCCATGTGTTTTCTCATTTCTATTCATGGTGGTAAAATCTTATGTGTAACCATATTTCATCTATGGTAGCAACACAATAGTCTCTAGCATGGTTATCCTTACCTATACACTTGGGGGGAAAGGATAGCTAGTTTTGGAGGTGTTCATCCTTCTTGAGGATCCCCTCTTCCTCCTTTTCCTTAAGTTATCAGCATAGCAAGTATGCTAAAAATTTAAGGGGGGCATATCACCCTATTCATTTCATTGGTATCTTGTGGTTTTTACTTATTGACATACCCCCTTGGTGGTGGTGTTATTTATAACACCCTTGAGGCGTGGTTATCAATTAAATTAATTTAGATAGATCTAACTCTATGCCATGTCTAAAAATAATGAACCCGAGGAGCTTTCCTGATGTGACTCGAAAGATGCCTTTTTGGGGATTTAATCTAACTTTATACTCGCCACACCTCGAAAAGATATAATGCAAGATGAGTGGGTTATTTTCTTTGGATTTTGACTTTCCTATGATTCAATCCACATAATATTCAAAATATCATGTAGCATATCATGGAATATGATAGCCATGGCCCTTTTATGTGTGACACCAACATTTTTAGACCAAATAACATGACTTTATAACAAAATTTTCTCCATGGGATGATAAAATTTGTCTTATGTTGGTCTTCAAGTGCTATCTAAATTTGGTTATATCATAAAAATTCATCCATAAGGGACAAAATCTAATGACCAACTGTCAAATCTACAATCATATCAAAATTTAGAAGTGGAAAATTATCTTTAGGGCAAGCCTTGTTGATGTCTCAAAAATATATGCCTACTATTATTCCTTTGGTTAGCTTGCTTATAGGTACTATATTATAAACCCACTCTAAGTAGTCAATATGTTGAATGAATCTAAAATCTAGAAACTTCTAAAGTTATTCATTTATTAAAAGGGCTAACTTAGAATGTATCCTTCTTAGCTTTTGATGAACTAGTTTAGCATCAAGGTTTACCACAAGGTGATGGACAACCAAAGATGAGTCCAAGCTAGACATGTCAGTATAGGAACAAGAAAATATATTTGGATAACCTCTAAGTACCGCAAATATATTTGTATCTAACTTAGGATCTAAATCAATTATAATCTGTGTCAACTTAAGTGTCTCTTCTATACCCAAATTTATATCTATAACTTCCTCAATATGGAGTGGTGATCCATATTGAAGTGGAGTAGGAGTCAATGGAAGGTGAAGCTCGCTATCAAGGGATGTATCTGTAGGTTCTGATGGATCCTCTAAAATACCTTATTTTTCTCTAAAATATGTTGATGAACTTAATAGGATTTGGAAACCTTGTTATGATCTCCTAAAAAATTATGGATACATGATTGTATAAGTTCTAAAATAGCCTCATTATTTTGAAATGTGTTCAAATTAGGAGGATCATGTTGGTCCCATTCAATGAGTTTGGGGTATGTTATGTCAACATGGATGATAAGGATATAATTATCATGGAATAGGTTTGTGGAATCAAGCTCTTTGAAAGGAGTGGGAATGACCCTTACTTCACTATCGTCAATATCAAAAGAATTATGCCTAGCATTGGCAACAAAATATATAAGGGAATTAGAATGCTCATCATAAGCACCATATCATAAACCAATAGTTACATCATTGGTGGGTATATCAATAGGATCGAGGGGGGCTTGCTTGTGTACACCAAGTTATAGTTCATTTCACTACAGATGTACAAGGGAATGGGATACATGTGTTATTTAAAGAAAGTGGCATACTGCTCATCTTTGTAAATCCATGTGTGAGAAAAGCCTTCTATATCCTCATCAAAAAGATAACCACTGAAAAGGAAGTTAGTGGGGTCCCATTACAACATGAAAAGGGGATTTTGAACCCTTAAGTGAGGTCAACCATAAGATTGTGGTGAAAGAGGTAATTTGGAAATATGAAGGGATTCATGGATCTGGTATTCTCCACATCCTTTATCAAGGATTTTGAATGTGGATTTTAAGGATGGTTGTTTAGTGGATGGAGTGGACAATATGGAAGGTAAATAACTAGGTTCAATGTATGGTGTGTATTTTTTAGAAGATGATTGGGGAATAATTTCAGATGATGGGAAATGGTTGTCATATTTCCCTTCAAATATTTGGTAATATTAGTAGGGTTGGAGATCACCAAGAATAGTGACTTTCACACTATTATATGGGAACTTAAGATATTGATGGTAGGTAGAGGGTAAAACTTGCATGATATGGAGACATGTTTAACCAAGAAGGATATTGTATGGAAGTTTGAGATCTAATACATGGCATAGGGTATGTTGCAATGAGGGTCCTACTTCGATGAGAAGATAAATAGTATCAATTTATTATCTTTGTACTATTATAAGATTTGATGGTAATAGTATGTCATCCCAAGGCTTTTGCTAAATAACTCAAATGTTTCACTAGCCTAAGTGTATAAATATTTAGTCTTGACCCATTATCTATAAGCACATGTTTTATCTCATGTTTGAAATTAAAAGCTTTTATATGGAGGGGGTGATTATGGGATGGATTGAGTGGAGGAAAAACACTTGGAGTGAAATTAAGGCTATGGTTAATGGAAAGGTGGCCAAAAGGGGCATGGAAACATGAAGGGTCAATATAATTAAGGAATTTTTATTCTTGTATGATATGGTTTAAGATTTCCCTATGAGTAGGGGATGTCCATAAAAGCTCAAGAATGGAAATTTTTGTCATTGTTCACTCAAGATGGTCAAGAAGGTCATATTATTTTTAGGTGTTTGAATTGGATCCTTGGATAGTTACTTTTCTATATTTAGTGGTGAAAACACAAACATGTGTCTTTTACTTTTATGGTGTGGATTAATTTTTCAAATTGCTCAATATGACCAACAGTGGAATCGCAATTGTAAGGGGTTTTGTGATAATCGATAGTGTTTATATTAGAGTCTTGGTCTTGATTGAACTAATGATTACTCTTAGGGAAATGATTTTGATATATAGCCAAGTCTTTATTAGGTGATATATTTGATGATCCTTCAATTTAAATCTCACTCTTATCTGTAGCATTGTGGATTTAATGTTTTAATTGTAAACACTTTCTTGTGGCATGAACTTTGATATGATGATAATCACAATATTTGTCTTCCTTATACCATGAAGGCTTTGGTTGATTATCATCAAAAGGTTTTGTGAGTGGAAAGGCCACCTTGTTATCCCTGAAAATTCTATGGAGGACTAACTCAATGGGTTCCCCTAAAATGATAAATTGTCTTCTTTTCCATTGTGTTTTAGGGGGTGCAGATGGAATGACAATGGATTAGGATTGTTGGAAATTTTGGATATGATTTGAATTAGTAAACCAATATCAAACCACATTCTTATTTTTCTAAAGAACTCAAGTTTATCATTGGAAATTTTGGATTTATCATTTTGGCTATGATCCTCATAATAAAGTTTGATAATCCCTTTAGCAATGAGGGCTTTCTCAATTTGAATACCTCTTTCAATTAGTTCATCAAAAGAAGTGGCACACTAGACTTGACGATAAAATTCCAAATCTAGATTAATATTGATGAGAAAGATATGCACTAGTTATTTTTCTAGTACTGGCCATAAGAACCTACTAGCTAAAGCTCTCCAACATCGAAGGAATGATGAGAAGATTTCCCCTAAGTTTTGTTTGGTATTACACAAGTCCATCATCGTAAGCTCACGGTCCATGTTATTGGAGAAATGTTTGATAATTTTTTTGACTATCTCCAAAGGATGTGATAGACCCCTTATGTAGGTGCAAGAACCATTCAAGCGCTTGACCACCTAAGCTACGAGGGAATAAGTATATAAAGTATGTGTCTTCATGCACCACTTCTTGACTAGCCATGAATAATTTTTTGACATGTTCCATAGGATATCCATTCCCCTTCTACTTGTCATATTTAGGAATGCCAAAAGATGTAGGTAAATGTATTTACATTATTGATCAGTTGAAAGGATAGGGGAAAAATTCCTCTAAATTATGGGATTTCCTAGAAGGTCCTCCTTGGAGTCCATTAAGGGAATCCTTCATGGCTTTCCATTCTTGGTCAAAGGATGAAGTAAGTGGTGGAAGAGAGGTTTATGGATGATGTTGTGTATTATAGACCTTAGGTGAGATAGGATTGTGACATTGGTGGAGATGACTCTTGGAATTGATGTCAACCTTAGGTTAAGTTGATATGGTCATGGTGAAAGTAGTGTTTTGGATATTTTTGGACTAGGAATGGAGATGGAGATTGGGTCTATATGGGTAGTTATGGGTTGTGTTCGAAGTGGGATATTTATTGTAGATGTAGTATGGTTAGTGGACATGGGATTGTGAACCTCCTTCGAAATGGGAGTGGATAATTTAGGTGGTATACACCCTTGATATAAAGGATTACCTCTAATGGTAAGGGATTGTTTCCTTTAGTAGGAGTGATAGGGTCTACATGAGGATTAATGGGGTCATGTGTGGGATAAATGACTTCATTGGTAGGATCAAGATAAACTATATGATCAAGATTGGAGATATCATTACTAAGAGGTAGTCTTTCCCCCAATTCTATAGCTTTCCTAAGGATGGAATATTTTTTTATTTTAATGTATTTATCCATAAGATTTTACCCTTTCTAGGAATCTAGGATGGTATTTGGATTGATAGTATACTCATTTTAGTGAGGAATATCATCATTCGTTTCACTATCATCATGATCAGAAGATTCTCCTAGGAAAGGGAAACTTTCTATGAGTGGTTGACTATGAAAAGGATTTTATTCCATGTTTTCATGTCTAGTGACTATCTTGTGGTGGGTGAAAATTGGTATTATTTCAAATTTGGTGTGGGAAAGGATGGATGTGGATGGACTCAATGATCTTGTTAGGTTTGTGGTGATTAATAAAAAGGGAATCAAATCCTAATAATGGAGGGATAACCTTAGGTGATGAAATAGATGATTCAGAGACTACTTTGATGGAATTGATGTTGAAAAGGTGGTCAAGTGAATTATATGGATTGGACTTGATAATATTAGATTAATGTGTAAGCTACACACTTAGATCTTGGGATTGTTGGATTATGCCTTTGATTTTTGGAATCTACAAATTGGTGTAGAGTTTCCAAGGATTAAACAATGGTCATTATGATGATAAAAGGCCCCAAATATTGTACTAAGGTGATGATTTTGATTAAAGGATCCAAAAGTGATGATTTCAACTATGACCAAGGATTGATTTGGATTGATGATGGGATGTGAACTATAAGGATAATGTTGATAAAAATATGATGATGATGATGATGATGATGATGATCAAGGGTATCCTAATGTTTTCTTGGATGTGAATTAAAGGTGACTAGGGATATGATTAAGTGGAAAATGAGTGATAAAGAGATGTGTACCTTGCACTCAAAGGTGTACTATGGATAATTGGATAATAGAACAAGTCAAAATGTGGATAATGTATGAATGACTAAGGGTATGGTCAAAATGGATAAATGGACAATAGAAAAGGTATTTGTTTGGTGTGGGATGTTTTGGGTTATAGATTTAGTGATGACTAAGGCTAAATAGAGTTTGCACTAAGATTTGGAAGTAAAAGGTTATCCTAGGTTTGGCTTCAACGTTTTGTATTTCAAAAGGATACCATTTGGAAAATGTTTTCAAACAAGAAAAATGACTTTAAACTAAACTTGACTCAAACTTGGTAGTGAAGTTTTAAAAGAAAGCACTTAGTATATACAACACTCAAATAAGAAGACACAATAACAAGCCTAAAATTACTCAACAAAATTGTGTGTTAACATAGTGGATGCCCACGCAATAAAATACTTTAAGATTAATGCAAAACTCTTATCTTTCAAGAGTTGATAGATAGGGATCCAGTGGCACAATGGTTCACCTTTTCCATTTCTATGGATTTTTTATAAACCTTTCCCAAAGAGATTTTATCTCTACTCAATAAGGTATATGGTGAGTAAATTTAGGCATGATATTGTGCTTTGCACCACTCTAAGCAACGATTGAAAGGTCTTCAACTAGGATATATAAGACTTATCTAAGGAACCTCTAAATACCACAAGGGTACATGAGGCCTAATATATGAACTTGAAAGTCCAAAAGAATAGAATAGCCAGGAGAAGAGGGTAACCCACCCTTCTCCTTCACTTTCCCAAGGTATAAAGTTCTTGGGGGCTTAGCCTGAATGACAAAATCACAACTTTCAAGAGGAATTTATTTTGATTCACCCCTCATTATTTATACTCTGCTAGAACATTAGAGTTGAGGCCATCCCTAGGGGTGATGAAATCCCTAAGTAGCCCCCCTAAAAAAAAGACAACACTTATTTTCTATCCTCAATATCACCCTAGGGTGCAAGAGGAGAGCAATGTAAGTGTGATTGGGGTTAAAGACATGTGTAAATTATTAACCCAAATTGAAGTGTGAATGAAAATTTTAACCTAATTATAATGTGAGAACAAACAGGGAAGACAAAGCACATAGAAAAATAAAAGGTCTATAGCCAATGTCTTCAAAAATTATCGTACAAAACCAATTAAGTTATTAGTTAGCAAGATTGAATCCTTGGACACATGAAAAATACCTACACACAAAAGTTAGTCAAAACAAAAAAATAGTTAATACTATAACAAATAAATTACAAAAATAAATTCTTTGGATTTTTTTTATTTTTTTAAATTATTGAAAAACAATAAAAAATATTAAAGTTATAGTGAATTAAATTTCAAAATAAAAGATTGAGTTTGAACCATTATACATAATTCTAGAGATTTTTTTGACAAAATACCTTCATTATTATGTGTGTCTTTGAATTAATTTTTCAGTGACTAATTTTTTGAAAATTTGATTAGAAATGAAAAACTTATTGCAATTTAGCTTGCATGTGACTTTTTTAGAAAATCTTACCGGTGTTGTGATATGATCTATCCCCCTATTGGCCATCCCTTGTTCAGCTAGGTGACTAGTCACTAGAGCTAAGTGGGCTAAGGTGTTAGAGGCTAAGTTTTTAGTACCCAAAACCTAGTTGCGACCATGGGCTTACAAATTCATATGAGTGAGGGTTGCAAGAGAGCCTTAGCCCTTGGTCAACAATGTGACCCTATAACTAAAGCAAAACTAAAGCCTTGACTGTGGACTTCAAACAATGAATAAAAATAGATAAACTACAGACTTCAAAATGTTATGAATTATGCTTAAATGGTGAATCAAAACCCATCTAAATGCTATGGATTTTAAAAATTTATAAATGGTTTAACCCATGGATTTCAAAGATTTTAAAACATAGTTTCATGTTTCAAAAATTTCACAAATTTAATTGCCTTTGATTTTTGATGGATTTTAAAGCATTATCCAAAAAAAATTGGGGTTTTCTTGATTTTTGTCGACCTCACCAATTTGTCGTGCATTATGTATATCCTTGTGTAGTGTATCTCCCATGACCTATGATATCTATGCTCTGAATATTCGAAACAATGTATCCACACGTATTGCTTGTGTATACACCAAATGCAATCTTGAATCCTATATATATATCAGCACCATTAATGTGTATACCTTATATTATATGTATTACTATATGTATATATTTGTAAACCATAAATATATTCATGTGTATATAATTGCAAATGCATATATATCAACAAAAACAATTGCAAATTTTGAATGTTGGCGAAAGCTCTGCAACAGACGAGCAGGAAAAGGAGCAAGGCTCCAAATTTGAATTCCCATGGCATCATTGAGGAGGGTGTCGATGAGGGCGCCAATGATGGTGATGGTGTTGTTTCAGATGTTGAGGAGGTGTTGTTTCCTCCTGTGCTCGGGTTGTCTTCCTCCGAGAAGGTTCCTCAAGCGCATGCGGGATTCTTCATTTCCTGGAATTCATTTGACTCTCCTCTTGGCTCCTTTATGGGGTGCGGGTTGTGGCTAGAGGTTTCTTTGAATGACACACTTATTTTGTCCTCTGTGGACCTTGGCAGACCTTCAGTTTGTTTGGAGGCTCTATTTTTTGGGGTCGATGGCTTTGGGTCCATGTTGTTTATGGATTTGGGTGCGGGTTTTTTGCTTTTGTATGACTTGGGTTGGGGTTACAAACCTCCCCTTTTCTCTTCCTTCAGGGCTCCTATCATTTATGGGAAGGATGTTTCCGCTTTTATCCCTGTTTGGGGTCTATGGTTGAGGGTGTCTTCGTTGTTTTTTTGTGGCTAGAAACCTTTGGGTTGTTGGTTCCTACTCTTGGCTCTACTCTGGATTTCGCTTGGTGTGGTCCTTGGGGGTTGGCTTAGGTGTGATGTTGTTCCCTCTATTCTGTTGGAGGTTGGTGGCATTTTTTTGACCCATGCTTTTGGTTTGGGGTCTCTGCAGAAGGACTGTGTTGTTATTCTTGGTGGGTGTTGCGGTTGTGTTGTGGGGAGGGTTTGTTGCTCTCCTCCCCGTGGGTGGTTGTGATGGGGCTCTTTTGTTCATGTGCTCTACTCAGAGTATGGATTCTCTTGGGGTATTGTTACTAACCACTTTCTCTTCTCCTTTTGAGGGGTTGGGTGATCCTATGGTTGGGCTCTGGTGGAAGTCTACTAGTGTCTCGGTGGTGTAAATCTTGGGCCTTGTCATCCAGACAAGGGGTTTTTCTAAGTTGTTCGTGGGATGGATTTTTACTCCTTGTATCATGTTCCTTGTGTTGGGTTTGCCTTGGGATTTCACGGCCTTCCTTTCCTCTATCATTGGTCTTTGCTATGTTCTTCAGCCAAATTCTTTTGAGGTGGAGTCTGCTTCTATTGAGGGGGAGCCCACTCCTATTAAGGTTGAGTTGGTGGTTGTTTTGATGGCAGAGTGTTCTTACCTCTCTTACGGGCTCCTATTGAGGAGGATTTTGTTTGTGCTAGTGAATGGTGGCTCTCGATTGGAAGGTTTTTGTCTTATTCGCTCCTTTAGAGGGGAGCCATCTCCTATTGAGGTAGAGTTGGGGTTGGCCAATCTAGTGGGTGTATGTTGCAAGCTGGCTATAGTTTTTCTTTGTTCAACATTGATCTTTGTCTTTGGTTTGCATTTTTTGGTGGCTGGGTGACTAGTGGTAGGTTGGTCTACTTGGGTTCAGTTGTTGCTATAAGTGCTCCTTTTATGGTGAAGTCCTCTCCTTTAGAGGTGGTGCCCGGTTGGGTGGTTCGCTTTGAAATTTATTTCTTTGTTGATAAAGGAGTTTCTTACCCCTCTTTTGGTGGGAAGCTGATAGGCTCAGTCTTGGATAACTTGAACGGAAGGTATGTTGTTGTTCAGCTGCTATAGATGGTGAATGTCCTGGTGAATCATCGGGGCTTACTAAGTTGTGTGTTACTCTTTGGTTTTGATTGTATCTCTATAACTTCATGGGTTTCTTACCACTCCTTTGGTAAGAATTTTTTAGGCTCTCTTTTATCTAAATTGAGAGGAAGGTTTGTTGCAGTCATATTGTTGCAGGTGTTTCCAGACAGTCTCTTGGGCTTAGTCATGAGTGGAAGTTATGTTGCGGTTCGGCTGCTGCAAGTGTTTTATGGCCTAGTTGGATTAGGCAAGTCTTTTGGTGAGATTTTGATAGGCTCGGTTGTGAACAGAAGTTTTGTTGTGGTTTGTCAGCTGTAGGTGATTTGTGGCTTGATTGCTTCATCTATTATCGGTGGCTTGTTTCCTGGTTACTCTAGGAGGTATTTTGAGCTTTTTGGCTAAAGGCTTTTGTTGTTCCTTGTCTTTGGCTTTGGACTGCATGTTTTTCTAAGTGTTATTTTCCCTTGGTATTTGGTACCAAGGTGGGCTATTAGTTTGTGGTATGTCTATTGGTTCTGCTTTTCTTTTTATCTCTTTTGGGCCCTTTGAGCTCTTCGTGTAAAGGGTATGACACCTTGTAAATGTTGCTTATCTTATCAAAAACAAAAACAATTATGTATACTTCCCTTTAATTTTTTTGCATAGGAAGATGGTAGTCTATATAATACAAACTATATAGATTTTGTACAATTATGTACAAGTGTACTTTTGATCCAAGCTTGCAAAGACCTAAAAAAAAATTGTCAACAAAAAAACAAGTATTTTATGTCAAACTTTGTTTCTTAGTCATTTCAGACACAATAATGCAATATGTTTTACTCTCAAACATATGTATGACAAGTCAATATGTGAAACCCACTCAAAACTTGTAAATTAATTGCTTAGAAACTACCATAAGACACAAACACACCAAATGGAGTGAGATAAGAGATAAATCCCCAACAAAGTCGCCAAAATATAATGTTAAATATTTGAAAGTGAAGTAAAAGAAAACTTTCCTATCCAAGCCAAGAAAAACCTCTAGATAGAGCTCACAAAAGAGCTTAAAATAAAGCATAACATCAAAAATTTAAATAAAACGTTACCACAATCTCCATTATGATGTGATTTTCTCCTTGACTATTTGGGATGTGAATGCTCCTTGCTTGAAGATACATGCTTTGACATGTACTTAGCATAGACTTGATAATGAATATATTTGGATGCGAGAGTGCTTGAATTTATAGAATTTTGGAAGAAGGAATGGATGGTCAAGATCTAATGATGTGATCAATGATAGAGGATGGTTGAGAGGATTTCCCTAGGATCGAGGAAAGGATGGGGGTGGAGATGGAGGTTGCTATATTGTGAATGGTTAAGATAACCTTACAAAATTTAGTAAGTATTTGTGAGCATGAGGGAAATAAGGGACATGTACACCTAAGAAGGTTATATTGTCGGATTGTGATGAGAGAATATGGATACCATAAGGACAAGTGTTCTTAGGTGCCCTTTATTCTTGGAATGTGTTGAGAGAATAATGGAACCATAAGGACAAGTGTTCTTAGGTGTCCTTTATTCTTGGAATGTGTTGAGGGAATTGTTGGGATAGATGACATTATTTGCTATCCTAAGTTGATTTATGTGTTTCCACATTCTTTGGAAAGTATTCTTGAGGACATGAGGGACAAAATATTTATTATTATTTTCTTATAACAAATTGTAATTGCACTCAAAGAGGTGGACCCTTCACGGTGGCAGTTACAAGGCATCCAAAGATAATATTCTTCTGTCATAACCCAATTTTTTTTCATATTTATTTAAATATGAAAAATTGAATTGTTGATGAAATTCAATTAAATATTAAATGGAGATTCTAGAATATTCGCATGTTGAATATGAGGAGTTGACTAATGTTGACTTTATGAAATCCTAAAAATTATTTTTATATATGTCATCATGGATTGAACATTACTGATCAATTTGCAAGTATATGCAGTAGCAGGGTGATAGGATGAAGGACAAGAACACAGTTGAAGTAGGATTGTTTAGTCGGATCGAACAGTAAGCCAGCTGGAATCTGGGTGTACACACCATAGATGGGCATGATGATTTGCATTGCATATGTCTGAGAATGAGTATTTATTGATTTGAACTAATTCCGTGTTTGGAAATATATGGCTTGTAGATATAAATTTCCCCATTTTAAACTCTATGTTTGATGAAACAAAAATAAGATTTCTAGAGATGATCGAATTTGAATTTAAGTTCTCTATTGCAAATAATATTGTATGGAACTCCTAAGCCATAACAAAAAATTACACATGGATGTAAATATGTATATGAAATATATATATACACACACATATACATATACATATATACATATATGTACATGAGATTCAAATAAATACATACATATATATATAAATTTATATATGTGTGTATATATAAAAATGTAGAAAGTATGGTAAATGAGAATGGGAATCATTTAAATAAACATATAAATATGAATAAATATATATACACATATATATATACATATATGTATATTAGAATGCTTATTCAAATGTATATGTGTTGAATTCAATAATAACCGATAGCATACTAATATCGGGTTGATAATTAAGAACAACTACAAAGGTGGAAGTAATGCCTGCCATGAATTTATTAGAAAATTTTGAATTGTGTAGTGGTCGACGGCTAGGCCATAATGCCTTTGCCTTGGGCATGCAAATAAGGTTTTGTTGTTTCCATTTTTGAAGAACACACGGGCAGTGTGGCAGGGAAAGATCAGAGGAAAATGTGGGTCATAGGAAGGAAAGAGCAACGGAGCTCGAAGGGAAAACAAGAGGATCTCAAAGGAAAAAACCAGGGAAGCTTAATCAATTCGGTATTGAGGTAATCTGAACCATGCAAAAATAAACTCATTTTTTTCCAATATTTCCTTCTTTAATATCCATGATATTAAAATTTCATCCTATATATCGTCACTTTCATTTTTCTGTGAGAAGCCATGGCCTTAGCAAATGGCTTAATGTCGACCTCTGTGTGTCACTTGTTTGCATTATGTATAAGATCATGTTTTAGGAAGCCATGTGGCTAGCTCTATGAGCTAATTTGAGCCTTTGAGTGATAAACTCAAGTGGATTTTCCTTGAGGCCCTACTCATAAGCATGCCATGCGATGGAATTTGTATATTTTTCATCTTTTATTTTATCTTATTGTGAATAAACAGTGATGGGGATCGATTGAGGATTCCCTTAGAAGAGGGTTTGTAACCTTGTAGATTTCTTTCATAAGATTATTTGCCACCCTAGTGGGTGTCGAGGCTCGTAATGCTTCAAGAGTCAAATATAAGCTCATGTTATATCTAAAATGTTAAGCTCGTAGGGCTATCAAAATTAATCCGATGATTATATAAGTGATTCCTTCTTTTCATGATTGGGATTGATTATGATCTAGGGGAAGTAATGACCCCTCTGTATGTTGTATTTTCTTGTATTTCCTATTGAGTCCTTGATATTAAATGGGATGAAAACTTCAAATGGGAAGGGTTGTGTTCATTGTTTCTAAGCCTTGAATGAATGTAGGTTGTCTTGCTATGAAGCTGACCCGTTTGATGAGGACGGTGGATGGAAAAACCATGTAGAAATGAAATCAAGGTCAACGTGTAGAATATCCTTGCATGCGTGGAAATAGATAATAAGTACATAGGCATAAATTTTTAATGCAATTATGATGATCTTGACCATTACGAGATGGTTAATAGCTTGATATTATGGCCTGTTGGGAAATAATATTTTTTGAATATTATCATATTGTTCCTTATGATTGATATAGGGCAGATTTTACTTTAATATTTTCTATACAATGTGAAAGAATCATTTTCTTGTTAAAATGATCATTTCTTATAAGAACAGCTAGAGATTCTATAACAGAGTAGTGATAATTATTGTTTTTCTCTTAAATATAAATTGTAGAACAAAGAATATGAATGTTCTATTGTGTTGCAACTCTGTTCAATTTATAAGTGTTAAATGATAAATGTGCATATGTGATCAGCATGCTTATAACTGTATAGTAGGAACATTAATTTTTTGTTTAAGCCAAGAATGCACTTAAGCAAACAACTAGTTTTACAACTGTTTATAAGGAAACAATAAATGTATGCTCAAACAGTATGTATGAAACTATAAGGCATGTATTGTTCACTTAAAAATGGAAGGTCAAATAGAATACTATCTAGGTTCGCAAATCTAAATTAATGTATTTTATTTTTAGAATGTATGCACAAATTCAAACATAAGTAGGTGCATATATGTGTATGCACATAGACTTCGTCTATGTACATACACATACTTGTAACATACTTTCTTTAGTTTTTTTCTTTAGTACTTCATTTTAATGGAAAATGCTTAAGATTATAAGTAGAAATGTGTCTTAAGAATGTAGTGATTAAATGATGAATTACTCCGTAAGTCATAAATCTTTTTTTTTCAGATTAAGCTTACTTAAATTTTGATAGACATTTAAGAATAAGTAATTTTATTGTTGAAATGAAACAATGATACCTTAATTGACTAGAGCATCTATGGGTAGTTGTTGCTAGAGGGGAGATAGTTGTTTAGTAGAAAGTTACTTCCGAGACAGGTGCCAAAATGGTTCAGAGAGTATAGGTTTGCTTTACTAGAACCTATCGTTTGTTGTTGTTGCAACACACTTTTATGCTTGGCCAAGAAATATTGTTCATTATGTATGCATGAATGAATTATGATTTCTCTCTACAATTCTTAGCATAGATCTTGCACTTTCTTTTTCTAGCATGCAAGATAGAATTTACATGTTGATGTTCGGCACGCACCAGATTCCACCTTGCAGGTTGTTCTCTTGCTAAAATCTTCATGTAAGGTTGGGCATTCTTCAAGATGGAAGAATATTGGGGAAGCGAAAGCTTCATGGTTGGGTGATAAAGCACTTCAACCATGTTCTCATTCACTAGTGGAGGCGAGCTATGAAGAATAATGTAATGTTCACTAGACTATTATAGTCTATATTGTAACTTGATGTAACTATCATTTAAGTACATGATGATAAATGTACCTTGAATGATATTATGGCCTTTGGTGCCAAGTGAACACGATATTGTAATTTGACTTTTAAAGAGAATATAAGAATCTTTGACTCTTTTTAAATGGACATGTGTAGCTATAATTGACTTTAGCCACTAGTTATGTCTCTTTAATTTGGATTAAATTCTTGTGTCATTTGTAATGATAATTAAATAAGTAATAATTAGGAATAGGTTATTACATTTGGTATTAGAGCTTAGGGTTCAACTCTAGGCCTTTTTGAGTCTACCATATTTGACTAGGGTAGTTGACCCTTGACCTAAATTGGAAGTCCTGAGAATTGACTGAACCTTAATTGAATGCAGGAATGGGAAGGTCAAAGGCAGGATGAAGGAAAGGGAAAACTATTAGAACCCCATGCAATAATGACGTAAAGGAAGGAAATGCCAAGGCAGAGGTTCCATAAAAAATTCCTAATGATTATGAAACTCTATCACAAGCCCTTACACGACTCAAGCTAGAGAGAGGCTTGGAGATCGAGGAAAAATGAGCACCTAAAATCAAAAAGCTTTCCACAATTTGGGACTGGCCTTTAGGGTGTGGACCCAATGCACACTTGTTGACTAATGAGGAAAAGGAGGGCCTACATGCTCAACCATCCTTATTTGTAAAGTTTGACGTAAACTCAAATGATGATCCAGAGGAATGTCCTCTAACTGACATCGAGAAATCAAAATGATGTAGCCTAAAGCATATTGTAAATAAGGGTCTATTGACTCACCTTAAATATAAATAAAATCTAAAGATATTTTGGTGTGTTCAATGGAAGAATCTAGAATGTGTGTATCTTGCATGAATGTGTATGTCTATTATGTTAAAGGATGCATGCATATAAAAAATTTAAATGTAATATAAGAACGTTTATTCATAGAACCTTGTGTTGAGATGCGATGAACGTGACTATGTTGCAGGATAAGTGTGGGACGTCATGGTGACCACTAGGCAAGACGGGGGTGGTAGTGGTTCTGAAAATGGACCAAACAAGAGGTTGGAACAAATTTTGGAGGTTCTAAAATGAAAAGAGCCTCGCATGGATCTTATTGAGCAAGAAGTTTGAGTGGCACGCGAGGACTGGGACTGTAGGAATGCATAAGGTAATCAAGGAGGCGATGGTCCAGGGGCAGGTTCGCAAGGGAAAATTGAGGCAGAGCTCAAGAAAGACCTCAAAATAATAGCACTGCTCAACTTTGATGGCAAGGCCATCAAAACAGGAGTTGACGCTTGGATTATAGAAATGGAAAAATATTTTGGGCTCCATAACCTTTCTGAACAGACTAAGACAACATGGGCTACATATCAGCTCTCAAGTGAAGCAACAACTTGGTGGGATAATGAGAAGCTAGAACGAAACCTACAGCCTGCTGAGATCACATGGGGACTCTTCCTCTAGTCTTTTAGGAAGAGATGGCTACCACAACTTTTCTTTGACAAGAAAATGATAGAATTTTAGAACTTAACCCAGGGAAATATGACTTTGATACAGTATTGGGAAAAGTTAATGAATTTTTTGATGTTCCTTAGTATCAGGGGAATCAGTGGTTCCATATCCAAAAATTTATAATGGGACTTAGACCTCACATAGGAGTTGAGGTGGATATGCATGAACCTCAAACCATGTATGAAGTCTTTCAAAAAGCCACAAAATAGGAACATAAGCTACAATAGTTGTCTAATCTTCACACCAATTTAGGTTTTAAGTCTCGGTATGGAAAGAAAATATTTCATAAGGGGGACAAGAGCCACCAGATTCATAACCTCAAGAGGGGAAGTGAATCGCAGGAGAAGGGTGAAAATGGTAATAGTGGAAGGAATAAGAAGGAAAATAAGGGCAAGGGCAAGGTTGACCATGCATAGAAAGGCTTTAGAGAGGACAAGCTAGGAGGATTTAAATGTCCTCATGATGGATGTTATACTTATGGGGGAGATCATTATGCCTCAAATTGTCCTCAGTGGTTAAAGACCTTGACAGATGCACCAGATCCACGCCACAATGGATAGCAGGCAGGAAAAATACTAGGCTTCACCAATTCACCTAACAGGTAAGCTCTATGGCCAAACTGTCTCTATCTTGATTGATATTGGAGCTACTAAATGTTTTGTAGATCCTAGAATAATATCCAAGATACCCATTGGACTAGGATACATAGTGAACTCATGGACAGTCTAGTATGGAAATCGAGCAAAGTGGAGGGTAGATACCTATCTCTTTTGTAGTGAGTTAGAACTTCCAACCTTTCAAACCCAGGTCAACTTGTATGTGGCACCCTTAGGCTCATATGATGTGATTTTGGGAATAAAATGTTTATCTGAGCATAAAGCTTTAGTGAATTGTGAGGATAAGGTGGTCAACTGTCTGGATGATCTTGGAAACCCAATGGAGGTTTATGGAATGTAGAGACCCTTAAAGCTTAGACAGATTTCTGCAATGTAGCTCAAGAAGGCTTGTCGAAAGGGATGTGCAATTTATGTTGTGCATGTTAGTAATCCTAACAGGAAGGATCTATATTTAGATGACTATCCTATTCTCAAGGAGTTCTAGGACGTATTCCCTGAGGAACTTAAAAATTTTCCTCTGAAGCGAGAATTCAATTTTTCTATCGACTTAGTCCCAGGAGCCAAACCTCAATCCAAGGCACCTTACTAAATGACCACTACAAAACTATATGAGTTGAAGGCCTAACTAATGGAATTGTTGTACAAGGGATTCATAAGACCTAGTGTGTCTCCTTGGGGAGTGCCAGTAATTTTTTTGAAGAAGGATGGAACTTTGTGACTATGTATAGATTATCGAATGTTGAACAAGGTTACCATCAAGAACAATATCCACTTCTAAGGATTGATGAATTTTTTGATCAAATGAAGGGAGCAACAACGTTCTCCAAAATTGATCTTAGGTCGGGGTACCATCAATTGAGGATTAAGGAAAAAGATATTTCGAAGACTGCATTCTGAACTCAGTATGGACATTATGAGTTCACAGTGGTACCTTTTGGCTTAACTAATGCACTAGCAGGCTTCATGAACCTTATGAATAGTGTGTTTAGGGACTGCTTGGATGACTTTGTCTTGATATTCATTGATGACATCTTAGTCTACTCAAAGAATGTTGAAGAGCATGATAGATATTTGAGAATAGTTTTTCAATGATTGAGAGAAAGGAAACTCTTTGGTAAGTTATTCAAGTGTTCCTTCTTTAGAATCGAGTGCACTACTTGGGCCATATAATTTCAGCTGAAGGAGTCTTTGTGGACACCAAAAAGATCAAGGCAATATTGGAATGGCTAGTTCCACATAATATGTCAGAAGTTCGTAGCTTAATGGGCCTCGCAGGGTACTATAGGAAGTTTGTGTAAGGGTTCTCCCAGATTGCATCTCCTATCACCTCACTCCAAAGGAAGGGAACACAATTTGAATGGACCGAGAAATGCGAGTAATCATTCTAACTCCTAAAGGAGAGGCTCACGACAACACCAATGCTAACTATCCCTAACCCTAATGGGAGATTCACAATAATCACAGATGCCTCTGGAGAAGGATTGGAAGTAGTGTTAATGCAAGATGGACAAGTGGTGACATATGAATCAAGGAAGCTTAAGCAACACAAAGAGAACTATGCACCTCATGATTTAGAATTGGCAGCCATAGTTCATGCCTGACAAATGTGGAGGCATTACCTTTTGGGAAAGTCATTTGAACTCAAGACAAACCACTTGGGGTTGAGATATATATTTACCCAGCCAAATCTTAATGCATGATAGAGAAGGTGGCTAGAATTCCTTAGCAAATATGACTTTGGAATTGAATAGATAAAAGGGAAAGAGAATAGATTGGCTGATGCTCTTAGTAGACAAAGACATATGACAAATATGATCTCAACAAGGTCTAATTTGAGGCAACAGGTAATTTTGAAACTACCTGGGGATGAGCACTATGAAAGAGTGAAGAATGCCCTAGCAGAAAATCCTTCAGATCATCAGTTTGATGGGTACAAGATCAAACCAGATGGAATTTTAAGGTACCAGAGGAGAATGTATATTCCAAACTCCAGAGAGCTGAGAAAGCTGGTTTTGGAAGAAGTTCACAATGCACCTTATTCAAGACACCCAGATGTATCTAAGATGATCACAGAGTTGAAGACTTTATATTTTTGGCCTAAACTCAAGAAGGATATAGTGGAATATGTATCCAGATGCTTGGAGTTCCAATGAGTCAAGGTTGAGCATGCACATCCAGTCAGGTTATTGTATCCCCATGGCATACCTGAGTATAAATGGCAAGTGATCAGTATGGACTTCGTAAAGGGGTTTCCTTTGAGCAAGAATAAGCATAATATCATCTTGGTTGTGATTGATAAGTTGACCAAGGTTGCACATTTCATTCTAGGAAACCTTAAGGATGGATCATTGACCCTGGCAAGGAAATTTGTGCAGGAGATCTTCCATTTGTGTGGAGTTTCAGCTACTATCATTTCTGATAGAGACACCTAGATGACCTCAAGGTTTTGGATGACCTTGAATGCAACATTAGGGACTAGATTAAATTTTAGCTTAGCTTATCATCCTCAGATTGATGGACAGACAGAGAGGGTGAACCAAGTAGTCGAAGACCTCCTCCAAATGTATTGTATGGACCAACAATATAGGTGGGAAGAATATTTTCCTTTGGTAGAGTTTTCTTACAATAAATCTTATCATACCTCCTTAGGCATGGCACCATTTTAGACCTTGTATGGGAAAAAGTGTCGTACCCCCATCAGTTAAGATAAACTGGAGGACAAGATTATAATAGGACCAAAAATGCTTAAGGAAATGGAAGAGAAAATGCGGGTCATTAAGAGCAAATTAAAAGAGGTGGCAAACCGACATAAGATTTATGTCGATAAGCACTGAACTCAGAGGCAATTCACAATAGGGGACAAGGTTTTATTGAGAGTTAAACCTCATAAAAGCTCCATTTCTTTTGGAAAATCTTCCAAGTTGTCCCCAAGATATGTGGGACCATTTGAAGTCCTGGAAGTGATTAACCCAGTTGCCTATAGATTAGCTCTACCACCTTCTTTGGCTCAACTTCATAATGTGTTTCATGTTTCTTTGCTTAATCCATATCATCCTAATGTGACTCATGTACTTGATTGGCAATCTTTGCAGGTACATGATCCAGGAGTGGTGCTAGTGGAGCCCATAAGAATCCTGGATAGGCACAACGTTAAGTTGTAAAATAGAGGAATCACACAATTTAAAGTCCAATGGGACCAGTATTCTGAGGATAGTGCTACATGGGAGGATGCAGAAGAAATAGAATGCTCCTTTCCACATCTAGTTTCTTGAAAGAGAAACTCATAATTTTGTTTGATATTTCTTTTTGGCTTGAGATGTTATGATATTTCATGCTTTAAAATTTTGATGTTGAAATAGACATATATTTATATGATGTTGAAATAGACATATATTTTGAAATAATGTTGAAATAGACATATATTTTGAAATGATGTTGAAATAGACATATATTTCATGTGATGTTGAGATAAACATATTTTATGTGATGTTGAAATAGACATATATTTTGAAATGATGTTGAAATAGACATATTTTGAAATGATGTTGAAATAGACATATATTTCATGTGATGTTGAAATAGACATATATTTTATGTGATGTTGAAATAGACATATATTTTGAAATGATGTTGAAATAGACATATATTTCATGTGATGTTGAAATAGACATATTTTATGTGATGTTGAAATAGACATATATTTTGAAATGATGTCGAAATAGACATGTTTCATGTGATGTTGAAATAGACATATATTTTGAAATGATGTTGAAATAGACATTTATTTCATGTGATGTTGAAATAGACATAAATGAATCAGAAGTGATATGATGTCATTCATTTTGATTTACTAGACATTGGTTCGATGTCTCTTCCAAGAGGGGAAGGATTTCATAACCCAATTTTATTTCATATTTCTTTAAATAAGAAAAATTGAATTGTGGATGAAATTCAATTAAATATTAAATGGAGATTCTAGAATATTCGCATGTTGAATATGAGGAGTTGACTAATGCTGACTTTATGAAATCCTAAAAATTATTTTTATATATGTCATCATGGATTGAACGTTACTGATCAATTTGCAAATATGTGCAGTAGCGGGGTGATGGGATGAAGGACGAGAACACAGTTGAAGTAGGATTGTTTAGCCGGATCGAATGGTAATCCAACTGAAATCTAGGTGCACACACCACAAATGGGCATGATGATTTGCATTACATATGTCTGAGAATGAGAATTTCTTGACTTAAACTAATTCCATGTTTGGAAATATATGGCTTGTAGATATAAAATTCCCCATTTTAAACTCTATGTTTGATGAAACAAAAATAAGATTTCTAAAGATGCTCAAATTTGAATTTAAGTTCTCTATTGTAAATAATATTGTATGGAACTCATAAGCCATAACAAACAATTACACATGGATGTAAATATGTATAAGATCATGTTGTGTGTTGTGAGTTTGCATTATGTATAAGATCGTGTTTTAGGAAGCCATGCGGCTAGCTCTATGAGCTAAGTCAAGCCTTTGAGTGATAAACTTAGGCAGATTTTCCTTGAGGCCGCACTCATAAGCATGCCATGCGATGGAATTTGTATATTTTGCATCTTTTATTTTATAACTCATTGTGAATAAACAATGATGGGGATCGATTGAGGATTCCCTTAGAAGAGGGTTTGTAACCCTGCAGATTTCTTTCATAAGATTGTTCGCCACCCTATTGAATGTTGAGGCTCTTAATGCTTCAAGAGCAAAATATAAACTCATGTTATATCTAAAATGTTAAGCCCGTAGGGCTATTAGAATTAATCGGATGACTATATAAGTGATTCCTCCTTTTCATGATTGGGATCGATTATGATCTAGGGGAAGTAATGACCCCTCTATATGTTGTATTTTCTTGTATTTCCTATCGAATCCCTGATATTAAATGGGATGAAAACTTCAAATGGGAAGGGTTCTATTCATTGTTTCTAAACCTTGAATGAATGTAGGTTGTCTTGCTATGAAGTCGACCCATTTGACGAGGACAGTGGATGGAAAAACCATGTAGAAATGAAATCAAGTTCAGTGTATAGAATATCCTTGCATGTGTGGAAATAGATAGTAAGTACATAGGCATAAATTTAAAATACAATTATGATGATCTTGATCATTAGGAGATGGTTAATAGCTTGATATTATGGTATGTTGGGCAATGATTTTTTTTGAATATTTTCATATTGTTCCTTATGCTTGATACAGGGAAAATTTTACTTTAATATTTTATGTCCAATGTGAAAGAATCATTTGCTTGTTAAAATAATAATTTCTTATAAGAACATCTAGAGATTCTATAACAGAGAAGTGATAAAAAAAAAAATTTTAATAAAAGGCTTTTAGGGTGACATATATTATTAGTATAATAGAGATTTACAAAATGTCATTCTGATGACTGAAATATAGTACCTATCACTAACTTATGCAGCTATGCCAGAGATCCCTGCCATTTGATTTTTCATGATTTACATTATGTAGCATAGGAAAAATTTGTATCAGGATGTTTGTACTAACTATATGTTAGTTCAAAAAACAACTATTTATCCAAAATGAGTTGATAATATAATAGCTTTTGAAGCATGTGCCAACTATCTATATGCAGCCTATATAATATAATATGTAACATTATCCGCATACCATGTGTACCAATATAGTGATTTAACTATTACCAACTGAAGAGCTTTTTCTTTCTCCTTTTTTCATGATTTGCAGTGGTGGAATGATGGACTATGAAGTTGTTGTGATGTTCATGTCAAGTATATAAGGCTTCATTTGTTGCTCTTTCACTTTTCCCTCTTTAGCTTGAGACTCCTCAGTAGCCACAATCTCCTTATGTTTTTCCATGAGCTTGTTGTCACTTTCTGCTTGATGGCAGTGATGAGAAAGAAGGAAAGATAATGCATGATATTTTGCTTTAAAGGTTCTTTCCATATCTTCACCAATTTCCCAATGATGTCTTGCTAGTGCTTTGTAAAGATGGTTGGGAGTGTCATACTCCAATGACAACTTCAATGCTATGTAGATTTTTCTGAAGAAAACTTTATGATGAAGATAGTGCCTTGGAAAAATTCCCCCTATATATGCTTCTCCTTTCCAAAGACTATATTGTTGTATGCTTTTGAGCAACGCATTATCCTGCAGGAAGACTTCTTGAACACATGCTTCTGCAATTTTCTTCATATCTTGATAATTCATATTCAAATCCAACACATTTGAAACAAAGATTGATACTAAATCCGATGGAAAGATCAACCTCTGTGCTGAAGGATGTAGTCTTTCTTCACCTAGCAGAGTTTTTAAAGATCTACCCACTGGTGAGCAGTCAGTTTTGAAAATATTGGAAAGTGTTTCTCTTTCCAGACCTTTAGAGAAAGGAAGTTCCCATTCTAGAATTAGAAATGGCGCCCTCTGGTTGCACAACATGAACTCCATAATCTAGTTTTCAAATATAACCTGGTGGCTATGGTACTACTGGGTAAAAGACAGTGGTCACTATTCTATTATTTAATGAAGAGCAGGAACAACTAGACTGGTGGCTTCTTAATTTGAGCAGCTTATCACTTGTAAAAAATAAAAAATGTACCAGAATCTTCTCTCATGCCCAGTAAAATTATCAGCTATTGCTTAACTTTAGGTGGTGCATATATTAGAAATTGATAACAGGTCACTGTTGTGACAGTTATAACAGTAATCTTTCAATTTTCTTTCAAGTTCTGCTTACAGGAAAAACACAAGAAAATGGCCCCAAAAATGATTCAAATCTTCATTCCAACTTCACCAACCTTTTGGGCTGAGTTTACAAGGCCTATTTATTCCCTTACAATCAGTTCCTCACATTCAACCAACCATTTAACCAGTTTGTTAACCAAAATGACATTTTGACACATTTTTGTAAAGTTGCTTGACAACTTTTTGACAACATTGTGCAACCTTTTCTCTTAAAATTAAATTGTAGAACAAAAAATATGAATGTTTTGTTGTGTTGCAACTCTATTCAGTTTATAAGTGTTAAGTGATAAATGTGCATATGTGATCAACATGCTTATAACTGTATAGTAGGAACAATACTTTTTATGTTTAAGCCAAGAATGCACTTAAGGAAACAACTAGTTTTATAGCTATTTGGAAGGAAACAATAAATGTATACTCAAACAGTATGTATGAAACTATAAGGACTTTACTATTCACTTGACAATGAAAGGTCAAATAGACTAATATCTAAGTTCGCAAATCATAATTAATGTATTTTATTTTTAGAATGTAAACACAAATTCAAGCATAAGTAGGTGCATATATGTGTATGCACATAGACTTTGTCTATGTACATACACTCACTTGTGACATACCTTCTTTAGTTTTTTTTTCTTTAGTACTTCATTTTAATGGAAAATGCTTAAGATGATAAGTAGAAATTTGTCTTAAGAATGAAGTGATTGAAATGATGAATTACTTTGTAAGTCATAAATCTTTTTTTTTTTTAGATTAAGCTTACTTACATTTTGATAGACATTTAAAAATTAATTTGATTGTTGAAATGAAACAGTGATACCTTAATTGACTAGAGAATCTATGGGTAGTTTCTACTAGAGGATAGATAGTTATTTAGTAGAAAGTTACTTCTAGGACGAGTGCCGAAATGGTTTAGAGAGTATAGGTTTGCTTTACCAGAACCTATCATTTTCTATTGTTGCAACAAACTTTTATGCTTGGCCAAGCAATATTGTTCATTATGTATGCATGAATGAACTCTATGATTTCACTCTCTGCCATTCCTAGCATAGATCTTGCACATTCTTTTTCTAGCATACAAGATAGAATTTGCATGTTGATGTTGGGCATGCACTAGATTCCACCTTGCAGGTTGTTCTCTTGCTAAACTCTTTGTGCAGGGTCGGGCATTCTTCAAGACAAAAGAATATCAGGGAAGCAAAAGCTTCGTGGTTGGGCAATAAAGTGCTTCAACCATGTTCTTGTCCACCAGTGGAGGCGAGCTATGAAGAAGAATCCTTAATGTTCACCAAACTATTATAGTCTATGTTGTAACTTGATGTAACTATCATTTAAGTACTTGATGAGAAATGTACCTTGAAATGATATTATGGCCTTTGGTGCCAAGTGAACATGATATTGTAATTTGATTTTTGAAGAGAATATAAGAATATTTAACGCTTTTTAAATGGACATGTGTAGCTATAATTGATTTTAGCCACTAGTTATGTCTCTTTAATTTGGAGTAAATTTGTGTGTCATTTGCAATAATAATTAAATAAGTAATAATTAGGAATAGGTTATTACATCTTCCTAGGCATCTAAATTTTTGGGTTGGGACCACTTGAGTGAGCATGTTATTTGCATGCTCTCGCATGGTTGGGCACCCAAGTTTGCATGGTGGTGCATGAGCTTGCATGTAGCTGCTAGAGTCATCGAAGACTTATGGAGCACTTGGGTTTGAATCATTTTAATTGGTTGTGGGTTAGGCGCCCATGTGAAGGCCATGTGATTATTGAATATTTTATTCTATGTTTATGGGTTTCCTACTAAGTGGTGCGTGGGTTTTACTAGGTGGTTTTTCTTGCTGTTTTGGGATACCATTTGTGGTATTCTCTCCCACAAACTTCTATATATTGGAGCCTTGGGATGGTGGTTTAGTATGAGTTCTTTATAGGTTATTAGGATGACAAAGTGTTGCCGAATTACATAGAGGATTGTTGTATTGATGTACTTCCTTGAAGATTAATGCTAACATTGGATCTCTTTGGGTGTGAATTTTTTTTTTCTTGCAAGGGTTTCTCCACACATATCTTGTGTCACTTATGTTGATGACTTGTGGTATTGCATATTTTTATTTCATTGTTGTAAATATTGATCACTTAATCATTTTATGGTAATCTTGTAAACATATTTTCAGATTTACAACCACATATTTAATTTCATATTGTTGCAAGTTATACCTTTATTTCCAACATTTGGTATTAGAGCTAATGGTTTTGTTAAGAGAGGGATGCCTTTCTTTTGAGTGTTGAAGGTTTTTTGGTTGCATCAAGAGCTTGTGCATTGTGGGTTTTACAGATTTGTGGAGAATGTTGAAAACCATGACCTTTACTTCTCATTTGGATATTAAGAAATTAAATGGAACTGGCTACAAGATGTGGAAGTTGAAGATGGAGGATCTCCTTTAAGAGAGAGATTAGTGGTTGGTAGTTTTGAACCAAATGAAATCAAAGAAAATGTTTGATAAAGATTGGAAGAAAATAAATAAGAAGGCACAAGGAACCATTTGGTTGTGTCTTGCAGATTGCATCCTCTTGAATGTTTTAGAAGAAGCCACCACATACAACTTGTGGAAGAGGAAAGGTGATATCTATCAAACTAAAATTTTATCTAATAAGTTGTATCTCAAAAGACGTTTGTATTCTTTGAACCAGTAAATATTCCATTTCCAGATGATACTAAGTTGAGTTTAGACATGTGTCCTAATTTTGATGATGATGTTGAAGAGATGTCTAGCGTTCCTTATGCTAGTGTCATCGGTATTTTAATGTGTGAAATGGTTTGCACTAGACTAGGTATAGCCCAAGAAGTGGGAGTTTTGAGCAGGTTTATGTCTAACCTTGGTAGAGAGCATTAGACTTTTGTTAAGAGGATGTTTAGATATTTTCATGGTACTTATAATTACTATTTGGTTTATCATGGTACTAATTATGTGGATAAGTCATTGGACATACAAGGTTTTGTTGATGTAGATTGGGCGGGGGATTTGGATAGTCGAAGGTCCACTAGTGGCAATGTTTTTACTTTGTTTGGAGGTGTAGTGAGTTGGATGAGTAAGAGGAAACCTACAGTTGTATTATCCACCATCGAAGCAATGTATATGATAGCTACACATACTTCTAAGGAGGTGGTTTTGGTACAAAGACTTGGTAATGGCATTGGTTTTGATTACAGGACAGTGAGGTTTGGATGTGATAGTCAAAGTGCCTTATGTTTAGCTAAAAATCCTATGTATCATGCTCATACTAAACATGTTGATGTTCAGTATCACTTTGTGCGAGAAATGGTAGAGAATGGTAAGGTTTTGATTAATAAGGTTAACACTCTAGATAATGTTGTAGATTCTCTAACGAAGCTAGTGACCATAAATAAGTTCTCTTGGTACAGGATGGCCATGGGCCTTGATCACTATACTTAATTATATATTTATATCTCATGGATGTAATTGCAATGTATAATTTCAAGTGGGAGAAAATGTTAGGATAGATGACATTATGATTTCTATCCTAAGTTGATTTATGTGTCTCCATGTTCTTTGGAAAGTGTTCTTGAGAACATGAGAGACAAAATATTTATTATTTATTTTCCTATGAAAAATTGTAATTGCATTCAAAGAGGTGGACCCTTCACGGTAGTGGTTACAAGACATCCCAAGAGAATATTCTTCTTAGGTGTCCAACTTTTTGGGTTGGGACCACTTGAGTGTGCATGTTTTGCATGCTATTGCATGGTTGGGTGCCCAAGTTTGCATGGTGGTGCATGATCTTGCATGCAACCATCAGAGATGTTAGAGACTTATGGAGCACTCGAGTTTGACTCATTTTGATTGGTTGTGGGTTAGGCGCCCATGTGAAGGCCATGTGATTATTGAATATTTTATTCCACATTTATGGGCTATCTAATTTGTGAGGCATGGGTTTGTCTAGGTGGTTTTGCTTGTTGTTTTGGGATGCCATTTGTGGTATTATCTCCCAAAAACTTCCATATATTGGAGCCTTGGGATGGTGGTTTAGTATGAGTTCTTTGCAGGCTGTCAAGATGATGAAGTGCTACCATATTATAGAGAGGGTTGTTGTATTGATGTACTTCCTTGAAGATTAATACAAACATTGGATCTCTTTGGGTGTGGAGTTTTTTCCCGCAAGGTTTTCTCCATGTATATCTTGTGTCACTTGTGTTGATGACTTGTGGTATTGCAAAATTTTATTTCATTGTTGCAATTGTCAACCACTTAATCATTTTATGGTAATCTTGTAAAGATATTTTCAAATTTTCAACCACATATTTAAGTTCATATTGCTGCAAGTTATACCTTTATTTCCAACAAGAATATAGGCTTAATTAAATAATAATATTATTTAATTATTTTCGCCATGTGTGAGATGGATAATTGGTAGAAATGAGAATTATTTATTTATTTATTATGAGGAGATGGAAAAGGAAATTAATTAAATAATATAATTATTTAATTACATGATGGACTTTAGGTGAAGGGGACTTGGTTAATTAGGACTAGGTGAAGGTGATTAGGCCTAGGGGATGGAATTGGTTGACTAGGGATAGGTTATGGAATTGACCAATTAGAGTTAGGTGATGGATGACTAGGGAATATTTTAGGTGTCTACAATAACTATTTTTTTTATTTAGATCTTAAGAAATCATCTTCAAAATAGAATGAATTTCCATTCATTAGTATATTCAAAAAATTTAAGGGAGTGAAGAAAAAAGATAATAACATATAATATCAATTTATTTAACATAAATTATGAATAAAGACTATATATGTAATTAAGTATAATTGTTCTTATACAAGTACAACTCTAAAATGTAAGGACTATCCAAATATAATAGAATTTGCAAGTTTTATATACTTCATACAATTTATTAGATCCATCTCTCTATTGTCTCCAATACTATTATTTCCAATTCTATAGATTTTTTTTCTAAATTCAAAAATTGACTCATGATCTCTACGACTATAAACAATGTTCTTTCAATTGTAATGTGGTAGAGTGTCACATTATGCAATCAAAGAGAATTGTTAAGAAGTGAATACAATAAGGCTACTTTATTTTTATATGCTTTCTCAAGCTTCATAAATGTCAATTATGATGCCACTTGCACTCTTGTATTGACCTACAATTTAAGAAGTGGTTAATTTACATGTAAAAGAAGAAATTATCTAAATTTTTGTTCTTAACTTATATGAAGATGTTTGTGGTGCTCATCTCTTAAAGGTCTACAAATCTATTGAGGACAATAAAAGGGGTATCTAAGCCTGTTCTTAGGAATTCTTTTCTTATTGACTTCACAACCTAAGGATATTTAGGCAATGAATCACTTGGTGCATCCATTTCTTGAAGGAAAAAACAAGATTCTACTCAAATTTAGACACAACATGAAATAATCCATTACATTGAGTTCAATCAATTAGAGACATTTTGTTGTAGTGATTCTACAATACACAATCCTAAATTCAAGTAACTAAGATTGGGTGCATATATATTCAAAGTAAATAGATCGACACAATGCTTGAATACTAATTTTTGAATTAGCGATCAAATCACCATAAGTTGTTGTAATATATGATTAGTCAAATTACCAACATTCCAAAGGAACAAACACTCAAAGATAATGGATATTTAAAAAAAAAAAACTTTCAAAGTGTGTGAGTGGAGGAGGATGGAAGAGAACTAAATGTTGATGGTTGAGAATTTGAAATTGGTGTAAGAGGAATTGAATGAGATTTGAGAGGATGTAAGAGGATTTGAAAGATTTTAAGAGAATTTATTGCAAATGTAAGATCTAATATATTTTTGAAATCCTTTGGAGGGAAATTGAATGAGAAGTGGTTGAGAGGAATATTCCTTAGAATATGCCTTGGTGAAGGAAAATAGATGAATTAAATAATTAATTAAAATTATTTTTATTTGCAACCTAGTTAGTTGACCATGATTTGATTTAACTCTTGAGGAGTTAAAAGTTGGAGGAATTAATGATGATAATTAGAAAGCTGATTAGAATTAATTAATCCAGAATTAATTAACTGGAGTGAATTAGGAGATGGGACATGTGATTTGATTGATTTTTAATCAAATGAGAGGATTAAGAGAGGATTTAATTAAATATGATGAGAAAATAGTTAGAAGAAGGGTGAATTAATTCAATAAATTTAATTATTTGATTAATAATTGAATTTAATTAAATAATGTTGATTATTCAATTAAATGATCAATTTGAGATGATTTTTAGAAGAAACAGTGTTAGTTGATCAGAATCAGATAGCCAGTATCAATCAGGACATTTTCGGTGTCTACACAAAGTCCTAGGAAGCTCATAGGCAAAAATAAAAGTTGGTGAAGGATTTTTCCACTTGTAATGAAGGGGCATTCTTTTTTCACTCCTTTTAGAGGTGAATTTCACACATTGATCAATGTTCACACTCCTAAACACTATACAAAATAATCATGTTATTGTGGGGTGAAAAGATGAAAACCTAAACTCTCAAGAGGAGCAAAGTGTAGTGAAAGGATGTTGTTTATAACATTTTCTATGTACTTCACCAAAACACTGATTTTGATGGCTCTTATAATGCGAGAGATAAGTGAATCAAAAATTGATAAACATGTCACACTATAGTTTTTGAGACCAAAAATAACAATTTGAAAAGATTCAAAAACTAGTTTGCATTATCCATTTTTTCTTCACTAGACATGCTTTTCCAAAAACATGAATTTGTGGAACTTTAATTAAAACACAAGTTCCCACTAATATTTTGGAATAACATCATGTTTTTAAGAATGTTATTTTGGTCTCATAAAGAGATAAGAAACCTAGCTTACCCAAATTTGTTTTCTAATAATGGTCACAAAATAGGAATTCTCTTGACTCCCCCATGAAAAAGTTGATTTAGAATAACAAGGGTTTATGGGTTATACTCACCATCATCATGCTCCACCAAAGATTATATTTTTTATAAAAGACATAAATGAACATTTAATAGGTGTGTTCAATGAAGTAAAAGTAGGGACTTGAATCTATTAGAAGATGCTTACATGGTCACTTAGGATTCTTAACAACTATAAATTATAGTAGCTCCAAAGCTTTTTGTAGGGCTGATGGTAGTTATTGTGACTGGAATGGTGGTCAAGTGTACCATAAAAATAACAAAATTGATTTGAAATAAGTCTAATATTTTCACAACAAAATATTATTTGATTATGACATATATAAAACAAAGTATAATGATCCCCGAGTTCAATTTCTTGAGATTTTTCTCTCTAAAACAATATAATACCAATTTAACCTCTACTACAAAGCCAAAGAGAAGTGTTTCTCGTAATACTTAGTTTGGATTGAGGCTAAAACCAAGTTCAATAACAACAAAAATATAAAATAAAAGATAACATATAGGAACATGAGACTCCCAATCATTAAGTCTGGGATGAATTGCAAAGAAAATAGTGTACAACAACAACAACAAAAATTCCAAAATTATTTCAAAAGAAAAACTCACTCCCGTAGAGTAGTTAGGGGCTATTGAGTTAGCCCAACCTCCCTTAACATCATATTAACTCTCTTGGAATGCATTCACAAGTCCAGTACCATAAATTAAACTCAAACATTAAGTTACCACATATAAGGCAACCCCTGGTAAAGACACCTTCCTAGTAAAAAATAAGCCAAAACTCATAGCAAGATTAATATATTGACCTAAAAATACAAAAGTACTTGTATTTGAAATCAAGACCACAAGACTATTCTAACACTCCATTTGGTTGTGCATCAACTTGAACACAAAAATTGGACTAAAACTTAGATGGATATGAGCACATCTTAAAAAATAGACTTGAAATAACAATACAATAAAATAACATAAAGACCACACCCCAAAGGCCCAAGCAATAACTAGAGCCCAACACTTCCAAAATTTAAAGAATTTATCATGTAACCAGTCACAATAGAAACTATGGAGTAGAAAAACATGTTGGTATTATACGTTACTTCTTAGAAATTAAATAAATTTGAGACACGAGTGTCATTCAATTTGAACCATGTATGATAAGTATTGTCTATGATTGTGGCAAAGTAGTGATTATGTTTCATAATCTCTTTAGAATGAACAATCATAGTGCACACTCATAACTAGCATTTTAGGAGCCATTCTAGAAGAAAAGTAGGTTTCCAATTTAAGGTTATTATAGATGCATACCTAAATCCTAGCAAGCAAGTAATAGGAGCACACACCTATCCAAAATAACATATACTTATTCAAAATGTTGCATGTTACACCCATGACCATGATGAGTGTAATGCCCTGCCACGTAACCCTAAAGGAAGTTGCAATTCACTACTTAAGAGTACAATTTTTTTTTTATTAAAGTGTATTTAACATACGTTCACCTACAATTGACAACAACCTCCAAGGCTACATAACCGAGATTACTTAAACCCATACATACATCTATATACAACCATATAATTTAATTATAATATGAATTGAGTACTTAAACAAAATAAAGATACACCATAACATAAAGAGATATACAACCAAACTCCATATTCATTAACTTAATCAAAAGGTTACATCACTCATTCCCAGAATGAGGCAATAATACAAATATGTTACAATATACATAAATCCACCTCGTAAACATATGAGGGGTAAAATAACTTGATTCAAATTGAATTAATTACATTGCTTGAATTAAAACAGGAACTACGAGCTCTCCAACTGGATATCTTGCCACCAAGTACTGAAGATCAAAGGGGGGCCCAACAGTGTATGGTGCATGTTCCACCCAACCAAGTGGTACCTGAAGGCCCACCCCCAATGCTAGGAGATAGTAACAACATAACATGGACAATCTCTACAACCACTAGTCACAGGTTGACTCAAACTAACATAACCAATCACATGTACAACACAAGTCCAACTCTAACATGGTCACATTGCTTCCAGATATAAAATAGATCAAGTATGTTAAGAAAACCATACATACATAAAAACATGTAACAACTGTTGTCCTAGACAGAGTGTCATCGCACAGCTCATCGTGAGATCTCCTCTGGGAATCTTCATTAGCTCTCGTAATCCTGGTGACCTCAACAGAATCTCGGCCCCCATACTCACTCATGCGAAATCAAATACCTCTTGTAAGGACAAGATAGATGACCTTGCCATTCCAGGCCTTCACACTCATCCCAAGCCTAAACGAGCATTTGTGTTTATGAGTGAAGCTAATTTATCTTGATTAGTGTGAAATACTACCTAATCTTCTAAGTACATTAATTTTGTTATCACTTGATTAAACCACCTCCGAAGGTTACCTAGTTTACCTCTTTGGGCTCTGGCCCCTAACAGAAGCCACTCTTCTACTTGAAAACATACCATACAAAACTAATCACCAAGGGAATCCCAAGTGCATACAAACTAGACAAAACAACCACTCCAACTCTAGGAGGCAACAAAGCACATAATCCACTCCTTTCAAAGGAGGCACAAATCATCCCCGTTCATGGAAACCGGGTAAATTACTGACAAGGCACCATGCACTACCCAAGGGAAATACAAATGGTTTACATAACAAATCGACAACCCCCATCCTCTAGGATGCTATGGAATACTTACATATTAAAGACACAATTAACCCATTTCCCCAATCATGAACACCAAGGAAATAATCATCTAAGGCAATAGCAAGGAAATGATCTACCTTTGGATATGTTAAATCCATTTTCCTTTCAAATACACTTCACAGTAACAATAACAATTGCCCTTTCAAAATAGTTGAAATAACTTAATTAATTGCCTTTTATTTACAGATAAAAGAAAGACTAGTTTTAATAAATAAATCAAATTCATTGAATACTTTTAAAAATAACATAAATCTTTCTGCTAAATAATTAAATTGTTTTCCTCCAATTATGCATCCATTTTGAAATATAACCATTTTAAATATAAAAAATATACATTTAATATATACATAAGATACACATACATAATTATATAATAATATATAATTATGTATATACACTTATAATATATATTCATTAAATATATACTTGATATTTTACAGACCAAATATTAACAACATATATAAATAACATATATGCATATTATATGTATTGCATATTAAATAACAATATTGAAATCCACGTTAAATCAAAAATATATTAAACACATTTGAATTAATAAAGGCTCGAGTTCACATTGTTCAAGGCGGAGGAAAGGAACCTATAAAGACAGAGTCGACTGTACATATTGTACAGCCGACCACCAAGTACATGGGGCAGTGCTGCTGTCATGGCAGCGCTCTCCCCTGTGCAAAGGGTGTGGTGGGGGTTTTAATCCCCCCACCCACTATATATTAAAACATCGAACATTTTTATCTTATTTTTTGAATTTGAGCGATTTCGTTCGTCATGGAAAATAAATTCGCCGTACGGCGATTTCAAAATTTTAATTAAAATAAAATCATTTATATATATATTATATATATGTATATATGTAAACATATATATACATATATATGTATATATATAATATATATAATATATATAAAAGAAGAATTTCAACATAATAGAAAAATCAAATGAATTTTTCCAAAACATTCACCTACAGATGAAATTATAAAATTTCCAGAAGATATCAAAAATTCCACAAAGGATCTTACATTAAATCTTCTAAATTGCTTTCTCAAATTCAACACAGATAAGGAACCTACTAATTTCTTTTAGAGGTTTACAATCAAATTCTAATATCTTCTAGGTTTTTGCACCGCAAAATTTTCAAACATAGAGGTTCCACAATATTCTTTTTCTACAGAGGTTTAATTTTCTAAAAAGCTAAAAAAAAATTCCTCTAGATTTATTTCACAATTTAGATCTAATAAATTTCTCAAATAAAACAATTCATATTCTTTGGTTTTTACTGTAAATAATATTTTCTAAGTTTCTTCATGGCAATAACAAAAGCTTTAAATTTCCTTTTTCTAAAACAGATTAACTTTCCTTAATAGATCTAGCACAACATTTAACTACAACAATACAATTTCAATACAGGTTTCTAAACAAATCTAAATTCACAAGAAAAGAACCTATATCAAGAGGCTTCTAAAGAATTCATGTTTTGATGTCGAACCTCTTCCAAAGCTTTCACAGCTTCCTCCCAGCAACACAATATTTCCATAACCAAATTATGTATCCAAATTCACAGCAACTATACTAAAACAATTCTTTTAAATTTCCTACAGCCAAGAAACCTCTACAATCTTCTGTGCTTTTTCAATTTTCCATTCCTCTCCAAAAATATCTTCCCCAAAAAATATCCTCACACACCTGTGAAGAAGCTTTCCTCTTCTTTAACCAAAAATCACAAATTTTCTCTGTGAATAAATTTTCAACAACTTCTTCATTAATTTTAACTATAACATGCTGGCAATTAACAAATATCTTTTAACAACCAAATTTAATTTCTCAATATAATTTAATAATTTCAAATTCCAATTTAATTCCAAATTGAATTTAATTACTTCTAATTCAAATTTAATTCCAAATTAAATTAAATTCCCTTTTTCAACTTTCTAAATAAACATATTTAATTAATCAATTTTAATTACATAATAAATAAATTTAACCCAATGGAAAAAAATTAATTTACTAAATAAATTAAATTTAATTAATTAATTTACTAAATAAATTAAATTTAATTAATTAATTTAAATAAATAGCTTTTATCACAATGTCTAATTTTAATTAAATAAATATCAACATTATATAATGCAATAATTTTAAACATTTGTTTCCATAATCAAGAACCCTTCATAATATAATAATATTAAAACAAGGCAAACAGTGACACAACAAATACGACTGATGACACATTGTGACTAGGGTGTAGACCTGACACATGTTACCTAGCTACTATCTCCCGTTCAACTTAACCATTGGGTCGACACGCTCAAACCTGTGAAACCAGGTGGAGTCGATGCCATGTACCTGCAAACCTGTAACAATATAACAAACATCGTATATATATAAGTAGCATAAACTACACACCGTGAAGAGGAAATCATGGAATCGCAAGGCACTTAAGTGAGTGATGCGATCCCATCCCCTTCACTAATATACTCATCATAAAATGACAATTCCATAATACTCAAATATATCATGTACAATAAACATGTCAAAGCAACAAGTATTTTACACCAATTAAATCATATCAAATAAAGCATCAGATAAGATACACCACATCACACAAATAATCCGTCGCTCTATAAATAGCGATCAAATAACACATATGATAAAGTATGCAAAGTATCACAGTAATTGAAACTAAAACAAAGCAAGGAACGATGTCTGAACAAGAAGCTAAAATGGAGGGGTATTACATCCTCCCTCCCTAGGGTTAGGCTTACTCTTGGAAGCCTGCAAACAAGTAAGGATATAATTCCCTCATCCTAGTTGCATCTTCCCAGGTGGATGAAGCATCATCCCTAGGATCCCACTAGACCCTAACTTGATCAATATCTCACCCCCGAAGAGCGAGTGTTCTACGCTCTGTTACGGCCATGGGCTCCAAAGCCAGCTGCTCGTCCTCTACCTGTAAATAATTCTAATCAAGGACGTGAGAAATATCTAGATGGTATGGCCAAAGAACAAAAACATGAAATACATCGTGAATACGTGCAAGACTAGGCGACAAAGAAAGTCAGTAAGCAACTGGACCAATCTTCTCGAGTATCTCAAAAGGTCCAACAAAGCGAGGTGCCAACTTAGAACCCTTTCCATAACGCATTAGACTCTTTCATAGATTCACCCGCAAGAACACTCAATCAGGAACAAAAAACTGTCGATCCACTCTATGCGCATCCGCATACTTCTTTTGTCTATCCTGAGCTACTATCAAATGCTCTCTAATCCGAACCACCTGCTGGTCCATGTCCTGCAACATCTCTGGACCCAATAATACTCTATCCTCTAGTCGATCCTAGCTCAAGGGGGTACGACATGGGCGCCCATATAAAGCCTGAAATGGAGGCATGCTAATAGAACTTTGGAAACTGTTATTGTAAGCAAACTCTACCAAATAGAGATAGTCTTCCCATCGTGTCTATTGGTCCATTACATACATAGCAACATGTCTTCGAGGATCTGATTGACCCTCTCAGTCTGTTTATCTGTCTCTAGGTGATACGTTGAACTGAAGTTCAACTGTGTCCCCATCACATGTTGTCATGAAGTCCAAAGAGCTGAGGTGAACACAAGATCCTTGTCAAAAATAATCCGACGTGGAATACCAGGCAACCTCACTATGTCCTCCATGAACACTCTAGCAACAGATGGCGCATTATAGGAAGAGCGAATAGGTGAGAAGTGTGCTACCTTCGTCAACCTATCGACTGTCACCATAATCACATCATGTCATCATGAGGAGTTGGGTAAACCAACAATGAAGTCCAATGAGATCATATCCCATTTCCATTCTGGCACTAGATGCGGCTGTAGAAGCCCTATTGGATGTTGGTGTTTAGCCTTCACCCGCTGACACTCTAGACATCTCACTACATAATCTGGAATATCATGCTTCATCCTTGGCCAGAAATACAACTGACGCAGATCTGCATGCATCTTCTTCACCCTTGGATGGGCTGAATAGGGTGCATGATGTGCCTCAGTCAAAACTACAGTGTGAAGATCATCTGTTGAAGGAATGTAAATGCATTATGTATGTCTCAGTAAACCATCTGTATCAAGTGAATATCCTAAGAACCTGCCCTCTAGAGGTCTACCTACCTCAATCTCTGACCTAACATCCTGATACCAATTGTCCGCTGGAAGAGCAGTAAGAATCTGACTCCGCAAATCCACTACAAGAGTCAATTCGGATATCTCGTACCTACATCTACCGAGTGCATCAGCTACGATGTTCTCCTTTCCTTGAATATACTTCACTTCGAAGTCATATTCACAGAAAAACTCCATCCAACGCCTTTGCCTAGCGTTAAGGTTTGGTTGCATGAAAATATACTTAAGGCTCTTGTGATCACTATGCAGCTCAAATCTGTGCCCAAGAAGAAAATGTCTCCATCTAGTCAATGCATGGACAATTGCCGCTAACTCAAGATCATGTGTAGGGTAATTCAGTTCATGATCCTTGAGCTTCCGTGACTCATATGCTATAACACGACCCTCCTGCATCAATACTGCTCCTAACCCCTCCAAGGATGCGTCTGTATAGACTACAAAGTCCCATGTCGGATCAGGTATTGCTAGTATTGGTGCATTGGTTAGCTTCTCCTTAAGAATCTGAAATGTCATCTCGCACTACTCTAACCACCCAAACCTCTTCCCTTTCCTCTAAAGGGAGGTGATAGGATGTCCTATCCTCGAGAAGCTTTGTACAAACCTCCTGTAATATCCTATAAGCCCCATAAAGCTACAAATCTCTACCACATTTGTGGGTGCAGGCCAATCTAAGATCACTTGGATCTTTGAAGGATCCATCGATATACCTTCCCCTGAGATCACATGACCAAGATACTTGATCTCAGTCTTGAAGAATTCACATTTTGACAAGTTAGCATAAAGTTGATTATCCCGTAAACATTGTAATACTTGTCGCAAATGCTCCTCATGTTCCTCCACTGTTCTGGAGTATATCAAAATGTCATCTAGGAACACAAGAACAAATCTATCTAAGTTTGGAATACTCCATTCATCAGACTCATGAACACATAAGGCACATTCATCAACTTGAATGGTACTACTGTGAACTCGTAGTGACCATATCGCATCTAAAACGCTATCTTATGGATATCTGTGTTGAAAATATGAAGCTGATGATATCCTGACTTAAGGTCAATCTTAAAAAAAATAGTAGCACCCTTGACTTCGTCAAACAAGTCATCAATCCTAGGAAGCGGATATCGATTCTTGATAGTCACTTTGTTCAACTGTCAGTAATCAATGCATAATCGAAGTGAACCATCCTTCTTCTTCACGAAGATAATTGGTGCTCCCCATGGAGAAACACTAGGGTGAATCAAGCCCTTTTCTAACAACTCCTCAAGCTGTAGGCGAAGCTCTTTCAGCTCCTGAGTGGTCATATGGTAAGGAGCTTGTGAAATGGGTTTCGATCCAGGTACTAGGTCTATCTTGAAGTCTATATCTTTTTGCGGTGGCATCCCTAGAATATCGTCTAGAAATACATCTGAGTACTCCTGAAGAATGGGGTGACTATCGAGAGAGACTTTCTCCTCTCCATCTCCTAATCCCAAATCCTCCACTGTAACATCGAACAATTGACATCCCTATCATACACATTCTCAACTGCATAGTTCAGATAATCCTCAAGGATATCAGCCTCTAAACCCCCACTATATCCACCTCACTACCAGATGCATTAATGCATCAAATCGACTTACGTCAAAAATCTATAACTGCTCGATGAGCCTCTAACCAATCCATACCTATGACAATGTCATATGAACCCAATGGTATAACTTGGAGATCCAATGTAGTAAGGAGAGGTCCAACCTCCAATCTACACTCTGGTACTAAAGAATGTGATGCAACTTGTGCACCCAAGGCTAACTCAACCTGCCACCTATCAGCTTGCCTTATGGCCCCCAGTCTGCAATGTGACACTACGAAAGAAGAAATGAAGGATTCTGACGCTCCAGAATCAAATAGAATGGTAACTGGGTTACTCAATAATATACCATATGTCTCCACAACGGTACCTTGATGCTCTGCCTAGCGGTTATCAGCCGCTGTGAATACATGATGGCCTTTGCCTACATCCCCCACTGTCGGCTCAGATGCTGCTGGTCTCTGTGTGAATCCAGATGTGCCCTTGTTAGGACACATTCTAGCAATATGACCCTATTGGCCACATGTGAAACAACCAGTGCCTCTACCATAACCCCTACCTCCAACTGGTGTGCTAAACTATTGCGCACTACCTCTAAAAGTGGACTAAAAGCTCTGAGCGGGTTGCTCAAAGTTGAAACGCTTCATGCACCTCCAGTTTTTGTCGCCCTGTCTATGTTGGAAACCTTTACATTTCCCCTAAGATACCTATTGTTGACCACTCTGTGCTAGTCCCTGTTGTGTCTTAGGAGGCACAACTCCCTGAGTCTGTCCCCCTTGTGCACTAGTCCCAACTCCTGAACCACTGCCAATAAATACACCTATATGGCCTCCTAGTGCCATGGTCAAATTCTCCTCCACAAGTCGTGCCTTCTCCATAGCTGTCTCCATAGATTTGGGTTCAAATACCCTCACACCACCACTAATACGAGCATTCAAGCCCCTAACAAAGTGTTGAACGAGCATCCCCTCATCATCACCTATTCCTGCGAACTATTTAAGTTCGTAGAAACATCTCTCGTACTGGTCTACGGTCATGGCTAGCTGTCATAAGGCATGAAACTCCTTGCCTCTACGTTGACGCCAATGGTCAGAAAGGAAGTGGGCTTTGAACCGCTCAAGAAATATCTCCCAAGACATTGTATTAATATCTATGTGGAGCTTCTACTCCTTCAACCTCCACCATGTGGATGCGAACCCCCGCAGGTGCATGATATTGCACCGCGCTTTGGTACTACTATCGTACAAGTGTATAGCAAAGCACCGATCGAGACCTATAAGCCAAGTCTCAGCCTCTAATCCACTTCCTACTCCAGCAAACCATGGTGTTATGCCTAGAGTAATTCTCTCATATGAGTAGAGGCTAAAGTCACTATCTGAGTTGGAACTACTCTCACACGAGGATTACCCTGTGCATCTACCTGTCTTGGACCAAGGAGTGCTAATGCCTCCTCAAATGCTCTACGTGCAGCCTCGATCCCTAGAGGATTCTACTTTCTATCACTACCCCCTAGACCATTTTGTGATGCTCGTTGCTCCTTCTGATCTGGAATATGTGTAACATGAGGAGGAGAGTCATGCTGACTCCCATTGCGACCGCCTACCTAGCCACATCCTTGTCCTTTGCCTCATCCGTGTTTGGGAGGCATAATCCTACACAGACACATAAAGGTATTAGACAAGGTAACACTTGATAACCTACGCAACTAAAGCTTAATGGGTACATAATAATCCCAGAGCACCCAGTGTTTAAACTCGGGCTCTAATACCATGTGTAATGCCTTGCCACGTAACCTTAAAGGAAGTTGCAATTCACTACTTAAACATATAATATTTTTTTTATTAAAGTGTATTTAACATACATGTTCACCTACAATTGAAAACAACCTCCAAGGCTACGTAACTAAGATTACTTAAACCCATACATACATCTATATACAACCATAACATTTAATTACAATATGAATTGAGTGCTTAAACAAAATAAAGATACACCATAACATAAAGAGATATACAACCAAACTCCATATTCATTAACTTAATCAAAAGGTTACATCACTCATTCCCAGAATGAGGTAATAATACAAATATGTTACAATATACATAAATCCACCTCGTAAACATATGAGGGGTAAAATAACATGATTCAAATTGAATTAAGTACATTGCTTGAATTAAAATAGGAACTGCAAGCTCTCCAACTGGATATCTCACCACCAAGTACTGAAGATCAAAGGGGGACCCAACGGTGTATGGTGCATGTTCCACCCAACCAAATGATACCCGAAGACCCACCCCCCATGCTAGGAGATAGTAACAACATAACATGGACAATCTCTACAACCACTAGTCACAGGCTGACTCAAACTAACACAACCAATCACATTTACAACACAAGTCCAACTCTAACATGGTCACATTGCTTCCAGATATAAAATAGATCAAGTATGTTAAGAAAACCATACATACATCAAAACATGTAACAACTATTGTCCTAGACAGAGTGTCATCGCACAGCTCATCATGAGATCTCCTCTGGGAATCTTCATAGGTTCTCGTAATCCTGGTGCCCTCAACAGAATCTCAGCCCCCATACTCACTCATGCGGAATCAAATACCTCTCATAAGGACAAGATAGATGACCTTTCCATTCCAGGCCTTCCCACTCATCCCAAGCCTAAACAAGCACTTGTGTCTATGAGTGAAGCTAATTTATCTTGATTAGTGTGAAATACTACCTAATCTTCTAAGTACATTAATTTTGTTATCACTTGATTAAACCACCTCTGAAGGTTACCCAGTTTACCTCTTTGGGCTCTGGTGCCTAACAAAATCCACTCTTCTAATTGACAACATACCATACAAAACTAATCACCAAGGGAATCCCAAGTGCATACAAACTAGACAAAACAACCACTCCAACTCTAGGAGGCAACAAAGCACATAATCCACTCCTTTCAAAGGAGGCACAAATCATCCCTGTTGGTGAAAACCGAGTAAATTACTGACAAGGCACCATGCACTACCCAAGGGAAATACAAATGGTTGACATAACAAATTGACAACCCCCATCCTCTAGGATCCTCTGGAAGACTTACATATTAAAAACACAATTAACCCATTTCCCCAATCATGAACACCAAGGAAATAATCATCTAAGGCAATAGCAAGGAAATAATCTACCTTTGGATATGCTAAATCCATTTTCCTTTCAAATACACTTCATAGTAACAATAACAATTTCCCTTTCAAAATAGTTGAAATAACTTAATTAATTGCCTTTTATTTACAGATAAAAGAAAGACTAGTTTTAATAAATAAATCAAATTCATTGAATACTTTAAAAAACAACATAAATCTTTCTGCTAAAAAATTAAATTGTTTTCCTCCAATTGTGCATCCATTTTGAAATAAAACCATTTTAAATATAAAAAATATACATTTAATATATATACATATGATATACATACATAATTATATAATAATATATAATTATGTATATACACTTATAATATATATTCATTAAATATAGAAGAACGAGAGGATTGCGCTGCAGGTAATGACTTCCTACATGAGGTCGCAACCTGCATAAGGGCTCGGCCCTCTCTGCATGCCCCTTCTCTGCTTTTCGTTCTCGTCTGGGCAGCTTTTTTGTGTGGGTGCGATTTGCTTGAGTGGCCGAGGTGTTGTCTTTCTCTCGGGGTGCTCTCTTCTCCTAGCATGGGGTTTTGGCTGGGCGGAAGCATTTTTTTTTGGTGGAGTCTCCTTGCTGCAGGCATTCTCTTTGTTGGCCGCTACTTTTGAGTAGGGTGTGACTCTCCTTTGGTCCGTTCCATACCTTGTATGAGCTCCAGAGGTGTGGTTTTTTGTTTGCATTCACAAAGCTTTGGGACTCAAGTTTGCATGGCTTAGGGGGAGTCATCTAGGGTGAAATCCCCATTGGCTTTTCATGCTGCTTTTGGGGCCTCGCCTCCAAATTTTTCTCTGAAAATTATTAATAATAGTTTTTTTTCAAATGACCCAAGTAATGATGGATTTGTTCATGCTGGTGGATCTCATATTCCGAAGACAAATGGATGCCTTGAACGTTCTAAGGAAAGGCTGGTGCTAGTTATTCAACCTAAATCAATTGCGGAGAACATCGAGTATTTCTCAAAACATGCTTTGCTCTGCAAATTTTTGGGAATGAGGGTTTCGCTCCAATTTCTAGAATCATGGGCTCATTGTTCTTAGTCCCCGGAGCGTGAGATGGAAATAATGTTGTTAGCTAACAACTACTTCGTGGTGACATTTAATTGCATGATGGATCGTAATAGAGTTTTTGAAGGCGAACCTTACTTCCACAACCAGGTTGGTCTTTTCATTAAGCCATGGCATGTAGGTTTTGATCCTTTGGAGGAACTTCTGAATCAGGTTTCGGTTTGGGTTCGCCTCCTGAGATTTCCAGTGGATTTTTGGCGTAATGACATTTTGCATCGAGTTGCCTCATTACTAGGAAAATCGATGGGTCCTTTTCAACAAACTCTAGACAGAAAGGTAATGAATTTTTCTCGTATTTGTGTTGAAATGGATTTAAATATCCCTATCCCAGATTCTTTGGAAATACGTGCGGGTTCTTGCTCTTGGGTGCAACAGCTTGACTACGAGACTTTGCCATTTCGTTGTCGTCTTTGTCGTGAGTATGGGCATTTGCAGAGAAGATGCCTGAAGTTTAAAACTCCAAGGAATCTGGCAGCTCAACCTCCTCGCAATCCCTCAAAGGTTGACAAGGGTAAGGAACCTGTGCCAGGTGAGGCTATGGATGCTGAAGGTTTTATTCCAGCCAAGGCTCGTAATAGGAACCGGGGCCAAAAGAGGACTTTTAAGGACCGCCAGGATGGAGATTCTTGTAACAGATTTGACGTGCTTGATGATCTTGGTCATCAGGAGGTAAATCCAGGATTGTTGATTTTGGATCAGGGGGTTTCAGAAGGGGTTCAAGAAGGCATTTTACCGGAGTGCATCCAAACTTCTCAAGAAATGGGGGTTATTAAGTTGGAATCGGACTGGAGTATGGTGGTTCATGGGAGGGTTGAGCCTATAGTGGAGATGAAGTTGGGAGAAGGGGGGATCTCTAGCCCATTGGAGAAAGCGAGAGCAGGCTTCGTAAAAGGTAATAAGGCTTCTCCCTCATTGGGAATTCTTCAAAAGGACATAAAGAAAGGGGTGGTGGAGAAATCTTCTAAAGCGGGGAGAAAGAAGGATTTGAAGAAATTGAAGTTGATGGGAGAGTCTTTGGTGGAGGTTGGGTTTGTAAAGACCCTGGATTCACATTTCTCCAACCCTCCAAAATGAATGTCCTCTCCTGGAATGTTAGGGGCTTGAACAGTGGCCCTAGACAAAAAATTGTTCGTGATTTGTTGCGTTCTCATTCTCCTGATGTTCTTTTTCTTCAAAAGACTAAGTTATCAGTTGATGGTATGTTGGGTATGATGCCTAAGTTGTGGGTGTGGGGAAATTTCCAATGTATTGGAGCTCATGGCAATGCTGGTGGGGTGGCTTGTCTGTGGAATCCAGTGAAGGTTCATCCTCTTTGGTGGGTGTCCTCCAAGTCTTCCATCTTTGTGGTTGTTTCAAGTCTGGAGTTGGGGGAAACTATTCTTCTCTCAAACATCTACATGCCTACTAATTTTTCTGGTAAGAAGTTATTATGGTCTCATATTACTTATGTTCGGAGCCTAGCTCCTTTGTTCCCTTGGATTTTTGTTGGGGATTTCAATGCTATTATTGAGATTTATGAGAAGCTGGGGGGTGTTACGAGATTGGAACCCTTAGCTCTCCTTTTTCGTGATAGCATCTCTGCATTGAATTTGGTTGACATTAAGCCTCAAAATGGGAAGTTTACGTGGAACAATAGGAGATTGGAGGAAAACTGTATTGCCGAGAGGCTTGATCATTTTGTAGTGTCCAGTTTTTGGGTTGGTGGAGGGTTGTCTTCTAGCTCCGAGATTCTGGACTAGAGGGGTTCAGATCACTGGCCTATTAAGTTTTCTGCTTCTTCTGCTTAGGTGGCTCGGTCCCCTTCTTTCAAGTTCCAACTCATGTGGTTAAGAGATTCTTCTTTGCAGGTGCATATGGCTGACTAGTGGCGAAGGGGAAGACCTGCTTTCGGCACTACCATGTACTCCTTTTCTAAGCTACTGCAATTTGTAAAATATCAACTTAAAAGGTGGAATAGGCAGTACTTGGGCAATATTTTTCATGCTAAGGTTGAGGTTCAAGCTAGATTGGATGTCATCACCCAGGAGATAAGGGAGTGTGGGCTTTCTGAGGATTTACTTAGGGAGGAAGCCTAGGCTCGGAAAGCTTTGGAGGAGTGTGAGTTGCGTGAGGAAATTTTCTGGAAGCAGAAGGCTAGAGTTGAGTGGTTACAGGAGGGTGATAGAAACACTTCCTTTTTCTTCAACTCGGTGAAGGCTAGGAGACATGGTATTTCTATGCCTGTTCTGGTGAATGACAGGGGTGAGCATCTTTCTTCCTTGCAGGATATATCTAGAGGAGCCTCGGAGTTCTATACTTCGTTATTTCATGAGGACTCTTAGGATGTTATGGAGGAGGAAAACCATGTGTTGTCTTGTATCCCCTCTTTGGTCACTAGGGAGATGAATGAGCATCTTTTGAGTGATATCTTGCTGGAGGAATTAGAGGGTATTGTGTTTCAGATGAAGAAAGGGAAAGCCCTAGGTCCTGATGGGTTTCTTGTTGAATTTTATCAAGAATTTTGGGACATCATTAATTTGGACCTGTTGGAGGTGGTGCGCGAGTCTCAAAAAAAAAGCAAATGCTTCAGCCTTTAAATTCTACTTTCCTTGCTCTCATTCCCAAATGTGTAGGGGCGGATTGTCTGAGTCAATTTCGACCCATTTCACTTTGTAATGTGGTGTATAAAATTATTTCCAAACTGATAGCTAAAAGGTTGAAGCGATGGCTCAATGGGCTTATCTCTGAGGAACAAAGTGGTTTTGTGGAGGATCGTCAAATTTTGGATGGGGTGGTCATTGCTACGGAGACCATTCATTCGATGGCTTCCTCGAAAGAAAAGGCTATGTTCATCAAGCTTGACATGGTGAAGGCTTATGATAGAGTGAGGTGGTCCTTTTTGAGGAAAATTCTTAGTGCTTTTGGCTTTGCTGAGGAATGGATCTAGTGGGTGAAGAGTTGTGTTACTTCCACTTCTTTCTCGATGTTGATTAATGGGGAGCCTACCGCTCTTTTTAGTGCTTCTAGGGGCCTTCGTCAAGGGGATCCTATCTCTCTATACTTATTTATTCTTCTGGCGGAAGGTCTAGGTAGACTTGTGAAACATAATGTGGAGCTGGGTTTGATTCAGGGATGGAAATGGGGAAACGCCTTGCCTCCTCAGTCACACCTACAATTTGTGGATGATATGGCTCTGATGGGTTTGGACAGGATCAGAGAATCTTTGAATCTGTGCAAGGCCTTGGATATCTATCTTGTTGTTGGTGGTCAAAGGATTAATGAAGACAAATCCTCCATTTTCTTCTTTAATACTCTGCGGCCTATTCAACAAAGGATTTCTCGTATCTTCAGGTTCCAAATTGGGTCTCTTCCTTTAACCTATCTGGGTATTCCTATCTCTACCAGTAGACTCCCCAGAGAATCTTGGTAGAATATTTTGGACAAGTTTCGTGCGAAGATTAGTCATTGGACTCATCGATGGTTGTCTTTTGTTGGGCGTGTTCTATTGCTTAAGTCTGTGGTGCAAGCTCTTCCTATTTATAGGCGCATGCTACAGGTTGCTCTTGTTGGGTTTGTGAAGGACTTGGACTCACTGGCTAGACAACTCTTATGGGCGGGTAGCTTGTCCTCATCCAAATGGAGTTTGGTTAAGTGGGATGTTGTTTGTAACCCAAGTCAGGTGGGGGGACTTGGTTTGTGGAAGGCGACTTGGTCTAGGTTGGCATTAGCTGCAAAGCTTTATTGGAGGTAGTGTGTGGAACAAGATCATAGCTAGGCCAAGATCTTATCCCACAAGTATATTCTGGGGATTTGTAAGGATGAGCTTCCCAGGTTTCCTCTGGTTGGGAAAGGCTCAGTGATTTGGGGAACACTTAAGAAAGGGGTTGCGCTAATCAAGGAGGGATTGTTTTGGATTTGTAATAAGGGAGTTGAGGCTATTTTTTGGTTTGATTCTTGGGATGGTTACACACCCATTCTACGTCAGTGTCCTAACTTGGTGACTCTATCTCAATGCTTTTTGGAGGCTGGTTGGTCTAGAGTGAGTGATTTTAAGAAATTTGACCCTAGAGGATAGGTGGGGGTGGCTAGGTGGAAGGACCCTGGTGAATGGCCTGTTCTCGGGTTGGAGGAGGATGGTATTGTGCTTCAGAGTATCTTGGCTGGCAGACAATGCAACTCCCTTAGGAATAAGGATATTCTAGCTTGGAGCCCAAACCCCAAGGGTGTTTTTACTGTGGCTAGTGGTTATCAAGAGTTGCTTTCTTGTCAGTTTGGGGGGTGGAGGTCCCTTGGTGGAAACAGGTGTGGAACAAGTTTTCCTAGCCCAAGTGTAACTATTTTGCTTGGAATATTGCTTGGAATAGATGTTTGACTTGGGATAATCTCTATAAGCAGGGATTCCAAGGCCCATCTATGTGTGTGTTGTGTGGTTGTAGTGAGGAGGATTCTCCCCACTTATTTTTTCGATGTTCTTATTCTCTACTGCTCTGGCGTTGGTGGTGGGATGTTTGGAAACATCCTTAAGTTCATGCGTCTTCTCTTGTTGAGTTCTAGAGTAATCTGGGAAGGCCCCCCTCCCAGGCCTCTTTTCTCTAGATTTTGTGGAGCACTAGTCCTACACTCATCCTCTGGCAAATTTGGTTGGAAAGGAATCGTAGGATTTTTCATGAAGAAAAGTTGTTGGCTCAACAGGTTTGGCACAAAATTATTGGTAAAGCTAAATGTGAAGTGGCCCTGCCATTGGAAAGAAGTGATGATGAGATTATGAATAGATTGGGGTTCCAAGGGTTGTCTCTTGTCTCTGCCTGTGTTAGAAGAGGTAGGAGAGTGAAAAAGAAGGTTCAAAGGGTTGGAAGATGGATGCCTCTTCCGACGGAGGTTTTGAAGATTAATACTGACGGTTCCTCTAGAGGCAACCCTGGGCTTGTTGGTATTGGTGGAATTGGTAGATACTGTATTGGCTCGGTCATTTTTCTTTTCTCCATCCATAAGGGGAAAAATACTAATAATCTTATGGAAGGGTTGGCAATTCTTTGGGCTATTGAGCGTGCTTGCACCTTGGGTTGGTGTAAGGTTATCTGTGAATTTGATTCATAGATTATGGTTAATTTTTTGCTTGAGAAAAGGGTGGTTGATGTTAATTGGCAGATTGCATTGGTGGTTAGACAGATTTGGCAGAGGTGCTCTACTTTGGAGGAAGTGTCTTTTGTCCATATTTCGCGTGAATGGAATAGGGCGGCTGACTATTTGGCCAAGTGGGCTTCTGAGCATGAGGATGATTGGAGGATTGAGGGGTGGAGACAGTTATCTCTTAAGTATGCTCTTGAACTTGAGAGGGTCATTGTTGATGATATGGAGGGATAAGTTGTTGATGGCTGGTCGGTTGGTGGTTTTGTTGGTGCTTGATGTTCTCGATTTTCATTTGTGGGATCTAATGGGCTCCCTCATTCTTATGTACTAATTTTCTTTCGTTTTCAATAAAGTTTTTACCCATGTTTTATAAAAGAACAAATATATTCATTAAATATATACTTGATATTTTACAGACCAATTATTAACAACATATGTAAATAATATATATGCATATTATATATATTTCATATTAAATAACAATATCGAAATCTAAGTTAAATCAAAAATATATTAAACACATTCGAATTAATAAAGGCTCGAGTTCACATTGTTCAAGGCGGAGGAAAGGCACCTATAAAGACAACGCCGACTATACATATTGTACAGTTAGCCACCAAGTACATGGGGCAGTGTTGCTGTCATGGCAATGACCCCTCCATTTAATGGAGGGCACTGCCATGGGCAACACTCTCCCCTATGCAAAGGGTGTGGTGGGGGATTTAATCCCCCTACCCACTATATATTAAAACATCAAACATTTTTTAAAATTTTTTTCAAATTTGAGCGATTTCGTCTGTCACAAAAAATAAATTCGCCATACGGTGATTTTGAAATTTTAATTAAAATAAAATCATTTACATATATGTATATATATAATATATAAAAGAAGAATTTCAACATAATAGAAAAATTGAAGGAATTTTTCCAAAACATTCACCTATAGGTGAAATTATAAAATTTCCAGAAGATATCAAAAATTCCACATAGGATATTACATTAAATCTTCTAAATTGCTTTCTCAAATTCAACACAGATAAGGAACCTACTAATTTATTTCAGAGGTTTACAATCAAATTCTAATATCTTCTAGGTGTCTCCACCGCAAAATTTCCAAACACAGAGTTTCCACAATATTATTTTTCTAAAGAGGTTTAATTTTCTAAAAAGCTAAATTTGTTTTCCTCTAGATTTATTTCACAGTTTAGATCTAATAAATTTCTCAAATAAAACAATTCATATTCTTTGGTTTTTACTGTAAATAATATTTTCTACGTTTCTTCACGACAATAACAAAAGCTTTAAATTTCTTTTTTCTAAAACAGATTAACTTTCCTTAATAGATCTAGCACAACATTTAACTGCAACAATACAATTTCAATACAGGTTTCTAAACAAATCTAAATTCACAAGAAAATAACCTGTATCAAGAAGCTTCTGAAGAATTGAAGTTTTGATGTTGAGCCTCTTCCAAAGCTTTCACAGCTTCCTCCCAACAACACAATATTTCCATAATCAAATTATGTATCCAAATTCATAGCAACTATACTAAAACAATTCTTTTAAATTTCCTACAGCCAAGAAACCTCTACAATCTTTATTGTTTTTCAATTTTCCATTCCTCTCCAAAAATATCTTCCCCCAAAAATATCCTCACACACCTGTGAAAAAACTTTCCTCTTCTTTAACCAAAAATCCCAAATTTTCTCCGTGAATAAATTTTCAACAACTTCTTCATTAATTTTAATTATAACATGCTGGCAATTAACAAATATCTTTTAACAACCAAATTTAATGTCTCAATATAATTTAATAATTTCAAATTCCAATTTAATTCCAAATTGAATTTAATTACTTCTAATTCAAATTGAATTCCAAATTAAATTAAATTCCCTTTTTCAACTTTCTAAATAAACATATTTAATTAATCAATTTTAATTACTTAATAAATAAATTTAACCCAGTGGAAAAAAATTAATTTACTAAATAAATTAAATTTAATTAATTAATTTAAATAAATAGCTTTTATCACAATGTCTAATTTTAATTAAATAAATATCAACATTATATAATGCAATAATTTTAAACATTTATTTCCATAATCAAGAACCCTTCAGAATATAATAATATTAAAACAAGGCAAACAATGACACAACAAATACGACTGACGACACACTGTGACTAGGGTGTAGATCTGACACGTGTTACCTAGCTACTATCTCCCGTTCAACTTAACCGTTGGTTCAACACGCTCAAACCTGTGAAACCAGGTGGAGTCGATGTCATGTACTTGCAAACCTATAACGAGATAACAAAGATCATATATATATAAGCAACATAAACTACACAGCGTGAAGAGGAAATCACAGAATTGCAAGGCGCTCGCAAGCGAGTGATGTGATCCCATCCCCTTCACCAATATACTCATCATAAACTGACAATTCCATAATACTCAAATATCTCATGTACAATAAACATGTTAAAGCAACAAGTATTTTACACCAATTAAAGCATATCAAATAAAGCATCAGATAAAATACACCACATCACACAAATAATCCGTCGCTCTATAAATAGCAATCAAATAACACACATGATAAAGTATGCAAAGTATCACAGTAACTGAAACTAAAACAAAGCAAGGAACATTGTCTGAACAACAAGCTAAAACGGAGGGGTATTACAATGATTTTCTTAATACAAGGTTTAGCATAAATAAATAAATTTTACTAATAACTATAGAAACCCATTTAATTTAAAGCCTTGTGTCTACCTTGTAAGCCACACCTAACCTTGCAATTGCTTTGCATGTCAATAGGGATGGTGTCGTTGCCACTCCATTAATTTTAATTGCTTAAACTTTAAACTTGTCTATATTTTTTATTGACTACTCTAGACCATTAAAAATCAAGTTTATTTTTTCTTCCCTGTAATTTATGATTGACTATTATTTTTCTTTGTAATTTTAGAATTGAAAATTCATATAGATAACTAAAATTTTGTAATAGATAGATAAAAAATACAAATAGAAAATTTTGTGAAACAAAAAATAATATATAATAAACATTGAAAAATATTATAATTTTTATTCATCACATAATTTAAAAAACAAAATTTAAATATTTTCAAAAGATATTTATAAACATTAAAATCCTAGAAAAAAAAAACTAAAAAACTAAATATAACTATAAAAATTAAAAAAAACAACTAAAATTTAGAAAATACTCTTATCATTTATATGAGTTAATATAATGTAAATAATTAAACTTATTAAAACTAAAGCATAAAGTAGATGACTAGAAAATTAATGCAAAGTATTTTGTAATTTTTTTTGGATAATTAATAGCTTTATAAAAAAACTTATAACTAAAGCATAACGTGGATGACTAGAGAATTAATGTAAAATATTTTATAATTATTTGGATAATTAATAGTTTTATCAAATAGTTATATAATAGAAGTTATAGAGAGGTGGAGGGAAAGTGGTCGAATAGAATTAGGTAAGGACAAATGAGTCTATTTTAGTTTTTTATTCTTCTTTTTATATAAATATATTGTTATAATATTTAATTTATCTCATTTTATATTTTAATTAATTTTAATTTAATTTTTATTATGTTTAATTATAATTTTAGATTAGTAATAGATTTAAGACTTGTACATCAAAACATTATTCGATTATCATTTATACGGAAAATAAGTAAAATGATCATCGAGTTCAATTTTTTGAGAGTTTTGCTTTCTAAGACAATATAATATTAGTTGAACTTCTATTGCAAAGTCAAAGAGAAGTGCCTCACATAATACCTAGTTTTGTTTGAAGCTAAAAACAAGTTCAATGCCAACCAAAATGTAAGCTAAAAGACAACATACACAAACATGAGAGTCTAAGTCTAGGATCAATTATAAAGAAAATAGTGTACAACAATATAAAATTCCTAATTATTTTAGTAGTCAAATCCACTCCCTTGGAGTAGCTAGGAACTATTGAGTTAGCCCCACCTCCATTACCATAATATAAAATCTCCTAGATGCCTTAACAAGTACAATACCATAGCTACCGTGTACAAGACAACAAGGTAAAGACACCTTCCTAATTGAAAAAACCAAAACTCATAACAAGATTAATATGCTAACCTATAAATATAAAAACAATTGTAATACAAATCAAGGTCACAAGGCCACTTTGATACTCTATTTGGCTATACATAAAGTCTTGAATACAAAAATGAATTAAAAATTAGATGGATACAAACACCTCTTCTTAAAAAGTAGATATGAAATACTCATAGTATAGTAAACTAGCATAAAGATCATGCCCCAAAGGCCCATATGATACCCATAGCCCCACTTTTGTAATTTAAAGAATTTTTCATTTGATCACAATAACAACTATGGATTAGAAGATCATGTAGGTATCATACCATGTTTCTTCTTGGGAGTTATAACAAATTTGAATCATGTATGAGAAGTGTTGTCTAAGATTGTGGCAAAGTAATGTCTAGATTTCACAATCTCTCTATTATGAGCAATTATAGTGTACACCTCATATCTAGCATTTTTAGGAGCCAATCTAGGAGAAAAGTAGGGTCTTAATTCAAAGTTATTATGGGTGCATACCTAAAACCCTATAAAATACTACCAGTAGTAGGAACACACACCTATCTAAAACAATAGACACCTATTCAAAATGTTACATGTTACACCCATGACCATTTTGTGATTTTCCTTTTGCAATGTTTAATATAAATAAATCTCTTTTACCAATAACTATAAAAACCCATTTAATTTAAAGCCTTTTATTTTGCCTTGTAAGCCACACCTAACCTTGCAATTGTTATGCATACCAATGGGTGTAGATGGTGTTGTGGCCACTCTCTCAAATTTTCTTAATTAAATGTTTTCCTCATATATGGTTTTTGATTGTTTGCTCTAAAACATTACAAATCAATTTTATTTTTTCTTTCTTGCAATTTATGATTGACTATTATTTTCTCATGTAATTCTAGAAATGGAAATTCATATAGATAACTAGAGAAATTTACGATAGATGAATAAGAAAATTGCAAATAATAATTTTGACATAAATAAATAACTTATTAAAACTAAAGCATAAAGTAGACGATTAGAGAACTAATGTAAAGTATGTTGTATTTTTTTATAATTTAGATATTAATAGTTTTATCAAAAAGTTGTATGATAGGAGTTGAGAGGGAGGGGGAGATGGGTGGAGTGGCGATACGGGTTGGGTAAGGATAAAAAGGTCTACTTTTTTAATTTATTTTTTGTTATATATATAATTCTAATGTACATAATTTGACTCATTTTATATTTTAATTAATTTTAAATTTAAATTTAGTTTCTATTATGTATAATTATCATTGTAGATTAGAATATTAATGATTTTAAAAAAGTTTTTTATTAATTTACATTAGATAAGTGTAGGTTTATGTGAAGGACATGATTATAGTTTGGTATCATCTTTTTAATTCAAATCTCATTTCTTACTTTTAAGTTGATTTTTATAGAGAATATTATCATTGCTCACTTACTTGCATGTTAAAAAACTTAAAATTAGACATAAACTATTGTATTTAAGAATAGTATTTGGTCATTAATTTTCAACAAATTATCTTATTGAATCATGTCACATTGAGACTCAAAGCTTGCACCAACATTGCATCAACATGTACTACACAGACTTATTATCTAGACATCTTTGCATGTTGTTCACCAATACTAGTGTTTGGCTAGTTATCAAGGAAGTTTGCACACTTCCCTTTACACACCTGGAGTCTCCCTAAAGTGCTTCTTAGCAACACCCATCTTCAAAATGATACGTGGACAAGTTTTGTAGATTCATAAGAGCATAAGACATTTCTACATCAAAAGGTTTAGGTTGCAAATATGACCTCATTTAGGAACAAATTAGACTTCCGAGACATGTCTGTGATAGTCAAAACAATGTTAATTCAATAGTAGATTCCATATTTTGATTTTTGACTCCATTCTACAACCTAATCATTCATCATCGATTACCAAAAGTGATAAGAACAAAGCTAAACTATCTTAACCCTTTTAATTTTATTAGTTCTAAATTATAGTTAATTACATTTGTTTCCTTGTATCAATTAATTATGCCCAAATAAATGTAGGGTTATGTTTTATTGATCTTAGAGTTGTAAATGAATTAAGTTATAAAAACTAAAGGAGTGAGAGATTTGTAAAGAAATTACACAATATAGACCAAAGGAGACGAAGGGTTGTTAAGGAGTAGTTATATAATTAGAATCCAAAGATTGAGAAAAAAAGTTGCAATATAGAAATGGATGAAAAAATGGCAGTAATAATATTATTTATTTATTTGTTATATATCCTACAAACTATAATTTTTTTTATAAAAATAATTAGATGAGGGAAAAGATTATAAAGGAGTTTATGATAGAAAAAAGGGGAGATGGAGGGTTGTGAATGAGTTATACATTTGAAATTAAACAAGGGAGAGGATTGATAAAGAATTATATAAGAAAAATGGATATATATATTTTTTTATAACAATATTATTTATCTTTTTTTATTGGAAGAAACAAAATAATCAAATTACAAAGTTGGATTACATAGCTGTAGCAAAACAACAGTTAGGAGATTGCAAAATAAAGGCATGTAGCAACAACAAACCAACTAGAAAGCCTCAAAATAGTCAAGCATAACAACAACAAAACAAGCAACAAATTTATAGTCAATCACAACAATCTCAAGTAGAGATACAAAGAGATGAAAGAAAAACAATTGCTAGTAGAAAAATAGAGTATCCAACACCATCCAAACATACATCAACACAACAAACTAAACCCTCATCTAATTGTGCCTGCAATAATGAGCAACAAACACTATTGTAGGATGAAGCAATGAAATTCCTCACAACATCTGAACCTGTCATCTCCAACAAATATCCACTAGCCCCAGGTTTTTGTTCCACACTACTAATTGCATGCATCGCTTCAATGTTTGACCACACCCTCTATAACTTTCACATCCGTTGCATTCAAGTCAACCTCATTAGTACAAGCATGTTACACTTTGAGGAGTAGGCAAAATTCTTAATTGAATATGAGACAAAAGAGACTTCACTTGAAGATGAAGAGTAACTAGCACTTGCACCCAATGGGGGTTCAAGGGAGACACCGATAGGAAAATAAATAAGAAGCATCAATGAATTGGTTCAATACGCAAGCGGTGGCAGTAAAATATATTTGTATAGAGATATGCATTGTATAGTACAAGTAGGTACAATCTTTTGTTGGGTTTGTTCTCTATAAACAACAAAATCCCTTAGAACAATACGTAGCAAGCTTGCAATATATTTGTCTTTTTTAAAGACATGCAATGTCTAAGAAGTGGAAGAAAATGTTGATTAGATTTCATTGAGCAAGGACTGACAACTTTGTTGCGACAACATGTAGAAGATTCTCCAGTAGCGATCTACCACCTGCAGAAGCAAAAAAGTGTAATTGATTAGTTTTAGTACGGAAACTCTATTTAAAAAGGGGATAATAAAAAATGTATATCTTTGTGAGAGTGTGTAATTAATTGTACATACCTAAGCATGTTGGTGCGAGAGCAAGTGCAGGTGAGCTTCTTCTTTCTTCCTGATAATGGTGTATGATTTTTTTTCCATTTTGGAGTAGCAATCAAAAGAGAATGCAGGCTCTATGCGGAGGCCATTTATGGATTTGACTCTAGAAATCATTGTAAATGTAAGCTCTTGTCTTTCAGTTGTACCAATGTTGATTGTGGCTTTATTTAGTGTAAGGCCTTGCAATTTGTGTATAGTGATAGCCCATGCCATGGCTAGTGGTATCTGTCTACGATTACCGCATGTTATTGGAAGTATCGATATAGTTTTTGGGTCTGTTTCATCCCATGATGGACCATTGTATCCATCGAATGTGATTGTAACATATGCAGGCAATGCAGGTGGTTTTGATCCAGTAGGATATACTATATCTTTCACCTGACCTAATGATCCATTTACTAGTCCAACTTGGGTCCATAGGTTTGTTGTAAGCATGAAACGTTGACATTTTCTTAGCAGAACCTCTTGGGGAAGTTGCTCTTCACTATGATCAACACCTACTTTAAATTGTGTATTTTCAGCACAACTAATTGCAACGGGAACATTAAGTAGTTTCAACATTTTTTTGTTGTGCAATGTCACCAGCTCATTTGTAGCAAATAAGTGTATTGATTGGTAAAATTCTTCTTGTTCAGTCTTTGTAAGATGCTTGTTGGTGCGAGTCATTAACATTTCCCAATCATATTTTGTCGATTCTGCATTGCAAATATTTTGTAAGGTTTGTCGAAATTGTATTTGAATTAGAGCATCACCTTCTTGTCTAAACATTGTTTGTAATGTAACAATTGTATTAAATTTGTGCCATAGGTTCCTTGCAGTTGTGTGTGATGCATAGATAGGTTTATCCATAACAAGTGGGAGTTGTGCAAGGTCTCCTACAAGAATTATAGACATTCCACCAAAGCAAGTATGTTGTTGATGGGGGAATGCTTCGCATAACCTACTATCAATTTTCAATAGAAGTTTTGGCCCAAGGAAACTCATCTCATCTATGAGAATGTATTGTATATTTTTCATGTCTTCCTGAAATGTTGCCAATGCTTGTCCTTGCAATGGTTTCATTTCTCTATTTAGAATCTTGAGGGTTGCATGTATAGTTGAGGCATGTATATTAAATGTTGCAATCCCTGTTGGAGTAAGAACAAGAAGGGGGTTCACTCTTGTTGGTATGCAAGTTTGCAGTGCATTTCTTATGCAATGAATTAGATAGGATTTTCCTGTGCCAACAGTTCCCTCTATGACCATATGTAACGGTTGGTTAGAGCATTTATCCATTGAGTGGTTTGTTATTATAGTTAGTGCTAGTTGTTGTTGGGGTGATAATGTATAGTTCTGGCAGTTCATATTTGTAGGGGAATGCAAATATTATTGGGACATCTTGTTTGTGTGTAGAAATTGAATGGCAGCATCATGTAGATTTGTAGGGACATTATGATTTTCCCATTTGTGATTGTTATCAAAATCACCTCAACCCAACATATCAAGTTCATTCATATTTAGATTATTAGTGAGGCCCAATTGAGATAATAACTCCCATTCGTTCATTTCTACGATTTCTTGTTGATCCATATTATCATCAGAACAACTTTCATCTTCAAGAACATCTTCAATATTTTCGATGCGATTAACATGCCATGGATTGTATTTTTGTGTAGTCATTTGCTTCCAATGATTGATGATTTCTTCTCTGGTAAGGTCTATATCTTCATTTATTTGTCGGAATGGTTTATACAAAAGCAACTCACTCCAACAGGAGGTTTCAAAGTCTTTTGAGTCTTCTTTTGGAATGGTATGGAATCACGAAAACACTTGCACAATTGCTTGTTCTTTTCTATTCAACCATTTGCATCCTTTTCGAGAAGCAACATATGTAAAGGATCTGGCTGATTCAATTAGTGATACATTTTCTAGGTGACATGGTCGGTTCATGTAGGATTGTATATAGTTAGATTATATCTTGCTACCATCGCTCTCTTTTTTTAGGCGGTGGAAAACTTTTCGGCCTACATTCAAGGACACAAAATTGAGATTGCAAACAACGAGGGGTAATTTTTGGAGGATATGGCATGTTTCTTGGGCTCCTATATCTCGTTTAGCAACAATTTTGATCATGAACTTTTGATATGCTTTCAATGTCGGGTCTTCCAATCTTTCATTTGAAGATATTCTTTCCAACATAGCAACACAACTTTCTGATTTCTTTCAGCTTTAGATGCATACTTGGCAATGTATTTGAGCACATGAAGTCATGAGATGACAGGCTGGCAATCTATATTAGCTCTCCATATAGAGAGAATTTGTGGGCTATGAATGTTTAACCTGTCATCATTTCTCGCTGGTTCATAAGATTTGTTTCTAGATTCATCACATGTTAAAGTGGAGTCCTTACATTCTTTCCATGGAGCTTTGTATCTGCATTTTACATGATGACCCTTTTTGCGTAGGCATGTGCACTCTGTGCATTTAGTGTGCCTTTGTACACGATTAACTAACTCTTCATAATCGATGGATGGATCGGTGGAGAATATTTCAGATGTGTTTAGTAGGCATGGATCATCCATTGGGGTTCTATGTATGATATTGCTCATTTCTAATTTAGAGCGGGGATTCCAAGCAGTGACATAATTATCAAAGAATTATTTTTCTTGGCCCACTTGCAAATTGTCTCCCCAGTCGAGGGTATCCATGTCTAGAGCATTTTCTAGCCATAGGAACCCATGTATATGTGCAGAGCCTCGATGTTGCCATTCATAACTATACCAATAATTTGTTGCATGCAAAATTTTATCGATGACCTCTTCACGAAAGATTGTGAAGCGGTTATGTAGATAAAGGGATGTGGTGTGGGGGTTTTTAATAACATTGTCTATTTGATGCTTGTTGGAGACAGTTGTAGATGTATTGCCGGCTGGGAAAAGCTAATGCAATGTAGGCCACTTAGTATCTGTTGCACTCAGTGTGAAGAACAAAGTCAAGGAGCCTATTTGGTTGATCATGTTTGTTAGATCACCACGACACTTGTTCCAATAAGCACGTGTCCCACATAACGTAGAGACAAAATGCATCAATTCTTCAGCCAATTGTTTATCTGGTAGGTTCTAGAGGTGGGCACAAAGGTGTTCAATAGTTGTAGGAATATTGTCTTCGACTTTTCTTTTGATGAATATCGATGCAGTTGCTTGGCTATGATGCCTCATCATAAGATTTAGAAGGATGTATCTAAAGCGTGGATGTTGGCCAAATCTATTATCATGCTATCGCATAAGATGCAAGGCATACTCATGCAGTTGCACTTCCCTCGCTTGAGGTTGCATAGGTAGTGCATTTCCATTTGGAAAAAGTGTGGAAAATGCCATGTCAAAAAGCCCCTCAATAGTGTACTCATTTATGGGATTTGAACTTATGTCAGGCCAATTAATGATGGTATCATTCTCATTTTCTATCAGTAAAGATTCCTTAATGATTTGTAACACACATCATTTATTTGGTAGGCTTACCATAAATGATGTTGAATATTCAGTTCCACTTTCTAAATCATCTTCACCATTATCAGCTTCATTGTTTTTTGTTATGGGTCCTTCATTTTCGCTTTGAATTGTATGGAGCATTTATGAAATGTTAGTAGTACAATTAGGAGTAGGGACAATGCATCAACATTGATCTCAACATCCTGATAGTATGGGTCACATTGTATTTTGTAGGCCAGTGCATTGTGAGCACGACTCCTACTAACATAGCAATCGTAATGCTTCCCATGCGTATAACTTCTTCGAACAATTATCAAGTCCAAGTCTTTGATTTTATGTGGCAAAGATTTAGTTATTGTTGTGATATCTTGTAGGAATCTAATTGTGTGGCCACTATATTTGTATTGTCCACCATGGGCATGGGTGACTTGCAATATTGGATTGACATGTGCAATTAACATCTCTTCAACTTGAGTGAGAATGCACAAAACATGCGGTTGTTCACTTGGATCCATATTGTTACTCAAAGAAAATCAATGTATGCCTTTCTCTACTCTACATCTTCTACATGTATGATTGTTGTTTGATGAACAAAGATGCATACCATGATACCACTCCTTACATATAGAACATGTTTCTATGTTTGATAGTGCATCTATTCTTTCATGAAATTTTCTAGATGCCTCCATAAAGTTGGCGGACCAACTCATTTCCTTGTTGTTGTTTGAGGTTGTGTTTTGAGGCATTTGTGCTGGGAGTTGTGTGTTATTTTTTCTTTTGTTTCCATGTGATAAATTTGAACTAAATGATTTAGTGGGAATATTTGTGCTTGTAGAAGCTTGTGTGGGTCGGGCATTGGTTGATATGTTGTTTCTAGTAAGCATTGTCTTCGTTGTATGCTACGACAAATACTTATTTCTTCGCTATGACGAGCATAATACAAGCGACTTCTCTTACAAGATTCCAAGGCTTTGGTTTTACTCTTGGTTGTTTGGCTTTCTAATTCTTCCATAGTGGATTCCATTATCTAGAATATAAACAAGAGATAAAATAAATATATATGAAGGAAATGTGGATATTGTAACACAACTAAAATGTGAAAATTACAAAATCCATTTTTCTTGACTTATATGTTAGATCAATACGATAAAAATGAAAACATTTACATGTTTGAAAGAAATAGGTTGAAGTGTGAATGTTCCAATTGTGAAAACTACATGTGCATTGTGTTTTTTATTTACAGTAAACATATAAAACAAGTTTTGAAGGGATCTTGGAACCCTGTACAAGGCAAATTCGCAGTTGTATAGCAATTGGAGGAAAGAAGAACACAAACAGGCAAGGGAAAACAAATAACGGTGGACAATTACAATATTCTGCTAGTTTACTTATTGTAAAAATTGCAAATGTCAGCAATTTGATCTAACAAAATATTGCTTTCATATGTGAAATCAATTGTGGCAACTTCCAAGATTGTTGATTTCAATTGCGATTCATTATTGTAGGTTTCATTTCTACTTGTCAGGGTGAAGAGAAATTGTTTGAATAGCACATTGTGAATAACCTCTTCACTATTTTCCGCAACATCTTGCTTGAATTGCAACTTGTAGAGCTCTTTTGCAGGCATGCCAATGAGTTTAGTTGCTGCTTCTTCAAAAACAATTGCCCATAGAGTGCTTGTGTGATCTCGAAGTTTAATTTGAAGAACATATCTATAATCACAATCTTCAAAGGTAGCTTCACACTTCGAACATTACCATTTTCCATCATCACTTTGTAGAGCTCTTTTCTTACATTGTTTCCCCTCGATCTTAGTGGGGCAAGCTGGATAGAAAAATGAATTCGATTTGATAAAGACTATTGTTGCTTTTAAAATGTATTGGAGGGGTTTTGTTGTATTCAAAGACTCTTCTTCGAGGTTGGTAATTGCCTTTCATGTAAGAAGTAGAGGTGCATCTAAGAGGTATGTTGTGGATTTGCAACACTATTTCCATCCCGCGCAAACCAAGATTGTAGTTGTGTTGTTTCTTTGATTTCAGGGTTAATAAACAATTGGGTGGTAACTAAAGTGCTCACAACCTTACCATTGTATTATGTAACACGACCATTTTTAATGGCAAGCACATGCAAATTTTGTGCATGGTACAATTCTTGGAGCTATGCACCTTCCTTTTGAGTTGTTCATCCCCACAAAGTCACATTTATAGTGAAAGTAGACATGTCTAGCAACTTGAGGCTCCTCCTAAGAACCTTTGTGCCATCTCTTCTTCTTATTGTAGAAGTAGGGTCCACACATATAACAATTCCCACTACATCAATTAAAGAATTGTTATTTGTATTTAGGATCTCATTTATGGGTGTGAAAGAAAATTGATGTGTTGGAATTAAGTGGTCATCATCAAAAAGAGTGATCTTTGAATCGTCCATCAAAGTGATTTCCATTTGACTATTCAACTTATTGTAAAACTTATTAGCAACTTTGATGGTCCCACCAGAGATTGTATATACATAACCAATGTGAATATATTTGAAAAGGTGATCTGCAACTTCATTAAATCAAGTGACACACACTTCAGTGTTCTCCCTATCCATGATATCAAAGCTAAAAACTTGTCTGATTCCTTTCTTTGTGTCAAATTGGTGTATCTCTTTTTTCATAGTTACACAACCTTTTATTATCCACCTTGTCTGAAATGGATTCAAACTTTTAATAGGAGTGATAGTTGGGGTATCACTTTTCTTGTGCAAAGATGCATGTATTCCGAACATCATTTTTTTGGGGGTTGGTTGCATGGTTATGCTACTCTCACCAACAATTGTGCATGAATCAGATGAAGTCCCTATTGTTTCATGTATAGGATGCTCTGGTTCTTTGAAGAGGAAGGTGGGATTCCCAATGACATCATGTTGCGTGCATGCAATCTCCAACTTAGAGATTACAATAAACCTATATGTAATTGAAGAAAAATACACTTTTAGTAATGCATAGTAACAAATAGAGATGGAAATGTTCAATGTGAGAACAACATTGGAATGGTTGGTTCACCTTGAGTTAAAAATAGTAGGGCAGGTGTAGCCTGTTAATTGTACAATAGAGCCCTTTTGAATTTGATTTGAAGTTACAAAATGGTTATACTTTCTTGGCAAGATTGCTTTTTGAAGATGCAATCCATCAGAAAAATCTAATTTGTATCTAATGGTTGATTCGTCGCCATGGCCAAATGTTGCAATATTGAAGACTTGGAGATGTGGATATATGTCTTTGGTGCTACTGTTTATTAGTGTGATTGCATCTTGTGTCAAAGAAATAGACATAGCTAGAGGGAGGTGAAGTAGCCCTATAAAACCCAATGAGTTGATAAGCAGGGTATGGTTTATAAGTAAAAATATACAAATTGAAAGCTAGTGGGGTCTTTTGTAAAATCATGAAGCAAAATTGAGTATGCAATTCTCCCTATACACAAAATGGATTAAATATGAACAAAAGGAGATGTGTGCACCATAAAGGTTCTTTGGTTTTATTATCCTTGTCAACAAGAATGATTGAATACACGTAGGAGCATCAAATACAGTCTATAGAATGAAGGTGATTAAACATAATTGAGAAAAGGTAAACATATATGTAGGTAATGATTGTATTGTGGTTTGTACAAGGATTTATCTGGCTGTAAAAAAGTTGATCCCGTGGATGAAAGCAAGCACAAAAAAGGTTCTGCGCACAAGTCACTAACAAAACAAACAAATGGTTTACTTAATTATTGTTTTTATGTAAGGTAGACTGGCCAAATATTTTTTTTAAGAAAATACGAGTTTCAATGCAAAGCAACTTACATTTTGTTAGCTAAAAAGATTGAAATTTGAAATGAATAATGGGTTTATCTAAAATTGATTGTAATAGAAATAAGGGATAGAAAATTCGACAAACCATTGAAAACTTATACGTGTAAGGGTGTCAAATATTGATTGACAAATTAGATGTATATATTCTAATAGAGAACTCCAACATGTTTTATTTTTGTGTATGTATGGAGTTGGGGAAAAAAACACATGCATAACTACAATAATACAAAGTTTTCTTTTTTCTATTTGTATTAGAAAGAATGAGAATGTGCAAACAAAATTTATAGTTTTTTTTTTGGAGAATTAGTTTAGGATTGAAACATTGTTGCCACTTGATGGCATAAAGTGTAAAAAAAGAAGAATGAAAGGAAAGAATAAATAATTTCCACCCAAAATTCTACAAGTGCAAACCAAACATACACATAGTTCATAGAGGACATAATGCTATTAGAGTATCACATAGAATTTACATAGAGATGGATTAGATACAAAATACATAGTAGTGAAGGACTTGTGAAGTACAGTTCCAGTGCAAGGCAAACTGCCTTGTTTGTAAGACAAGGAAAAGAGCATTTATCGTAGGAACTTCCACCAAGAAAAGCACAAAACATACATAGTTGGTAGTACTCGTATACACAGTACAAAAGTGGATGACATATGCACATATGTCAAACAAAATTATCTCCAAACATTGTTCATATAATTCAGGAATGCAAGCTGGATGTACGGAGCGACGCCTTGTCTGTAGTGAGCATCAATGTGCATCTCACGTAGAAAAGTGTGGAATGAAGCCAATGTGTCACAAGTTTTGTGGAGGTCTTTGAGTGTGGTTTGAATTGATAATATTTCATTCTCCTGCACATTATGTATGTATGGAACAAGTTGTTTTATTTTCTGCATAATATCAATGTAGTTGATGGTGACATCACATGCAAACTCCTGAATGACACTTGGAGGAGGTCCACCCCAACTGGCAGAGGGAGGTGATCCAAGTGGAGTGTAGGATGACCTGTCACTACTAGGTATCTCAATGATGTCATCAGGTTGACCAAAGTTTTCCATTCCTGAATTAAATAAAATTGAGAGTGTACCTAGTGTTAACTAATGACAATATGTAAAAAAACATTCCCAAAAACATACAATAAAGCATATATTACATTTAGTTAATTCCACCAACAAAATCAAAGGAATGGGAATTTCCCATGATAAGCTCTATCCTAGATGTAACATACTTCCATGAACTTTAAATAGCTTAAAGATTATTTTCTTATTGCTCGTGGTTTAGTCAAAAATAAAATTATAATTTTAGATGTATGTTCTTTTATAATGTTATCATCTACTATATAGAGACAAACATGCCTCTCATTGAGAACGACTTACCTAAAATTTAGACATATACTCCATAATATTATAATTAGCTATATTTTAAAAACAAAGATTATATATCTATCCAATCCAAAACAAATAATCTTGAATTTTTTTATAATTTAAATATATAATTCTGTATGATTATTTGTTTCATTATTTTTAGAATACATATATAGAAAAATCCAAATCATGTATAACTATTTATCAAAACTTACATGTATCACAATTCTAATTAAATATCATTATTTTATTTATTGAATTTTCAAATTTATTTTAACACTTAACCCAAATAATTGCTAAACTTTGTACATTACAATCCTAACAAATTTTAAATAGACATAACTTATTAATCAATAGAGGAGAACATCTACATTGAATTTGTTCAGTCTTAAAATTTGAAGAACTAACCCCTTCGTTGCTTTACATTATACCTTCCAATAATTTAAATATATAATCTTGTGTATTGCTCTCTCCTAGTTGTAACATACTTCCATGAACCTCAAATAGATTTCTCTTAGATGTAGGTAATGTTAGTTTCAAATTTTTTAAAATTAAATATTATTTTCATATTCATTCAAGGAAGATTTATGAGTTAAATATATGGTCCCTCTTAATGTTAATTTCAAAATATAAAGATTAAAGATTATTTTCTTAGTAATGATGGTTTAGTAAAAACTCAATTTATAATTTTAGATGTATGTTCCTTTATAATGTTGTCATCTACTATATAAAGACAAACATGTCCCTTATTGAGAACAACTTACCTAAAATTTAAACATATAATCCATAATATTCTATTTAACTATACTCTTTAAAAATAAAGAGTATATATCTATCTAATCCCCCAAAAAAAAACTTTTAACATTTTCTTATAATTTAAATATATAATTTTTCATGATATTTGTTTCATTATTTTTAGTATTCATATCTAGAAATCCAAATCATTTATAACTATTTATCAAAACTTATATGTATCAAAATTCTAATTAAATATCATTATTTTATCTATTGAATTTTCACATTTATTTAAGACCTATAATATTTTAATACAAATCTCCATGTAATTTAAAAAATAAAATCAATCCATCCGATTTGTTTGTAACGTTATATTCTATTGACATATGTTGCAATTTTTGCTATTGCATGCTTTTGCTTTACTTGAGCAGTAAGGAATGGTTATGATTTTGATTAGAAGATAAAGACAAATATTGTTGATCAATAATAATATACAACAATAGAAAGGGAGAGTTGAATATCGAGATGTTTATATATGCATTGTTGAAACCGTTTCATATTGGAGAAGGTGAGAAGCATAAAAAAGACAATTATTTTTAGAGCTGTAGTTTAGGAATTAAGGGTGCAAGCATAACAAATATTGTTTTTTCTCGTACAAATAAATACATTAAGAAACTACTGGATGTTGAAGGCATTTCAAGGAGACAACACTCTAAAGTCTAAACTATGTGTGGAAGCTAAGTACAAATAATTGCTAGACGCTTTAATTATCTTGTGATGGCAATCATAGTAGCCTTTCCTTGTTGTGTCTATTTTCTTAGGATTGCCACCTATTTGTGTAAATATCTACATTTTTTCACTGATTATCGTACCATAGATTTAGTGATGGTACACATTTTAAATAATGTACATAAAATAACACATAATTAATTCAGAAGTATGCTTCACAGTCTTTCAAAAAATTGTATGAGTGTCAAAAAAATGACCAAAAACCATACTCCCATGCACAATAAGATTGATCCCTTGTTTTCATATACAACAGAGCACCCAAAAATATAATACAGAGATATACACATGTACAAAAAAAGATTAGAGAATGAGCAGAATAGTAAAACAGTGGTTGGGATTGCATATTCCTATAGACATAACATAGCTTATAAGTAGCTGCAAAGTGGCAAAAAGTTGAAATGAATACAACTACAGTAGAATGGGAAATGGTAGTACCCCTGCACAAAGCTGAGAGCTCTTGTGAAGTTGGGGGATTTTTTTATTCCCAGACACCCAAGTTATAGTGAATGTGTGGGCTATTGGACGAGACCTTGCAATCTAGAAGGTGCCCTTAAAATTTATGCCGAAGAGATTTATGGAAGGTGAGAACTGCAAGATAGATTACAGAGAATGAGTGGAGACAATACCAGGAGAATCAATATATCAGTGTAAGTTAATATGCACTGCTATCATCTTCCCCTAAAATAATGAAAATGCCCTTACAATCACCAAACATGAGTTAAAACTTTGTAAGGGAAAGAAAAACATAGTAAACAACTATGTTTTATCTTGACTCCAGTTGAGGCTTTTAGGCACTCTGCCAACCTTAAGGTTCTAGAAAGTGGGAAAGCTCTCGAGCATGAAGATGTGGGAAGTAGAAAGATAAAAGGTAAAAAAAAAGTAATACTATCCACAATAATCTAGTCAATTTTGTTCTATTTGATTTGTATTTTTTGTGGCAATTACCCTTCCCTGAAGCTATTGATTGTTGCCACCTTCATATCCTTGTATGTTCTTTCCAACATCTGCATCTACATTCTGTCTACCCCAGGGGAGATGGGGTTACGAAAGAAATAAAATCCTAAACCCTTATAATATTCTGAGTGGGTTGATTGTTCTTTTGTTATCTAAAATTTACAGACTTATACCTGCTTGTTAGCAATGCTACATACAAACACTTTTTACAAATTGAAAGGAACACCAAATACAAACTGAGAGAGCAAAGAAGGAAACTCAGAGAAGACTGTGAAACATGGGATCTGAAGCATATCCATGACTGGAACAGAGCATGAAGGAGAGCTTTATAGGAAAAATAAAACTAATTGAAATCATGGCAAGTAACTTTCCTCAAGCATAAATTGGACACCAAATCTTCCTAGGCAGCAGCGGTGGACAACAAAAATGAGGCTGAAACCAAATTTTACTGTGTGAACTGGTGGACAGATTAATCTATTTATAGGTGGAGGGCGAGTGACCTTTTGACAGAGAAGATATCTGCTCGATTTAGTCTCAATGAGATTAGACTGAAGAAATGATATGCACGATGGAGTGTTCGAATGTCTGAACTGCATTTGCATTCAATGAGGGCACTTCCTTGGCTCCACGCCCTCCTTCTTCGTCTTCACAAGTAACCTCAGACCATTAAAGATAATCATTTTCTCCTTGTTCTATGCATAGCCAACAACCCTAGCTTCTGTGCATAGCTCGCAACCCTGGCTGAGACAACAACTACACTAATTAATGACGAGAGTATCTCCTTGTTCAGTGCATAGCCAACAACCCTAACTTCTGTGCATAGCCCGCACACCTAGCTGAGACGACAACTACACTAATTAATGACGACAGTGGTTTACCGGTCCATGAAGCTATTTGCAAGCAATGTGAGATAGGATTGTTGATGGACTGTACAATAAAAAGCCTATCGACTAATTAAACATGTTTTCTTAAATTTTTAAACATTTTAAAAATCTTCATATATTCACCATTTAAAATAAAATTTAAAGATTATAATAAGTGAGACTTAAAACATCATCTTTTTAAAAATGCTTCCTATATTTACCATTTAAAATTATATTTAAATATTATAATAAAACCTTAGTTACTTGTGAAGTGCATGTTAATTCATAATAACTAAGTTTCAAATCATGCAATAAGTTCTTCGAGAAAGCAATAGTTAGAGAGTTATCCATGCAAACATCTGTTGGAAGATGATTAGAATATCCAAAACCTGGCGAATCACAAGTTCCCACAACATCCACACTTCCTCGGCAAATGTGATGAGTAAAGCCTTACCCCTATAAATACATTATCTCTCGCAAAAATATCATGCGTTGAATATGGACGCGAAAACACCTTTTCAATACAGTTGAGGAGTCGCGGACGCCAAAATAAACTTAACCCCAATATAATATATTCCAGGTTCTCCTCTCTTCTCACCTAAAAATCGTCACTAATCCAGCACAAGTTCAAGTCGACGCCGAGAAAGTGGTGGCCAAAATATTGTTGGAATAGGAGAAGAAGTGAGTAATTCGAGCCCTTGGGACTAGAACACTCGACCATGGAGGATACGGAACTTAAGACGCCGGAAAAGGACGCAGAGATAGAAGGCTCACCGGAAATTGTTTCAGTCGAGCTTCCCGCGCCACCAGGGTGGAAGAAACAGGTCACAAACTACTAATTTCCAGTCATTTGATTCTAATTATGTATGCGTGTTTGTTTAATTTGGTTATAGTAGAATTTTGTGAATGCCTTGTTGTTTTGCCTTTCATTTTTTAAATTCTGTTTGAGCTGTGTTTTACTGTTAGGGTTTTGTGTGAATTCCTCTAGAATTTTTGGAGCTTTTAGGCTTGGTGCTTGTTATTGTTTTTACGGCCGGAAAATTCTGTGTGAAAAGCGCTTATTTAGCCAAAAAAAAGTGCGTATTTTGCGAAAGGAATAATTTTGGAAGAGAAGAGTTCAATTTGTGTTTTGTTTAGGTGCAGTGAATGTTGTAATTTTTTACTTTGTTGATTGTAAGAGCGTCTTGTGCTTACAGTTGAGAAGAGTGAAATTAATGGAGGCTAGCTGGCGAATTAAGTCAAATTTATGTAGCATTACCGTTAGCGCGGGCTATTTGACGAATACAGACAAATTGTGTTGAGCACTGGATTTTAACAGTGTATTCATTCGTCAAGCATCTATTAGTGGACTTCAGCTCGTCATTTTATCTTTAGTGCATACTTCGCAGATACTTTTTTAGGTTTCTTTTGTCCTTGTGTTATTTTACGAAGTACTCAAAATGGTAGAGAAAAATACGAATTCCAGTTCGTCATATTTGGTGCATACTTCGCAGATACTTGTTTAGGTTTTTTTTGCCCTTGAGTTGTTTTACGAATTACTCAAAACGGTAGAGAAAAATACGAATTCAGGTCTAGCTGGTCTCCAGTTTCTATTAACAGAGAGCTTTGAGGTGTTTAAGGTTCACGTCTCACACGCGTAGGATACCCTACATGCGCCTTACTGTAGGGGAGTAGATTCCATATCCAACTTTGGAGCATCCAGGAAGGACGGAAACGAAATATAGGAAGTTGATTGTAGAGCCCGAATTAAATAAATTATGTGGATGCAGCGATGGCTTATGCTCTGGAAAAGTAAAGCCAGCATGTTTTCACTGTTTCAGTTACCGATTGATTGTAACCACTGAACACATTTGCGACTATAACATGTATATGTTTCATTTATTGTGCTTCCATAGAGGAAGCCTTACTAAGTTTTCTCAGTATATTGCATCATAGATTGTCTGTGACTTTACTGCAGTGTGGGGTAACCCGCTGTTTCCATGAGTGGGGGGCGGGGGTGAGGGAGGTGCATTTGGCTGGCAGATTTTTCTCAGCACATGCTACAAGAGGATTCAGGATTGTTCCGCACAATAATTGAACACAGTCAGTTTTTCAATTTTCCATATCTGTTGCTGCACAGAGAAAATAGGAGGTTTGAAATCACATGTGCAGAAGAAGTATGAAAATTATAATTAATCACACATAATAAGCTGCTCTGGGGAAGCTTGCTCAATAGTATCCTGCCATGAAAAATTATGCTTCAAGCTTCTTGCCCAAGATTTTTGTTTCTTATATCTGCACCAGAAATTTTACATGGAACTGCCTAAAATGTGGGACAGGGATAATTAATCACACATGATAAGCTGCTCTGGGGAAGCTTGCTCAATAGTATCCTGCTATGAAAAATTATGCTTCAAGCTTCTTGACCAAGATTTTTGTTTCTTATATCTGCACCAGAAATTTTACATGGAACTGCCTAAAATGTGGGACAGGGACTGTTGCTGCGTTAAACTTGTGCCAAGTCATTAAGATTTGAAACCTGCTTCACACTTGAAAAGTTGAATGTACCACATTTTTCATACTCCACAACCCAGCTACATCAGGTTGCCTTAATTGTGATAATTTAATCAGCAAGCATTGCCGAGAAAATTTAAGAGCTCTTTGCAGTCAAAAAGTCTATAATTGAATCACCAAGCATTTCCGAGTAAATTTTAGAGCACTTTGCAATCAAATGGTCTCATGGATATATATTGTTTTTTCTTAACATTATAAACTTTATTAGTTGCCATTCATTAACTTCTTTTCCTCAGAAGAAGTCTTCAGTGCTGCTGCTTGGCCATGGAGATCTGAAACTGTGTCTGCAATCTCTCAGCTTCTATCAGCATTCTATTTGTTGCATTTCCTTGTTGAGTACAACACATGGGAACACCTGCCCACAACTTAAAAAGCTGCAGCTGTAGCCTCCCTCCTTGGGACCATCGCTTGGCTTAAGTGCCAAGGGAGATTGGTTCTAGACATTTTTGTAAAACTATGCGAGTACTTGTGTAACTCATGAGCCAAAAGTCTTGGTGACTTATAATCCAAAAAACTATCCATCTAGCAGGATTTCAACTGTTTCTCAATTTTTTTTAACATTTAAAAAAAAAGGTATTTTCCTTGCTACGAATTTGAAGTTATTTTCAATGTTTTTCCTAGCTATGTGTTTGGCTAAATTATTTCTTATGCTTTTAAACAGTAAATTGCAAGTTTTTGAATTATATATAATTTATAATTTGCTGAGTTTCTGCAAATGAGTCAGAATTTTTTTATGCAAAAAAAAAAAAAAAACTATTAGATGGAAGTTTTAGTATTTGTTATTAGTTCATATGAGTAATTCATTAAGTATTGGCTCCAAGAAAGTAATAAATTTGTACTCAACTTCTTTGTCACATATGATTATTGCATTGGGATGCAGATAAAACTTTAAATGCTGCAAGTATCTTTATGAGACATTCTATTTGTTTACCTTATTCATCTGCCAGTCAAAAGTGGCTTTTAGACATATACATATATTATATGTTGCAAACTTTAACTCTTGACGGGGTAGTTTTGGTCGCACTTGAATGTACCCAGTGTTTATTATACCACAACCTGGACTCATATTCACTGGGGCTCTGAGCTGCCTTGTTGTAGTAAGGGAGATTTAAAATGCTCACATCTAGGAAGTTGCATATCATCTTAATATGCCTTTTTAGAGCAATCTTTAATCAACGAAGTCTATGAAGTATGTATGTCTTCCCTGAAGCAAATATGGAACATTGAGAAACTTTTGGCTTTGCCAGGAACTAGTTTTGTACTAATTTTTTTAAGAAAGCAATTTCAGATGCATGTTATCTGAAAATTTTATATAACGTTAAATTGCAGAGATAAGTCTCAAGCTCACTTGCTATCTCATGCATCCTCTTTTTTTTTTCATTCTTGTCCATTTGTTGGATGGCAACAATTTAGTCTAGCCAATCATTGAAGGGTCACAAACAATAGACTGGTATACAAGGCACTAGAGATGTTTGTGGAAAAAACTGCTCCAGCATTTCAGATCAACAATACAGTAATTGAGAAATATTAAGATATCATAATGCAAGGAATTGAAGTTTGCTATTCATCAAATTTCAGTTGAAAAAGAATCAAGTTAATACCTGTAGGACATTTTTTGACACATTTTGGGTCCTTTGCTAGTCACCAACTGTCTGGGAATAAAGTTGCGACTTGAGATGTTATTCTGTTGAAATAAAAAGTAGTCCCCGAGGGCGTATTGTCATTTCCAGTACTATAATAAGGCTTATGTACAGATAATATTTTTAACAAAGTTTTTGCAGGAGTGAACCAAATTTTAAGAGTTAAATACTTTTTAAATCAATCAGAATATATGCACCGATTTTAAAGATTTGTATGCTGGCAAATTCTATAGAGGTAATTCTCCATAAACTTGTGAAGTGATTTAAATTCTACAATAATTTGTAATGATTCTCCTGATCTTAAAAAGGTTGTTGAATTTAACAAAAGTTGAGTATGATATATGTTTTTTTGTAGTTCTGTGAATTTCTTCAGAATCTTTAATGAATCAGGTCAGTCATAATTTCCATAGTTGTTCTCCATGGAATTACAGTTTTCCATTAAAGGTTTCTACAGAGTATGATGAGATCTGTAAAGCTTTGTTTATATTTTAAAGATTCAGTTAAATTATTGAGAAATTTCATTAGATATTAATAACTGGGGTCAAAAGCAGAGTTGATGTTGGTTGTTGATTCTATGACTAGTAAAATTTTCAATTTCTCAAAAGTGGTTATTCTAGGAGCTTGCTTGAAGATTGAATTTGTTGATCGAAGATTATTGTCAAACAAAGTCTACAAGGAACAATGTAAACTATTGACATGTTACCTTATTAGATGTAAGACTGAGCTGAGTTAGGTATCAAAGTATCTAAATTGCCAAATTGGAATTGGAATCTGAATCGGAATCATGGGTACAATATGTCAATTTTTTTGAGGGGTTGTGTACGTCCATACAAAGAACATATTTAAACCACACATATATATATACATACATACATATATACCAGTGTTCCACGAGCGTTGGGGATGGGTGGCCGTGCGGGACGGGTTTCCGGGACGGGGGGACAAAGGGCCTAAGTTTGGGGACAGTGGAGGGACGGCGGCAGGGTGGTGGTCCTGATATAGTTATACATATACTTATAGTACTTGAAAAACTAGTTTTGAAAAGATGTATAACAGTATAACAGTATAAGAATTACATTTCAAATGAAACTATAGGAAATTAGTAAAATTATAACATAGCAAAATTTGAAATACTAAATCTAAATACGATGATTTCTTGAAATGCTAATTGCTAAATAAAATTTGGCAAATGAAATTGTCAAATTGGAGATTTCTATTATATCGAAAATATGAATATCTTATGTCATATGAGATATCACAAAGTCTATAAAGATGATTACATGATTCATCATTACAATGAGTAGAAAATGCCAAATGCCAAATTAGGGTAATCCCAAAACATTTAAAAATCTAAATTTATTTTTAATTTTTAAGTTCCAAAGCTTCATTGACGTGGGCTCGATGGAAGATGGCTAGGTGTCTCCCCGTCTCCTGAGAAACTCCTAGGCGTCTCCTCGTCTCCTGAGAAACTCCTAGGCGTCTCCCCAGGAGACTTGGAGACGTTTCCTCGTCTTCGGCGGAGCACCGGTGGTGGCAGCCGGACGGTGGGAAACACCAAGTACCCATTTCCCCATCCCCAAAACGTCCCCGTTTCGGAAACTTGGCCAAAAATGGGGGAAACGCGTTTTCGTGGAACACTGATATATACATACATTAAAAATTAAATATATTAATTTATTATTATAATTTTGCTACGTAAGTCGTAGCTAGGGCTGCTCCATTATATTACTAAAAAAGGGAAATTACATTGTTTGGCCAATATTCTGGCTTTGCTTGTAGGTTGCTATTACATATTGCTCTTAGAGCAAAAACGATCCCTTCATAGGTATCTATGCTATGTCCAACTTACAAAAAGAGACTTTTTAGATACTTATGAAGGGCTTGTTTTTGCTCTAAGAGCCATATGTAATAGCAACCTACAAGCAAAGCCAAAATACTGGCCAAACAATGTAATTTCCCTTTTTAGTAATATAATGGAGCAAAAAAATAATAAATAATAGCTACGACTTACATAGCAAAAAAATAATAATAAATTAAAAAAATTAATGTATTATTTTTGCTATGTAAGTCGTAGTTAGGGCTGCTCCATTATATTACTAAAAAGTAAAAAAGGGAAATTACATTGTTTGGCTAGTATTTTGGCTTTGCTCGCAAGTTGCTATTACATATGGCTCTTAGAGAAAAAATGAGCCCTTCATAGGTATCTATGCTATGTCTAGCTTACAAAAAGAGACTTTTAACAAAACATTTAAAACTATTAACCGCCTCCTATTGGCGTGCTATTGAATTCACGGAGCCACTCCAAGTCATACACAAGTTCCAAGTTGTTCACCTTTTTTAGGAATTGACAACCCTTCATTGCGAGTGATCTGCGTTGCATTAACGTCTTGGTTCTAAAATTGTCAAGAAATGGGAACCATTCTACCATTGCCGCCTCTTCTAGCACCAGGGGGATGCCATTTGGCTGTGGTAACCCCACACCATATCTTGCTACTCGTATGACTTCTAGTCCTCCTAGATTGTGCTTTTCGAATAGGGTGATGGTAAGGACCTCTATCACCTCCTTCAACTCCGTTGGGTTGAGAAGTGATGCAATGAAACAGGAGGTGATGTCTATGTTCACTGTGTATCAGCTTTCGTCCTCTAGGAAATCTACACCCAAAATCCATTTCACTACCTTCAGGGTTCTACCACAATGATCCTTCAGTATTACCTTTAGTTGTTGATCCGAAATTGCTCTTAAGAAGGCCATTTGGTGTCATTGGTTGGTTAAGCACATTGGTGTGTCAATGCCCAATGAACCCCCATAACAGTTGCTATTTTAACTTTGCCTACCATTTGGTTGGAGTTGGATGATATAGGCCGTGACTGGGTTAAGATCTTGCCATAATCCAGCTTGAGTCCTCATGCATCGTCGTTTTAAAACTTTGTTGCCACCTCCATGTTGATGTACTCTCACTCCATTTGGTCTAAGTTCTGTACTTTCTTTCCATTTGTCACTGTACTTGGGTGAGATATTGCTTGTGTTAGCGGATCACCATTTATGCGCTTCTATTTAACCATGGTCTCGATTTTCGCAACCACTCATGTGGGTAGCTTTAATTGCGGTGTTTGCTAATTTATCCGCTCTTTGTTTCCCTCTTGATAGGAATGGGAGATCTTAAAATCTTCAAAACTTTCTAGGAACCCCACACAATTTGCTAGTAGGTTGTTTAATTTCCAGCTTGCCGTCTGACGTTTGATTAGAGCATTAACATTTAAGAGAGAGTCGCCTTCTATTTCCAATTTCTTAACGCCCCTATTCACCCCTTCCTCCAGACCGTACCACAATGCCAACATCTCAGCCTTGTTTGTCTCGGGTGGCAGTGGGATACTTATCTCAACTACGGACTCTCTATTGCTATTTCTAAAAATGCAGCCTGCATTGGATGGGCTTGGGTTTCCCTTGGAGACCCCATCGAAGTTTATTTTTTCCCATCCTACTTTGGGCAAGGGCCATTCCGTTTGATTTCATACTAAAAATTAAATATATTAATTTATTATTTATATATATTTATATTTAAAAATTAAATATATTAATTAACTGTTATATACGTATTAAAAATTAAATATATATGATAAAATTAAAATTAAATATATTTATATTTAATAATGCTGTATAAATATACAAGTTTTTAGCTATATTTTTAATTTAATATTATTTTAATTTTATAATTTTAATATTTAAATTTCATATTATTTTTAATTTTTAATTTTATTATATAATTATTAACATATAGTTTAATAAGTGATATACTAATATAGTATATAATAGTTTAAATCTTTAAACTATTTTATAATATTAATTAATAAATTATTTTAAATTATATACTAAATTAGAATATTAAAAAACAAAATTAGGATATTAAGAAACAAAATTAGAATATTAAAAATAAAAAACAGATAATAAATATATTATAGAAATTAAAAATGTTTATAAATATTATTGTATTAAATTATAATATTAAGGATTCGAAGAATTGTATTCTTGTTATCCAATTTTCCCAGTCATTTGTAGCTGCTATGTTTTGATGCTCATACTAGGAGTGATAGTAGAAAGTATTGATAAAGATACCGACCAAGGCATGGATATGCATAAGATGGTTCATAGCTTCGGTGCTTATCATGTGGTGTTATAACAATTTATTCCTCGCTTGATTCATAGTCAAATGAATCGACAATAAGAACAATACTTCTTCGTATTCATTTGTAGTAGGCCTAGAATCAATTCATGTTGGTGCTAACCTCCCATGTGGCAGAATAGCTCAAGAAATTGTAACTCTCAGTCAGGAACTTGCAAAATCACAATAGAGGCTTTATTCTAGATTCATTGCTTGGAAAAACCCAAACCCTACCCGATTCGTAGGTGGTTCCAACCGGTACCTGATTCGAGTACGTCTTACACTTGGAAATGGGGCTATATTTTGACGATTAGGTAACTTAGCAAAATATTTTTGTTGTCAACATGAATTCCAAGGCAAAGAGCAGATGAAAAAAAATGCCATGTTTGAATTAGGTTTAATATACAAATGAAGTGGTCAGAAGCATTTAGAACACTTATGTCATGTGTGTAAATGTTTGGTCATCATCTCATGTGTTTAAGTTAATTGGACAAAGAAGTGATTTAGATCCACATTCTTCCATGTGGTTATCAATTCTTTGAGTGTCAAAAGATTCCAATTCTAAATAATATTGAAGAGAAAGTAACTGTTGAAGTTCTTGTGGATGGATCTTCAAAATACTTTAATTGATTAAGCTCACTAAGTTCAGAGAATCGTGTAGATGGCTAGCTGAGCCAAATTGCATTAGATAATTGGGAATGACCTGTGCAAAATTAAAGTTTGTTTCAACCCAACACAATTAGAACAATAGGAAGGAGTCAACAATTTAGAGTGTTAAGTGATAGAGGAAAACATATTAGTAAGCATTTTCTTCAGACTTGTCGTAGATTCATTAATTCTTTTTTCCAAGATTAGGAAACATGAGCCATAACTTTTTATGTGATCATAATAGACATGACATCATCACTATTATCATCTGAAATGGTAGATTATTACTTGTATCATTGGTTTCTTCTCAACCTAGAATGTTAGGGAGAGGCTATTGGAGTCTCTTTGTCTTTCTACATGACTAAATAATAATAAGCATTAATTGATGGAGCAAAACACATCAGTAAACATTTTCTTCAATCTTGTTGTAGATTCATCAATACTTTCTTCCAACATTAGGAGACATGAGCCTTAACTTTTTATGTGATCATAATAAACATGACATCACCACTATTATCATCTCAAAATGGTAGATTATTACTTGTATCATTGGTTTCTTTTCGGTCTCTTTGTCTTTCAACATGCCTAAATAGAGTCAAACGTCATGCAAATTGTTGTGTAGTGATTTTAAAGATTTGAAGATAACTTAGGTTTGTGGTTCTCAGTTTTGTAGACTGCTCGGTCTTGTGGACGCCATTAAAATCTTTCATTCATTCATTCACCATTGTTGCCTATATAAGCAACATTGTTGAGTTATGATTCCTTGTCCTTTGCCTAGCATTATCCACAATTTTTTAGGTATTTTAGAACTGTTTATATGCTCTCAAGATTTGTCTTCTTTCCAAACAATGTCTTAACATTTAAAGTCTTTTTTCAATGTCTATAGTCTTCACTACCACTACCATTCATGTAGTTAAATTGTACTTTACCTCCATTTCCAAATTTAGGAGAATTTAGGAATAATTTAGAAATGGGAGGAAAATCTATAGCTTTCTTTGCTAAGAATTTAGGAATAGCAATATTCAAATGATTGATTGTTGTGAAATTCAAAAATCTAAAATATTGAGATTTTAAGGTTTAGAGGGAAAATACTAAACAAAATTGTGATAGACTATAGTTCATTAATCATTACACAAAAGGTTTCATTGGATTTTATCATAGAAATTCAAAATCTAGTGAACATTAAATAGATCCTTGAAATTCATTTGAAATCGCCTACAAATTCATGCATACATGCTTGTACAATTTGCAATGGTAAAATACTAGGGTTTGTAACATATAAGTTTTGTAGGGATTTTAATGGTAGCTATGGTGTCAAGACTTTTCTTATTAGAAAAATATGAAGAAAAGAAGTTGAAAGTCTAAGCTGGCCATAGTTGATGTCATAGTTGAAAAACTCGGACTCGGCAATAACTCGGCACACCCAATTTTTTTTAAAACTCGGGACTCGGCAAAAACTCGGGGAAAAACTCAGCAATAACTCGGCAAATTTATCGAACATTTGAAAATACACAATTTTTAAAAATATAGAACATATTACTGATTTCATCATATATAAGTCAAAATTAGAGTTCAATACATATCAATCATCAATGTATCAACTGATTTCATCACATATAAATCAAAATTAGAGTTTAAAAGTTAAAACCTTAGAACATATCAATCATCAATGTATCATAGACCAAAAAACAAGTTCGACTTCTCAATACATATCAACTTCAAGTTTTTGTATCAATAAAAATTATCTATCCTAAATTTCTTCTACGACTGAAACTCAAAAGTTTTTGTTGCTGCTGTGTGGGTGGTATTGAAGTAGATGGTATAGCTGCAATGTCCTCAATAGAAGCCTCAACAGGTGCCCCAACAGGGGCCTCATCCATAGTGATAGGATCAAACTGCGTGTGTGAAGAAACAACCTCTATTGGCTGACCAAGCTCGCCTTCTTCCTCCTCATATGCTGCCACCTCTGCTTCCCATTCAGCTGCCTCTCCCTCCCTCTCCATCTCAGCAAACTCATCATCACTCATCCATGGTTCCACATTGACCTCATCAGGCTCAGCAATCCAATCTGAGTATGGATCAATGTCATCAAGGTCAAGTGCTTCATGTGAACTCAACCCTTGTACCTTCTTCTCATGCAACTGAAGTTTGTAGCGCACGTAGACAAGGTCATTCAAACGCTTTTGAGTCAACCGATTGCGCTTCTTTGTGTGAATGGCCTCAAAGACACTCCAGTTGCGCTCACAACCAGATGCACTACAAGGCTGAGATAAAATGCGAATGGCAACCTTTTGAAGATTAGGTGTTGTGGCACCATAATCTGGCCACCACAAATCTGCAAGGATAACAATTGCCATTTATAACTCGGTAAGGATTTAACAAACTTAAACATTAACATAATGTCATAAATAGTAAAATAATATTAAACACATGAATTTGTTACCTGGTTGTAGAGTGTCTCTCCTACGAATGCAATCTTTGGAAGAAAACAATGGCCCTGCCCTTCAGCCCTCTTATAGCTCTGTATCTCATCAAGTATGAGATCTCGAAGGTCATCATCGCTAACCAATCTCTCAATACATGTATTGAGGCCAACTTGAACCTCTGCATCTGCTTTGAAAGTAGGAGAGAAATAAAACTTGGGGTTCAAAAAGTAGGCAGCTGCATGAATATGTTGGTGGAGTTGTCTGTTCCACCTCCGATCTATTATGCGCCATATGGGTTCATATTTGGTCTTGTTTGACCCATATAAATGTTGAATTGCCTCTTTGGCCTTATCCATGGCCTCATATAGATACCCCATGGGGCTTTTATCCCCATCCACCAATCGTAGAACTCTAACCAACGGTTTCGACACCTAAAATATGAAAAATTTAACAAAATCAGCAAGTTGTAATATTAGAAAGCAAAAAAATAAATCATCAATAAATGTTTGAAAACTTACTTTGATGATCTCCTCCATTTGTTTGGCAAATCTATCATCAAAAATGGTCTTCTTGACTGTATTTGCTTCAGGCTTCTTGGAATAAGGACTCTCAAGCCATTTTTCACTCGCAAACATGCGCTTGAGGTTGGGCAATGTAGCTAAAATGCTTTGCAAGGTGAGGAAATTGGTGGCAAAGCGAAGCGTGTGACTCTTTATCGCACGAGATCCTTACCATCAGTGTGCTCTCTCATGAGACTTAGGACCCATGTGTGATTGTAGATGTACTTTGTGATATTCCTTCCATCTTCAATGACATTCTTCACCCAACTTATTTTCCCTATGTCCTCAAGGAGCAAATCAAGACAGTGGGCAGCACAAGGGGTCCAAAATAATGTAGGATGACTCACCATTAGAAGTTTACCGGCAGCCACATATGCAGTTGCATTGTCAGTCACAATTTGAATTACATTTTGAACTCCCACTTCCATCACCACCTCATCCAACATGTTGCACAAGGTCTCTGCATTTTTTGTTTCATTGGAGGCATCAACTGATTTTAGAAATACCAATTGTCCCCCTGAAGCCACTAGAAAGTTGATGAGTTTCCTATTTCTGCCATCCGTCCACCTAGTAGATATAATGGTGCAGCCATTCTTTTCCCAATTTCTCCTTTGTTCCTCCACTAGTTTGTGTGTGTTTTGGATCTCATTTTGCAATAATGGCCCACTCAACTCATAACGACTTGGGGCCTTGAACCCCTTACCTACCACAGTCAATGCAGTGACCAACTCTTCCCAATAAGGACTAGAAGCAACATTGAATGAAATATTGTTGTAGTACCAAAATCTAGCACATGCCAACTTCGCCTCATTTTGCAATTCTCTATTCCAAGAAGTACCTTCCAATGAAGGTTGTGCACTAGGAGTATTACGTGGAACAAAAAAATTAGAATCGAGGCTGCCCACACTTCCAGTTCCTAATCCTCGTATTCGTGGCCCAAGAGAAGAACCTCCCATAGCCCTATGTGACCCTGTAGAACTGAAATCTGCATATGGGGCTGCCATTGCCTCTACTGCTCTCTTTTTACTTTCCTTCGTTTGGTCATATGCTGCAAGGAGTGCTTTGGCCTCCATCTCAACCTCTTCAGGTGCCTTTTGACATGGTGTAACATCTCGACAAGGGATTCGTGCAAGGTGGTATTTCAGCCAGTTTATGCCACCAAAATAAGACAAAGTGCAATGGTTGCAAATAACCTCTCCTCGTGCTGCACCTGGTGTTCCATGTTTCCAGCAAGGATCTTTTGGTTTGCCACCACTCTTTTTACTTGCAGAAGCCATATTCTTTTAGCAAATTATGAACGTAAACCTGGCAAAAGGGAGACAACATTGAAATTCGAAACAAGGTAATCCATGTCCATGATTCCATTTAAATTTTAAACATTTTTTCATAATGTAGTTTCATAAAGAGATAAATTATTAACAATTATTCTCTCTTCTCATTTTATTATGGAAACAAAATTTCTTTTGTTGGTTTGAAATTTGAAATGTAATATTTTATTATTATATAATAAATATTAAATATAATAATATTTTAATTAATTATTTTTTGTTTATTGATTTATAAATATTAAAAGATATAAAATTTTAAAGAATATTTGTAAAAAAAAATTAATATATTATATAGAGTCTAGACGTCAGTAATTAAAAAATTGAATTTTTTTAATTTATTTTATTTTTAAGACTTATAATTTAATATATTTGTAAAAAATAATAAATATATATTATATAAGGTTCACCGTTCAAGTATTTAAACTTTAAGTTTAATATTTTAAATTATAAGTTTTAAAAATAAAATAAAATAAAACTTATAATTTAAAATATTAAACTTAAAGTTTAAATACTTGAACGGTGAACCTTATATAATATATATTTATTATTTTTTACAAATATATTAAATTATAAGTCTTAAAAATAAAATAAATTAAAAAATTTCAATTTTTAAATTACTTAGAGTCTTATATATTAAAAATAAAATAAATTAAAAAAATACAATTTATTTGATACTTTTACATATATATTATATATTAATTTTTAATCTATTAAAATTTAAATTATAGCCTATAGGTATTATGTTTTATAAATATATATTATATTTTAATTTTCTTACAAATCTATTAAAATTTAAATTATGGATATTAAGTTTTTATAAATAATAAATAAAAAATAAAACCTAGATTCGACTATGTTCATGTCGATTTTTGCTAAGAAACTTTTTGTTCAAAAAAATCAAATTGCAGGCAAATTTGTTTTTGAGAAAACCTGTTTCTTGTTGTGCCCTCGTCGATTTTCCTAGTCGTCGGCCCTTTCTTTGTCTGGCGCGTCCTTTTTTCCTGCACGCGCACATCGTCTTTCTTAGGTCGCGTCAAATTTATGGGTTATTTGCCCTCGTTTTTCCTTGCGGTTGCTCTGGAGCGACATGAATAAAAGCTAACATGTTAAATGACTGACGCTCGACGCCTTTTGTTTTATTATTTGCTAAAAAAAATTAGGGTAAACGAAATAAAATATCACTATGGTTTTTTAGCCGCGTTTTTCGGCTGAGACATGCGATTTTTCGCGTTTTTAACTGGTTAACTCGCTGCGAGTTTTTCACATTACTCGGCGGCAAGTTTTTACGCGATTTACTCGCCCACTGATTTTTCATACGATTACTCGCGAGTTGTGCGAGTTTTTCAACCATGGTTGATGTGACCCTTGTAGCGTCATCACAACACTTAGGTGTTGTCCAAGGATTGGGGTGCTAGCCCTAAACACCTTTTTAGAATAAAACTTTGCTAGGGTATTGGTTGATCCTTGAATGGATGGGCTTGGTGTGTGATCCTGAGAGTAGTCCATTGGTTCTTCAATGTAACTATGGTAGAGGTAGCATATGGAATGATTAGTTTCAATGAACTTTTTGAACGACCAAAGGTTTTGAAAGCCATGAATAACCTCCCATTCAAAAAAGCTCAACTTGGTGGCTCACACCTAGAATGAATAGAAGAAGAATGCTGGAATTAGTAATGCTTCATTTTTTCTATTCATTGGTTAGGGAAATTCATTGCTTACCTCACCAAATACAATCCTCCAGGCTGAGTGTCTATCAAAAATTGAATTGATAGAAAAATAAGGCTTAGTTTTACCTTAGGTTTTTCTTGTTAAATTAAAAACATTTATTATATTAATATTCACAAACTTAGAACTATTATTTATATTCTAAGTTACCGGGTTCGGCCCTGGGAGGCCCGGGTTCGATTCGGGTTCGATCCGGGTTCGAAATTCGGGTCCGGTTCGCCCTAATTCGCCTAGGGTTCAAAAATCTGCCTGTGGGTTCGAACCGGGTTCAGAACCCGGACTATGGGTTCGACAATTCGAACCCGGTTCGAACCCAGGTAGAATTGCACGCCCAGGCGGACGTAAAAGCAGGAATTTGGATTTTTTTAATAATATTTTTAGTCTTTGTTGCCTTTTTAGTATCTTTTTGTTCTTTCTAACCCTAATATGTGCCTCTAAAACATGAAATAGGTAAAGTGATAGTCATTTACCAATTTGTGAATGAAAAAAAAGGATCTTTTGCCTCCATTGCTGAACTTTCAGAATACACCACCATATTATATATTTCGGGAGAGTGCCAAGATCAGATCAAGATATAGAAAACGAAATCATAACGATCCTCAAAAGTATTAACATAATGCAGCCCATATATTATTGTTCAAACTGGACTCTCCTACTCAAATGAAACCAGACGCTGACACACACAAGCACAAAGAGAAGGGCGCACCAGCAAACAGCAAATAACAGTAGCATTGATCAGAAGAAATTGTGAGCAGGAGTTTTCTGGAACAGTCGAGGCCAGAAACCCCCAAATTGAAGCTTACGGACATCAGTAAATATGAGAAACTAGACCATCAGTAAATCAAAGGTTGCAAAATTTTTTTTTGAAAGGTATTTCTTACTGTTTCATGTGGGTACACACAAGCACTCTCCTCACAGGGTACCTAGGGTGCCGGGGTTGACCCTGGGCGAGCCCCAGGATGTCCCAAATATAAATATAAATATAAATTTAAAATTAAACTTAAATATGGTGGTGTATTCTGAACTTAATTACTGCTGCAAATCTGTATGTATTTCTGATTTTTATATGTTTTTGTATTACTGAACCCAAAACGAACCCAAATTAAAAAAAAAAAAATCCCGAACCGGCGAACCGGGTTCTTGAACCCGAACCCGAACCCGAACCCAAAACCGAACCGGTAACTTAGTTTATATTTAATATATTTAGGTAAAGTTTTAATTCTTTTTTTTTCAAATTTTATATTTGAAATTTATTTAAGTTCTAATATTAAAAAAATTATTGAAATTTTAATATTTTAAATTTAAATTTAATATAATATATTTAAATAAAAATAAAAATTGGAGAGGCCCCTTGGTGTAGACTGAATGGTGAAGCTATTGAAAGATATGGATGATGGTCACATTTTTAAACCTTGCTTAATATGTGCCAAGTAGTGGGGCCTTTGTAGGTTGTGGTTGAGGAGTTATAGTAGCTTACTCACTTCTATTATTGTTAGGATTTACCGGCAGGAATGAGGAGATCAAATTACCAATTAAATGCAGATTTAAACAACAAAACATAGGAATAAAAATTACAGAGGCAGAACAACAAATTTTTTTAATGTGGTTCACCCTTTCCTGGGCTACATCTACAGACAACAACAGTCCAATTTTATTCAACTTAAAGCAAAATTACAAATACAATAAACTTGCAGCAAACAGCGGCAACGTGTAACATAAATGTACACCATTCCTCACGAATTCCATTGCTGAAATCTTCACGCACTCTGCTATGTGTGCCACCATGAACCTGCAGTAATCTCTACATTTTGAGCACGACTTGCAGCAACAAAACTTCAACTTCACGTGGCTGTTTGTTTCCCACGTGCGCCTTGCTGTTGGCTGTTCACACATCTGCGGCCCTTCATTTCGACGCAGAAAATAAAACTCATAACTTCAGGCAGTTTTACAACTGTTTCTAATTGAATTACATTGGGAGTTTTTAAAAATTTTTCCTTTAAAAAATATATGGAATTTTTGCTTTAGGGGCGTTGCCCCTAAACCCCCACCATGGGCTCTGCCTACAAGTCCTTGCCAGGGGGGTGGTCCCCCCAAACCCTAGAGGAGGAGGTCTGCCCCCCCTGCACTTCCTCGTTAACTAATTTGGGGGGAAACCATGCCGGACAAAGTGGCCAAAATTTAAACTCTAAAGTCTGAGCAGGCTCCATAGACCAACAAATATAAACCCCAAAGTAATTGTTCCAAAAAAGAAAAAATTACAGATTTATATTATTTGAATTTAATTATGAATTGTTTCTCAAATTTTATTAGTTGACAAACTTGTTTCAAGTTCTTTATTGATTGCAATCCTTGGGTTGTTAGTTCTTGATATGTAAATTCTTCATATTATTTGAATGTAATCCCAAATTCTTTATTGGTTACAATCCTTGGGTTGTTAGTTCTTGATATGTAAATTCTTTGTATTATTTGAATGTAGTCCCGAATTCTTTGTTGGTTGCAATCCTTAGTTCATTAGTTTTTGATAATGCAAAACCTGTAACTTTTGTGCTTAAGTTCTCTACTAGTAGAGAATTTTGAAGGATATTAGTTCCTTAACTTTTTCTCATTTGGCATGGAATGTGTACACTGTAGAAATTATTAGTTTGTATGTTAGTTCAGCCACTCTATATAGAAGTGTGGTTTCTTTATTGTTTTAGCAATAGATCCCTATCTTTGCAGAAATCTCTTTAAAGTTCAGAATGAATTCTTACCTTATCCTTCCCGTTCAATGCTTCTTTATGAACTAAAAAGACACCCTCTTCTCATTTCTTTGACTTGTGTTAACAAAATATGGATAATTTAAATTCCTTTGTAATATCTTCACTTAATATGTGGATCATTTAAGTTACTTTGGATAAAGCTTGTTTGAATGTAGTAAACTGACTTCCTACCTTACATTAGAAGCTAAGCTATTGGTTTGGGTTGGAGAGTTCGGTTCGCAGGTTTGGTCAAAATTTTTTTTGGGGTTGGGTTCGTTTTGGGTTTGTCCATACAAAAACATATAAAAATCAGAAGTATATACATATTTACAACAGTAGTTAAGTTCCAAATACCACACATACCATCATATATTGTATATTAAACAAAACCACCATAAAAATAGAAAATATTAGAATATCAATTAGTCATCGAATGTCATGATATGTATTATATATTAAATTAACTACATTGCTGCATTTCTCTTTGTTGGAAAGCTTTAAGTAACATCAAGGGAAGATTGTCCAATTGGATGACAATATTGTAGATGAAGACTTGTAGGCAAACTTGAAAACTTGGAGAGTACTTGGCAAATCAAATGAATTCAGTGGGGATTGAGGGGCAATGCCTTTGGCGGGCTTCCTATCGCGATAAAGGGCGGGGTTGAGGGGTGGAGCCCCTGCCACCTGGCCCAAATTAAGACCTCCAAAACCGCACAAACTTTATGGCGTACATCATTTTGCATTCACAATAAGACGCAAATTAAGACCTTCAAAACCACACAAACCTTCATGGCGCACATCATCTTAGCGTTTTGGGGGCGAATGTCACTTTTTAGAGTCTAAAAAATTTTAAGTTATTTTTGAAAAAGGTAAAATTCGCTTGTTTTCTGTGGAATCCACCCAAATTCCCCCCCAGGTTCGCCTGGGACAGACCCACAAACTGTGGGCGGGACCCTGCCTGAACCCACCAGGGACCAGATCTGGACCCTAAACCCGGGCCAGATCGGACCGGGTCTTGAGCTGTGTAGGGGCCGGACCGGTAACATAGATTAGACGTAATAATAATAACACATACACACAAAATCCACCTTATAATGTGATATAATGCTGTACATTATAAGGTGGGTTGGATAGGTCAATTTATTTTTATGAATTTTGTGGACAGAAGGGGATTGGAAATTATATACATTTAATAGAAGAAAGTTATAGAACAACATATTTTATATCTTTACAATTATATGATTGAAAATTTTAATATCATCAAACATTCTGAAGAGCTGAAATTCAAATAACACTAAAGTTTATGATATTTATAATTCCTGTTTGTATTGGCCCAAATAATTTTATGTTAATGACAAATCTTTTCCAATCACCACTAAGTCTATAACAGCCTAACAATTTAGGTGGGTCCAAGCCCTTCAACTACCATAGCTAGAAGACAATATTTTAATATTTGGATGCAAGTTTTCACAATCTACTGTAATACAGTTGCATCCAGATGGATGTTTTGTGCAAATGGGAACCTGTAGATGCAGAAATCTAATATTGTATACACTTGCATATAAGTGCACATACTAATCTCTCCCTGATAGGAGGACAATTTTTGTTTCTCAGTCTGATTGAAATAAACTCAGTATTATAGGCACATGCACACAAACCATTCATTTCTTGCTTCTGCAAGAGTAATTGCAACAAACATTGTCAAGCTCAAAAGCAAAGGGAAGTCAAAGGTGAAGATTTTGACTCTAGAAAAGGCGAAAGAAGAGAGTAAATACAACAGAGATAAAGAAGACGTGGATGCATGAATCTGGAAATCCAGGTGAACATTTACAATCAAGTCTCATTTCAATTTGCCTGTCAGAATTTGTTGACAGATGCACTGTTGGTCTCACAAGTGTAGGAAGCAAGTCTTCCAGTAACTGCAATAAACTAAAATTCTATTTGTAATATATATAGAAAAAAGTAGCCTACAAAAACCAAAGGGATGATGATTGAAGACAGGCCCAAAGACTAAAGAAAGAAAAAATGGAGCCCAAAAGAAGATTGCTCAAGTGTCTTGCAAGGAAAGATGCACTGATTGCACAATTGTAATAAAGTGATTATTCAGAAGACAATACTGGGCTTTGCTTTTTTATTAGATTGTTCAATCTTAAGTTAATAACAGGGACCAAAACAGAAGTAAGATGCATAATGTTTGATTATTACTGAAAGTATTAGAATGGGATAATTAAGTAACAAGGTACAGGAGAAGATCACTGAAAGATATGGCGAGATTTCAAGAGTCTTTAGCTGAGCTTTTAATTATGCACTAAAATTTATAAGGTGGAATTACCAAATTGCATTTGTGAAGAATTCCAGGTTCAGAAAAAAATTGGAAAGACAACTGCTAAAAAAAGTATCTGTTTCATGTATGGAGGAATACCAAACTAATGCTTGAGCAATAGTGAATTCCAAATCCTAACAAGTGTGGTTACATACATGGCAAAATGAAATTCAATAAAAATATGAAGGATGGAGTTTAGCACATCATAGAGAAACAACAAAAAGCCATTGCAGTCAAATGGGAGAGGCAATGAGGAATTCTCACAGAACATAGGGGTTTTATAGTATGGAGATGAATTGTTAAGGACAATATGGGAAGTAAATCTTTGAAGAAGATTATAAATTTGAAAGTTGAGCAAAGCATAGACTTGCAACTTTGAGGGGATAAATCTGATCAATAAATTAAACTCACATTGTCAACAGAGTGAGGGAGGGACAAAAATAAGAGCATCCATATCTACACTTTTAACTTCCTTCATGTTTCTTCAGATAGCCTGCAGTAGTAGAGTTGACCACGTTTTGAAACCAACATCTATTAAGTTAAAATATTTGCAAACAGAGTTAATTGTGATTTCAAGATAATATTAAAGTAAGCACAATAGGCTTGAATGATGATTGATAGTTCGCCAAAAGTCTGAGAAGCACTCTGCATAAAAGGCAAGTTGCGATAGACACTCGTTGTTTGAAATGGCTATCTTTAAATGGTCTCCACTATCTGTAGATGTCTTCTGTATCACTGTGGTAATCCTCACTTTTTGAAGGAAGATGAATCCAAGCACTACTAACAAGGAGGGTGGCAGTCAACGAAAGAATTCACATGGTATAAAATTGTGAATCCTTGTAATAAAAAAGCTTGTTTGCATCAAGCTCCAATAATGATGGGAAGTAAGCACATTACGAGAGCAATGGGTTATAAGGAGAAGTATTTCTAAGGACCAAAGTGTGAGGGATAGATAATAGTTTTGGAGTTTAGATAGAGAAGATATGCATCAAATTTGTTTGAAGGATACTCTTATGACTGTTTGCTTACGTTAGATCACATGGCGATCAATTGGCTGAAGATTATGGAACCAAAACCTCAGATCCATATAAAATGGTGGGCTTAATAATGATGTCAAAGGGGAGAATTTTAGCATTTGGGTGAGATGCCTTGGAAATGAATCTAAAGAAGCATATCCCTTACAATATTGTGATCAAGAGGCAGGTTTAGAGTTAAAAGATAGACCTGTAAATCATATGCCAAGGCAACTATATGCTGTAGTGATTCAATAGGCCCCTTTCATATGGTGAAAGGAAGTTTGATAGGTCTTTTGTGGAAGTATTGAAGAACACACTCTCAATCTTACTAGATGTTCACTGATCCGTAAGGATGCAAGTAGTTGTCTAAAACAATTTCCGTAAATTTGAAATTATCAAGTACTACTTGTTTTGTCATAGTCAAAATTACTGGTTATGCACGGCTGGTGATTGCAAAAATTCTGGTTTAACAAAACTGGCAATTCTGTTATGCAGCAGTGAATATATAACCATCTCTGTGGTTTTGTTATTGCCTCTATGAGTACGTAACTGCCAAAACAGGGAAAGTGGTGGTTTTGTCATGATGCAGGGAATGAGTCTGTGAAACAAGCAATCATGACTTTTGGTGTTTCAGATCACACATGGAGGTTTCTAGTGCACGGGAAATCCTTCTGAGACGTTATTAACAGACATGAGGAGGACATTGGTCAGGTTCAGAGGTTGGAGAATTCAATTGTAAGCAATTAGACAAAGAAGAACTGAGTTGTTGTAACAGAGAAAGTTTGACAGTGCACAAAGAACAACTGTATTGTTGTGATTACTACCTGTAATTTGTTTTCCATCTAATATTGAAAGGTAGACGATCTGTTTGGCCACTACAAGCTGTTTTTTCCTTCATCTGATAGGTATCCAGGGTAAAATCTGAGTACTGTGCATGTGTATTCAGTTGGATGTTTATTTCCATTTTGCACAATCAACTCCCTGCTAGGACAGTGTTCTAACATTCTAATAAGAGTAATAATAAAAATTCAGTGATTCTTAGTTTCTTTAAACTGTTCGATGAAATTACAGAGCATTTTGGTATTCGAGCAGGTTACTAACTGTGGGAAAGTTGCGTGGAATTGAATCATATCACAGTGACAAGGTCTTTAGAGGATCAGAATTTACTTCCTTCAATTGCGAGATTGGAACACACATTCTGGACATTGGAACCTACAATCCAGAGATTGGATCAAAGCGATAAGGTTGGAAAAAGATATAAATGCTCTGGTGTCTGCCTTGGAAAGCCACATGGGACAAGTAATGAAGACTCACCTATGGATAACTCAGCAATGAAGCATGACTTGGCAACAAGTCCAAATTTCTCCAGAACAATCATCCACAACCATATTGGTGTGTGCTCCAGCCAAGAAATTTTAATATTGGAGACGATGGAGAAGGAACAAGGGTGACAAGGAGAACTTTTGGGACAAAAAAGATGCTGTGAGGAGCAATTGTTATCAGAAACTCCATTCAAGTTTGAAACTAAAGTAGAAATCAAAACTTTTGAGGTTCAAATAAATGCAAAAATATTATATTCTTGGTTAAAGCAAATGAAAGTATACTTAATTTTCTTATTGTGAGTGGGACACAGGATTTCTTTCGCTTGACTCAAGATGACTGGTCATGGTCTTCTATGGTGGGGAAGCCTTGCTTCTTGTGATAAGAGAATAAAGCCAATATTGTGTAGTTGGGAGGGTTTCAAGGATTTGTTTATGTAGAAATTTCTATCCAATTGGACATAGAACTGACCAAAAGATTAAGTAGTTGTATTATAGACATGGTAGTAGGCAAACTGTGCAGGACTACACGACTGAATTTTGGAGAAAAGCTATTTTGTTTGGCATGGACTTGGAAGAGGAGGATGTCCTCACCAAATATATTGGTGGGCTGCACTCAAATCTTAGGAGAAGAGCCATCATCACAAAGTCAAAGAATCTAGATGAAGCATCTGTTTTGGTGTACTGCATGGAGGATGGAAAGAAGAGGGTTAAGGAGAGCCTTCCATGCAAGCACTCCAAGAAAAGCAATTGATAAGTTAAAAAGATTTGATGCTTCTGTTCATCAATATAAGGACCCCAAAAATCGTTCTTCTCACTGTAATATTGATGGTCATACTAACAGTAAGTATCGGAGGTTACATCTTGAGTTGCACCCAAAAAAAAGGCCAAGGAAGACTCCGAAAAGCCCATGGCCACCATCTAAGAAGAGGTGGAAATTGAGGATAACTCAGACGTAGAGGAAAGACTTGGATGCATAGCCACAACTACAAGGACCATAGTTTCAGACAAAGAATTAAAACTGAAAAAGTGATGAACTGACTATTCACTCTCAAACTTCAAGTGAAAAAAAACAAAGGCATATGAACTTGTAGATCTCAGTTTCCAATGCAATTTGATTTCAGTGGATGTATTTAAGAAACTTGGTTTGAAGACATATGATCATCTTCATCTATATCCATTGGGTTGGGTGGAAAAAGGTATTGAGATTCAAGTTACAAGAAGGATGTAAAATTTAGTTTGATATAAGCCCCCAATATTTTGATGGAGTATAGGCTGATGTGATTGAACTTGACACATTTGATATTGTTCTTTGGGGGCCATATTTGTATGTTAGTGATGTTATATTCATGAGAAGGGCTGACAATTATGGGTGGGCCAAGGATGAGATAAAATACATCATCAAAGGACTCCAAAACAAAGTGAAAATTGCCATGGTCAGTTCTAACTGAGCTATCAAGTTGATTGTTGAAGGATAGGCAAGATGATGGTACTGGGAGTTCTTTAGTGCCTAATACTAACAAGCAAATTAAGGGTTTAGATAGGCTGGCACTTTTTAGGAGGATTTTCTTAAATCCAAGAGGCTGAGGTAAGTAAAACCTGAGATTCACTCTCTGTTGGGATCTCCTCTACCAAATATTGGCTTGTAAAGATAAACTTTTAAAGAAGAGTTATTAGAACAAGGAGCGAATAGCCCAAGCACCTCACCATGTGGGTCAGCTATTGTCATTCATGGGGAAAAAGGATGGCTATTGGGAAATGTGTATAGATTATCAGGCTCTCTACAAGATCACCATTAAGAATGGCTATTCCCTCTCGTGAATAGATGACTTGTTGGACTCGTTGCTGTTGATAAAAGAGCTGCGTGAGTAATCTCCAGGCGCACAAGAAGAAGATAAAACTGAATGTAGCTTATAAGCTATTCAATTATATATATATATATATATATATATATATATTTATTTGAGATATCGATTTAATGAAGGGGCCGACTTCATCACTATTATATGTAATTAAATAAATGCGATTTTATTTAATGATGATTTATTTGAGGCCGACCCTAGAAGTGGCACGACTTTTGAAAAGATGTCCTTCTTGGTTGAGCCGACCTCTCATACCAAAAGGCGTGATTCTTACCTTGATGAATATAAATACTGGGTGCTTCTCATTCATTCAATCATCACCTTGATGAATATAAATACTGGGTGCTTCGCATTCATTCAATCATCAAGTTCATTTCAGCAATTGTTCTAGGAGAAGTTCACACCATTGCAGCAGATCGATTGGAGTTATTCTTTGTATCTTTGCATCTAGGAGAGGTGCTGTTCATTGCATGATATAGGCATTACTTTATGCCTAAGTTGTAAGCAGATTTCTGCAACTGTTTATTCAATATATAGGAGATATATTGGCTGGGTTTTTCTCCCTCAAGTTGGAGGGTTTTCCCAGGGTATTGGCTGTGTTCTCGTGTTGTTTTTGAATTAATTTTTATACTCTAATCTGATCATATAAAATCTACATGGTATCAGAGCGGGTTTGAAGAGGATCTTGATCAGATTCGTATTTATCAGCCTTACCTTGTTGAATTCTCTCATCCTCATTCACTCGTCAAGATGGTGAATGGTCTTAAGGTTGAAGATAGGCTTGAGGGAGCATCAAACTTTACCTCGTGGAGATTCAGGATCATGCTCACCCTAGAGAAAAGCGAATTGGCAGAGTTCGTGGAGAGCTCCGCCCCTGAGCCTACGAAAGAGGAGGAAAAAGCCCTTTGGAAGAAGAAAGATACAAGGGCAAAGAAGATGTTGGTTGATTTGGTGAAGGATCATATTGTTCCTATTGTCTCCAAGTTAAGGACTACAAAAGAGATGTTCAAAACCCTAGAGGAGATGTACGAGATCAACAACACCAGTCGGGCTCTTGCATTGAAGCAACAACTTCATCACTTGAAGATGGCGCAGGGAGAAACTATCATCGCCTACTTTATGAGGATAACCGAATTGAGAGATCAGCTCTCATCTATTGGGCATGTGGTCGATAGCAAGGATCTAACCATGCTGGCTCTCAATGGTCTCCCCTCATCTTGGGAGTCTTATATTTAGGGAATCAGTGCGAGATTGAAGCTTCCCAAGTTTGATCGATTGAGGGCAGATTGCATTCAAGAAGAATCTAGGTTGGCTGCAAGAGGTATTGGGAAAAGTTCCGCCAATGAAGATCTTCATGTTCTTGCCACTCAATCCTCAAAGAAGAAAGGTGGGAAGAAAGGGTATTTCAAAAGAAACAGAGATAGAGGAGCTCATGGTGGCCCCGCATTTAAGAAGAAGAGGGACCTCTCCACGGTCCAATGTTTTCGATGCGACATGTATGGTCATTTTGCAAAGGAATGTCCTTCCAAGCCTAAGCAACAGGCTGCCTTTGCTAATGTTGATGAAGCCTCTATGCAGAAGGATACAAGTGAATACCTGTTCTATTAAGCCTTGTCAAGTAATGTATCTACCGACACCAACGCTTGGTTGATAGACAGTGGCGCCTCTTGCCACATCATTGGATTCAGGGAACATCTATTTGATTTGGTGATGAAAGATTCCAACGATCAAGTTATTATTGGAGATGACGCTAGTTACTCGGTAAAAGGAGCTGGGACTTCATCTCTACATTTGGATTCCAACGTCTCATTACTGTTGGATGATGTTCTATTCGTTCCAGGCATCAAGCGGAACCTTGTTTCCATATCAGCCTTGGAAGACAAGGGTTATCAAGTTGCCTTTTCTGAAGGCAAAGTTCTCATTTGGGTGAAGAACTCTAACTTCAAGATTGCCAGGAAGGTTGGAGTTAGACATGGGTGACTCTACAGGCTTTGCTCGCGCCCCATTCAGGCTTTAGTACATGACTCCGCAAGTTTGGGTGATCTTTGGCATCGAAGATTGGCTCACCTTCACTTTCGAGCACTACCAGTTATGGAGAAGATGGTCACAGGTCTCCCTAAGTTCAACTAGAAGCATGAAGGAACCTGCAAAGGTTGTGCTTTGGGTAAGAATACAAAAGGTCCATTCCATAATAGTGAAAGCGGATCCAAATGTATCTTAGATCTTATTCATTCTGACTTATGTGGTCCAATGTCTGTTGTGTCTTCGAGTGGTTTCTTGTATTACATTATTTTTATTGATGACTACTCTAGAAAGACTTGGATCTATTTCTTAAGGTCTAAAGAATCTGAGGAAGTATTAGACAGATTCAGAGAATTCAAAGCTCAGGTGGAGAATATGTCCGGGAAGAGGATCAAGATGTTAAGATCCGATAATGGAGGAGAATACACTTCTGTTATTTTCCACAACTTTTGCTGTGAAGCTGGGATTAAGAGGGAGCTTAGCGTTCCTTATAATCCTCAACAGAACGGTGTTGCGGAAAGGAAGAACAAAACTATTGTGGAAGCAGTCAAAGCCATGCTTCATGACCAAGACTTGCAAATTTCTCTTTGGGCTGAAGCATCCAGGACTGCAGTTTATGTACAGAATAGGAGTCCTCACAGAATCTTGGAGAACATTACTTCTGAAGAAGCATTCTCTGGGGTGAAACCTGAAGTAAGTCATTTGAGGATCTTTGGGTGTCTAGTGTACATTCATATACCTAAGGAAAAGAGGACAAAATTAGAACCTTCTGGCAAGAAGGGAATTTTGGTAGGCTATAGTGAGACTTCTAAAGCTTACAAAATCTATATTTCGGGTCAGAAGACTATTGAGATTAGTAGAGATGTTACATTTGAGGAGGATATTGCATTTAGAAGATCCAAGGGATCTCATATGGAGATTGATGAAGAAGAGCCTCCTCAGGATATGGAAGTTAACCATATTCCTGAGAATCAGAGGGAGGTTCTAGAATCAAAGGAAGATATGATGATCCAGTTGAACCCTTGGAGCCTACTGATGGGCCTGCACATATTGTGATTGGCAAGAAGAGACCTCTTTGGGCTAGGAAAGTTATGCAGGAGGCAAAAAGTTTTGCAGCCCCAAGAGGAACTTTCAGAGAAAGTAAGAGACCTCATAAGCTCTCCGGTTATGTAGCCTTGATGAGTCATATCATTGAGTCTGAGCCTTCAAATGTTGAAGAAGCTTCTAGTCAACAAGTTTGGAAAGATACTATGATTGAGGAGTATCAATCCATACTTAAGAATGATGTTTGGGATATTGTTCCTAGACTTGAAGGCAAATCCGTGGTGTCTTCTAAATGGCTCTTCAAAATCAAGCATGCGGTTGATGGGAGCATTGAGAAGTACAAGGAAAGATTTGTGGCTAGAGGGTTCTCACAAAAAGAGGGAGTTGACTATGAAGAAACCTTTGCTCCAGTGGCTCGTTATACTTTTGTTAGAACCATCATTGTGATTGCAGCATCTAGAGGATGGAAGATTCACCAAATGGATGTAAAGACAACCTTTCTTAATGGTGTCATAGAAGAAGAGGTTTACATTGAGCAGCCCGATGGTTTTGAGGTACATGGGAAGGAGTCTCATGTTTGCAAGCTGAAAAAGGCCTCGTACGGTCTTAAGTAGGCTCCTTGTGCTTGGTACAAAAGGATTGATCGTTACCTACTAAATTTGGGCTTCTCAAAGAATGATGCAAATTCTAACCTCTACTTTAAGGTGATAAATGGTGAAGCATTTATTTTGGTTTTGTATGTTGATGATTTGATTATTATTGGAGAAGAACACCTGATTCTAAAATGTAAGGAGGAGTTAGCTTCTGAGTTTGAGATGAAGAATCTTGGTCTCATGCATTATTTTCTTGGCTTAGAAGTTTGGCAAACGCCAGATGAGATGATTCTAAGTCAAGGCAAGTATACTATTGACATTCTGAAGAGGTTTGGTATGATTGATTGCAAACCTATGTCTACACCTATGGAAACAAACTTACATAAGTTGAAGGAGGCTGCGGCTAGTTCAGAACTGGTGGATTCTACGATGTATAGGCAGCTGATTGGTTCACTGATGTACCTAGTGAACACTAGACCTGATATCTGTTATGCAATGAGTGCACTTAATCAGTTTATGTGTGAACCAAGGCAGATACATCTTGTTGTAGCTAAACATATCCTGAGATACTTGTGTGGCACAGTTGGATATGGGTTGAGATATTCTACAGGCGTGGATTTAGAGCTGAATGGTTTTACTGATTCTGATTGGGCAGGGTGTCACAGATCGAAAGAGTACCTCTGGTTGTTGCTTCAGTTTGGGATCTGCTATGATATCTTGGTGCAACAGGAAGCAGTCTTCAGTGGCATTGAGTACAGCAGAGGTAGAGTACATTGCAGCTAGTGTGGCAGCTCGTGAAGCAGTATGGCTTCGTAAGCTCCTTGTAGGATTGTTTGGACAATTAATGGAGCCTACTATCATTCATTGTGATAACCAGAGTTGTGTGAAGCTTTCTGTCAATCCTGTGTTTCATGACAAAACAAAGCATGTTGAGATCAAATATTGTTATATCAGAGATATGGTATTGAGGAAAGCTATATAGTTGAGGTATATCAACATTGATGAGCAAACGGCAGACATTCTCACCAAGCCTCTATCCAGGATAAAGTTTGTGTACTTTCGAGATAAGCTTGGTATGGTGGAGAATACAGCCTTAACTGAGAAGGAGTCTCAGTATCAGTGATCCTCTTTAATGAGTTCTCTGTGAGAGAAGTTCGAGGTGAAATCCCTTGGTAATGAGTTCTTCTCTGCAAGAGAAGTTCGAGGTGAGATCCCTTGGTTATGAGCTCTTCTCTGCAAGAGAAGTTCGAGGTGAAATCCCTTGTTTCCACCCTCTAGGAGAGCCATGGTGGATGTCATGTGTGTGACTCCATGACAACATCACGTGAGGGAGTTCGTGATGATTTACTTGTACTTGTGTTTCACCCTCTGGGAGAGCCATGGTGAAAGTCACAGTGAGGTGACAACATCACATTGAGTGATGAACACTTGTACTTACTATCTATGGAGGTAGCCATGATGGTTGATATCACGATGAGGTGATATCTGATATGCTTTCACGATGAGGTGATAAGCTCTTTTCATGGATTGAGCCATGTTGATTAAACATCACTATGAGGTGATACATTTCTTTGTACAGCTGGAAGTATTCCTCCCTAGTTGAGAGGGAGTGTTGATTATAAGACAATTGCGTGAGTAATCTCCAGGCGCACAAGAAGAAGATAAAATTGAATGTAGCTTATAAGCTATTCAATTTTATATATATATATATTTATTTGAGATATCGATTTCATGATGGGGCTGACTTCATCACTATTATATGTAATTAAATAAATGCGATTTTATTTAATGATGATTTATTTGAGGCTGACCCTAGAAGTGGCGCGACTTTTGAAAAGACGTCCTCCTTGGCTGAGCCGACCTCTCATACCAAAAGGCGTGACTCTTACCTTGATGAATATAAATACTGGGTGCTTCTCATTCATTCAATCATCAAGTTCATTTCAGCAATGTTCTAGGAGAAGTTCGCGCCATTGCAGCAGATCAGAAGTTTCGTTTTGCAACAGCAGATCGATTGGAGTTATTCTTTGTATCTTTGCATCTAGGAGAGGTGCTGTTCATTGCATGATATAGGCATTACTTTATGCCTAAGTTGTAAGCAGATTTCTGCAACTGTTTATTCAATATATAGGAGATATATTGGCTGGGTTTTTCTCCCTCAAGTTGGAGGGTTTTCCCAGGGTATTGGCTGTGTTCTCGTGTTGTTTTTGAATTAATTTTTGCACTCTAATCTGATCATATAAAATCTACAGTTGCAACAAGTGAAATATTTCACAAAATTGGATTTAAAACCAGGTTACCATTAAGTATGAATGGAGGAGGATGCATGGAAGATTGCTTTTTAAATGAGCGAGGTTCTATGGAAGGTTAGTTCTTGCTGTTGCTTTTTGTAATGGACTTGTAACTTTTTTTGTATTTGAGGATTGATGTTTTGAGAGGTCTCATAGATATGCCATACTTCTATCTACTAAATGGTTCACTGGTATGGTAACTGATGGTGTGATGACAGCTGATCAAGAATTGGACCTGCAAGGCCTATATATCTATGGGGGTCTGACAACCTCATTTATTCCTTCTGTTCAATTTCTCTCTTTGTCAGTCAGGGTCTGAAGCAGCAATAGTTGTAACACAAGCTGGGGGAGTTGGCAGGTAGGATTGCTTCATGTTTGATTGCTTATCTATTCATTAGGATGTACGTAATATGCTCTGGATCAGGTTTGAATCAAGGATGAGTAACTATATGCTTCGAGTTGAGGAATCACTCGCTTTTTAGTCACATGGGAGGAACGCCAAAACCACTTAAAACCAGTTTTGCAAGTTTTTAAGGATAAATGTTAAAGCTCTTGTGCAACATGAAGAAGTACAAGTTTGCAAAAGAATCTTGGTATATTTGGGTCATGTAGTTGGATGATTTGAGAGGAGAGTGGATCCCACAAAGGTGGAGACTATCACAAGTTGGTCAACTCTAAAGAGTGCCATAGAGACCAGGATTTTTTTAAGTGTCTTCCAATATATGCATAAGTTCATCCATCTTTATCTTCTATGGTTGCTTCCTTAAAGTCGGTTGCAGCCATGATTAAGAACTTTCAATGGGGTAAGATACATGATTGTTTGAATTGTTGAAGTATAAGATTAACCATGATCTGGTGTTAGTCCTACCTAACATTCTTCTGCTCTAATCATTGCCTGGTGTTGGTTGTACCTAACATGCATCTGCTCTAAGCATTGTCTAGTGTTAGTTCTACCTAGCAATCATCCACCCTTTGAGGTTGAGACCATTGCTAGTGAATATGCTATGGATGCCATCTTGCTACAGGGAGGTAAACTTGTTTGTTATCATTCAAAGGCATTAACTTTAGCTGTTAGGAAATATCTAGTTTATGGTTGGGAGTTATATGCTCTAATTCAGCCTGTTAAATAATGGGGACATTATTTTTTTGGAAAAGAAGCTATTTGGCATATTGACTGTTAGTTATTATAGTATTTTTTAAACCCAGAGCCAGTTGCTACAAATACACTAATTAGATGGGATTTTTGCAACAATTCTAATTAGCCACTGAGCATATGAAAGGAAATACTGATTTATTGATAGAGATGCTAAGCCACCGATCCCTAAGCCTATATTAGATTTCATCATGATGGCTCAATATGAGCCTTTCACAAAAGAGGGCCTATAGAGAAGAATATGAACATGACCCAAATGTTGTAGAGAAGTATAGGCAGCTACAAGAACAAGAGTTTCTCAAGAATGAAAGGGACTTATATCTCAAGGATGGACGGCTGTAGAGGTTGGACAATTGTGTGTGCCAAGGGCACATAGGGTTGTACTCACGAGGGAGGGACATATCTCCAAAACGGCAAGTCAATTTGCTGTTGGTAAAATGGCAGCTATTTACAAAGGTAGTATAAACGCAAGCAGAAGTGGCAAGATTTATTAGGGGATGCAAGTTCTGTGGCACTAGAAAATCTAAGGTTAGAAAATAAGGATTGTACATGCCACTTTTTGTGCTTACTAGTCAATGGGAAAGCATTTCTATGGGTTCTGTTGATGGGTTACCAATAAGGGAGCATGGAAATGTTTCTTTCTTTGTTGTTGTTGATAGATTTAGCAAGATGTGCTTGCTTAACTCCATGCAAAAGGACTATCATAGCGAGAGGGACAACTGATTTGTTCTTTGCCAATGTTGGGTGTCCTATGGGTTGTCCAAATCCCTACTTGGTTTGTTGGCAGGTTCTGGGTGGGCTTGTGGAAGAAAATGGATACCGAGCTCTAAAAGAGTACTGCTTTCCATCCCCAAATGGATGGACAAATGGAGTTTGTAAACAGGATGTTGGTGCAGCTTATAAGATGGTATAACAGATGCCCAGAGGCATGGGATGAATCTTTACCATACATTCAACATTTGTACAATAGAGCTATCCATTCCTCTCCTGACTGGTCACCTTTCAAAGCATATTTGAATTATTTCTCTAGTGATCCACTTGAATTGCATCAGGATAACAAGATGAATAAGAAGCACTAGATTCAGAGGTGGCAAAAGTAAAGAAGTTTGTTGAGAGGATATTCTAAATTCAATTCAAGTTCAACCAACAACTGCGAGGTCAAAGGTGAACAAAGTAAGGCATGACCGACATTGTGTAAAGAGCAGTTACAAGGACAATCCTTGAAGACCAAACTTATAAGGTATGGACCATTCGCCATCTTAGAGGCAGTTGGAGAGATTGCATTCAGATTAGACATACCTCCTTTTATGAAACTACACTCAGTGGTCATTTGTGAATACTTATAGTTGTACGAAGAAGAAGAAGAAGAAGATCCAGTGCTACCCTTGCTAGATGTCTTGGTCTATTTAAACAGGTGATTCTTTTAGTGGATGTAGTGCTACAATGGAAGAAGAGAGACCAGAAGGGAAGTCCAAGAATCTTGGCACATGGGATGGAAGGACAAACGATAAAGCAAGCTTCATGACGTTACAGGGAGAAAGTTGGGGAATTTTTTCCTCACTCACTGTTTTATTGAGATTTTGTGGGGACCCAAAAGCCTCTCTATGAAGTGAGGTATGATCCATAAGGATCAATAAGCTGTCTAGAACAATAATTGAAGATCTTCCAAAAAATTGAAATTGTACAGATGCTTGCGATTTTGTCACAGTTGAAATTACCAGTTATGTGTAGGCAGCAATTGTAAAACTTCAGTGGTAGTTTCATATTTGTCCTGACAATTATGTAGCTGCTAGAACAGGGAAAGCAGCTGTTATGTCATGACAGAGGTGATGATTCTGGGAAATGAACAATCAAGATTTTTGGGCATCACACATCACACAAGAAGGCTTCCAATGCTCGGGAAAACTTCCATGACATTACTAACGGGCATGAGAATGGCAATGGTCAGTTTCAAAGGTTAGAGAATTCAACTGCAAGTAATTGGACAGAAGAGAACTCAGTTGTAACAGAGGAAGTTTGGGAGTGAGCAAAGAACAACTATACCATTGCAATCACTCTCAGTAACTTGTTTTCCATTTATAATACATCCAAGTAGATGAGCTATTTGGCTGCTACCAGCTGGTTTTTCCTCTTTTTGGAGGTTTCCAGGGTAAAATCTGATTACTGTGTGTGGATGTTGAGTTGGATGTTTATTTCTGTTTTGCACAATGAACTCACGTTCAGGACAGTGTTTTAATCATTCTAATGAGTGCGAATGATAAAAATTCAGTGATCTTAGTTTTTACAAACTGTTCGGCAAAATTACCAAGCATTCAGTATCAACTGAAAAGCCATTTTGCAAAGAAGGTAAAAGGATCACATGCCATCAACAAAAAGCATCACAACTCCATAATGTTGAAAATCATCATAATCATGTGTGGTTTCCCTCAAGATAGCAGAGTGAAGAAGGATGAGGAGGAATCTGAGGAAGATTATGAGAAAGGTAATTAAGCTTGTAGTATGCCATCAACAAACAGCATCACAACTACATGACATACAAAACGGTCATAGTGATCACACATAATTTCCTGGAGCATATCAGAGTGAAGAAAAGGATGAGGAGATAAATTTGAGGAAGTTTACAAAAAATGTAATTAAGGATGTTAATGTTTGACAAACACAGAGGATTTGTTTATTGCGAGATACCAAAGGTTGAAATGAATGGGCAGCAAGTAAACCCTGATTGAATTTAATTGACATGTTACAGATGTTCACATAAGGAATCTATTTGAAGTTCTGTTTTGGAATTTATATCAAGCATTTGAGATTGTGAGAATTTCATTTGGGTTCGCCATTGATTTAGTATGAGTGGATGATGCCATAATCACTCTCAATTTGAATCTGTAAAAGATTAGCGTATGATCTATCTACATTGTTATTTTGATTCCTGATATCTATAAAATTTTACCAGCAAGAATGTCAAAGTTCCGTCAATACTTGTATCATGAAGCTTGGCAATGTTTTAGAGGTAATGAACGATGCCAGATGTTCAAAGTTCGTTAGCCATAGCTCCTTATTTCAACTGTATTGGAAATTTATTAGATTATGAGAAGTGGTTTGAGTAATTGTGCTTGGAGACAACATAATATGAGTTATCTGTTAGATGTGGTACATCTATAAATTGTCTATTGGTTTTGTAACTTTTGTTGATTTCCATGAAGAGCATGATTCCAAATTTATTGTAGCATTATCTACTAGCACCATAGGATATCATTGCATGATTAGATTTGAATGATGATAGTTGTTACTTGGATAGAACATTATAGCTAATTTGCAGAGCTGGTTAAAGATACTGTGGTTAAGTAAAATTCTAGGTCTAGTAGTTCTAGATTCTAGACTGCAGCTAGTATGGACAACTTATTTTTAGTTTCTATAAAAAATCTTAGCTAGGATGTGGTCAATAAGTTAATACCGACTTTGTGGATCGGTTACCCACTACAACATCATCATGATGTGTGCCAAGATGTTAAAAGGCTATTGTTCTGTTAGAGCTCGAGGATCTTGGTTGATGCTGCTCTCATCTATGGTAAATAAACATTGTTGATTTTATATAACATTGATGTTTGGTTGTCTCTCTTGTGCAGTTTTTTCCAAAGAAGTGGGGAATTGTTTTCACTGCTCCTACAGGTGAAGAGATCAAGAATAAGCGTCAACTGTCGCAATATTTGAAGTCCCATCCAGGAGGCCCTGGCATCAATGTGTTTGATTGGGGCACAGGTAGGTGTACGAATTTTCGATTCACTGATGCTGACGTACTTTTTATTATGATATTTAGTTTAGCTGTCAATTTTCAAGAGTATTGTATAAAAAGCACAATCTTGACTACTATTGTCTTTTTCTGAAATAATAGGTGACACGCCTAGGAGATCTACAAGATTAAGTGAAAAGCCAAAGACAACTGAAACTCCAGAAAATGACACTAAGAAGACCCCAAAGCGGTCTAGGAAGTCGGAGGGCACTTCAGATGAAAGGAAAGGAAAGAAAAAGAAAATGGCTGAAGATCCTTCAGAAGTTGAAGCCGATAAGGAAGAGGAAATGAAAGATGCTGATGATGTGGAGAATTCAGTAAAAGAAAAAGCTCATACTGCAGAAGAAGCAGATGATAAGAAAACTGAGGATGACAAGGAAGAGAAGCCAGAAAATAAGCCTGAAGAAGAGAAAGAAAATGAAAAAGAGAAACAAGAAGCAGAGTCTGAAGTGAAAGTGGATGGATCTAACGCTGAAGAAATAAAAGAGGCGGCAGTTGATAAAGTGGAAGATGTGCCAGTGGAGAATAAAGTTTATGTAGATGAAGAGTTGAGAATTGACCAGGCAGGAGAGAAAAAGACCGAGGAAAAGAAAGAAGAGACTAAACCTGAGGAGATACCAATTACGGTGCCAGAAATATCTCCAATTGTGGTGCCTGATGAACCACTGGACACAAAGGAAGATGGTAAAGAAAACTTTAAGCACGAGGAACCTGCAAAGAAAACAGAAATACCAAATGAATCAAACATAAATCATACCAGTCAAGAGACTGCACAGCAATTTGAAATCAATTCTCTGCACTGTGAGCAGACACCTGCACCACCTTCAGTGAGCTGCTGAATCCCTCGGTTTTCTTGTTCTGTATTGTAATAGTTTAATGCATGATTCGTCATTAGCTGTACTCCAGGTCTGGGGTTTGGCAGAGAATAAATTCTCACTGAGGTTTCTCTAGCATTGCAATGCAGTAGCAATGCCACATCTGAAATATAAACAAAGGAAACCTGGGGATGCAGTCACATTTTCCTTAGTGCAGCTGGGCGTAATTCAGATTTTTTGAAGCACACACTTTGCGTATCTGATATAATTCAATTTCTAACTTTGTAAGTTTATTTTGGTAATACTGTTATTTGAACTTGTAATCCACAGGCGTCAGTGCCTCCCTAAAGACTATTGACTATGCTGTAACCTTTTTAATTATATAGTTTAACTTTTGACAGCCTGTACTGTTACAAAGGTTTTTGAGTTTCTTATGCGGAGGTGGATTCAGGAAGTCAAATTACATCTTGCTCTGTATTCTGAAGCCTTTTGGGGTAAGTTTCAGGAAATCTTGACCCGTTAATTAGTCATTTAGTCCTTGAATATTTAGTGATGGTCTGTATGACTACTTGTTGATATTTTGATAGCACCAAATTTTTAATATTACTGTCGAACAATATATTATGTGACAGCTTTGCTTCCAAGCTTTGAGGTGTTGTGATATTTGTTTGCCTGCTCGTATAAGCTCATTTTTCGTACAGTTAGGAAGAATTTTACCTTGAGGGTAGCTTTATCTGTCAGTGTCTACCAAGAGCAGAACTTGTTGGTGTTTGGTCAGAAATCACAAAGCCTGTTATCTGATTCCTTTGCATTATGAGCTTAAATTGTGTACTCTTTGTTTTTTTTTTCGAAACTCTGTTAGTCTTTTGTTTGAGTTAGAATATTGCTGTATATGATGGTTTGTCAGGATGTTCTTTTTATTAGTTTTTGTTGCTCTCTAATTTGCAAAATCTGTTTTTTAGGTTGTTATCATGCATGATAGTTCCTGATATAGTGGCTAGTATCTTAAATAAAATTTGTGCTTAATTATTTCTTTCCAACCTTATTATATCAAGTCTTAACAGAGAGATTATAAATTTACAGATGTCTAGTACTATCGTATTTAGGTCATTTCATTTGAATAGAAATTGGGTTCTCCTTCAAGCCATTGACTTAAATTTTGATTACGCTAATGAAGCATAATGCTTCATAAACGGAGAACAGGTATTCCAGCTTTTGATGCTGTATTAGGATATAGATTCGTAAATTTTACAGCTTGCTTGAATTTGCAATCTTGGTTGGGGAAACTATCCTCTAGGTAGTAATATTCATCTCCTTATCTATAGTGGGACATGATGGAATATGTGAGGCTTTGGAAGATGGTATACAGAATGGACGAGTAGAGTTTTTCAGGTCACTGCAAGGGATCAATTTGGTGCATGTGCCCATTGGGAAAGCTCACAAGGTTATTGTTTTTCCATTTACCTTGTATATTGTTCAACGTGATTTATCTAACCTGTGGCTCCTCTATTTAGTACGCACATCCCTTCACCATCAGGGGCACTCAACTGTTCCCTTTCACACTGAATCTTTGGAGGTCCATTGTTTTGCTTTAAGTCGAGGAAACGATACGATTAAGTTCCACAGTATGTAGTCAGTCATATCTGGGTGTTTATTTGTTTTAAGAAGATGAGTATCTCCTGGTATTTGAGTCCAATCAGCTTGTTTAAAAAAAGTCTGTTAATTTCATATCTGCCTCGAGTCAATGGATGACTGAAAACAAGGGTGTCGGTATGCAGCTGCATTTGATAATTATTTGTGCCATGTATTTATTGTGTTTCTCTGCATCTATGAGAGTGGCCCTAACAATCAGGTCATCTGAATGATTTGACAATTAAGAGATGTATTTCTGTATATAGAACTTCAATTATGATATGAATTTGATACATGCTGTTCTGTATGAAGTTATTTTAAGTTTATAAGTCAAAATATGAATTTTTAAAATTTACATGGTCTAAACACACGGAACTGATTTGACATTAGAAAGAATTGAAACAGAAGGATATCTTAGGTTGGTATATTGACTTGGTACAAAGACTAGGAATTCTTGTTATTACATGGTTTAATATCTGAGTTTTCAAAGACTAGGAATTCTTGTTATTACATGGTTTAATATCTGAGTTTTCAAAATGAAACAATTATTTGATATTTTATGATATGAAGGTAGCTTGTCTCAAGTCTTTGCTGCATTTGTTGTAGTCAGCTTTAGATAAGCTTTTCATTGTTATGTTTGTGACATGCGTGGAAGATATTTTGTCAATTATATGCAAATGTTCTCTTTCAGATGCAAAAGGCCATTAGTTGCATGCCTACTTTGCATAGAGTGACTTAAGATGTGAGAAGATTTTTTCTTTTACAGCTTTAGTCACGAAAATCGGCATGTTAGCAGCAATTAAGTGTTGAAAGTTGCTGAGATCTTTGCTTGGCTGTACATGGCATGATGATTAAATTGGGGGAGAGATGAAGTATTGTTGGATTTCTGGCTGGTGAGCTGGCACTGAGCCGAGGTTTCCTTTTTCAAGTTGGTTATCTGAGTATTTTTCATTATTTTGAAAAGTATTGGTAAAACTCTTTATGATGATGGTAGAGCATCTAGTAATTTTTAATTTGAGAAGTTTCGACTCATTGATTGGTGGTGGTTGCATTTTAATATTGAACTGGTCCTCGACATGACTGAGGGTTACTCTCAAGTATTGCACTTGGGCCCTCATTGAGTGTTACTGCTTGTTTGTTATGTTTGTGACATGCGTGGAAGATATTTTGTCAATTATATGCAGATGTTCTCTTTCAGATGCAAAAGGCCATAAGTTGCATGCCTACTTTGCATAGAGTGACTTAGGATGTGAGAAGATTTTTTCTTTTACAGCTTTAGTCACGAAAATCGGCATGTTAGCAGCAATTAAGTGTTGAAAGTTGCTGAGATCTTTGCTTGGCTGTACATGGCATGATGATTAAATTAGGGGAGAGATGAAGTATTGTTGGATTTCTGGCTGGTGAGCTGGCACTGAGCCGAGGTTTCCTTTTTCAAGTTGGTTATCTGAGTATTTTTCATTAATTTGAAAAGTATTGGTAAAACTCTTTATGATGATGGTAGAGCATCTAGTAATTTTTAATTTGAGAAGTTTCGACTCATTGATTGGTGGTGGTTGCATTTTAATATTGAACTGGTCCTCGAGATGACTGAGGGTTACTCTCAAGTATTGCACTTGGGCCCTCATTCAGTGAGTACTAAGCCACCCAACCTGAGTTTTCATGATGAACCATTTCACTAAGTAGTTTGTATGCATTTTTTCCTTTTTACAGTGGAAGGCCTCTTTGAAAAAATTCTATTTTCTTCAGTTAGGAATTTAATAAATAGCAAATTTATATTTTTATTATGTGATTGGATCATCTGCATTACATTTACAGGTTTAGCAATTTTATCTAAATTCCAGAGACAATATGGTTCATTGGGAGACGAGGTGATTGAAATAAGTATCTTGTTTGGACAACAAACGCTCTCTCAGGTGGTATTCCAAGAACTAATGGAGAAGCTTTTTAAAATTAATAAGAATTGGATGGGCTGCAGAGGAGATATATATTACAAATTTGTAAGGAATTGAGTGAGCTTCAAAGGATTACCAAATTTGTAGGTAAAATAAACAAGACAACAATTCTATCCAATAAAATAATCAATTTTTCTTCTTAAAAAATAAAATGCTATCATTTTGCACGTATTTTTTATCACATGCACTTATTCAACTTTTTGTCCAAATTGCTACTACATTTTCATCTTAACTTCAATAAACAAGTAGATGATTATCCATACGGGAAGTTGGCAGGCAGCTGGCAACCTTGCAAAATTTTGAAAGCCCCTGCGAAATTTTTAGTAACAAAAAAAAAATCAGGCCTAGAACAGCACCCTAAGATGTAATTGAGTGGTCGAAATTTCAGATTAAGAAAAAGATATTAGGGCTAGAAGCAGCAACCTTTAGTAGCAAGTTGCAACTGAATGGCTGATCAGCTTGGCTATGTACGTTTTTGTTGCTGGTAAAGTATGAGTTATTCTGAACTTCTTTTAAGTGAATTGGTCAATAAAATATTGAGGCCTACTGTCCATTCAATTTTATTTTGGAGTTATAATTCTAGTAGGTGTGTTAATTGAAATAAATGTAGGCCATGAGTCTAAAACATTGGTATGTGGGTGTAAATAATCATTTTTTTTGCAGTATTTACATATGTAATTTAAGAATAAGACTCACAGCGGTTATCATTTATATTTGACTGCTACAATTGTATTTTGAAGTGTGTTTATTTTCGAAGGAATATGAAATGGAAGCTTAATTACGACCATAAGACCAGGCAGTCTATTGGATCCAAGAGTTGAACTATGCAGTAACCAATAAAAGTTCCAACTAACAAATCACAATTTCTATTTTTGAAGACTCCCTATGTTTTTGCTGATCATGGTTCTTCTGTTATGGATTTTGATTAAGTAATCTGCTGTTTTTGCTATCCGTTATTCCTCAAACAAATATGTTTCTACTTTTAGAGTATTAACATTAATTGATTCATATCTCCTCATATGTCAATACACTATGATGTAATGCCAGTATGTTTTTGCTGATTCTAATGTGAAGGGATAGCCAACCCTGTCAGCCCATTCCTCTTTGGATGTTTTCAACCGCCCTATTCTACACCTAAGAGGGTGAGCTGATTTCTAGCTCTGCTATTACCATTTCAGCTTTCTATTTTATATCAGCCCCAATTTAAATGAGAATGGTATTTATCAGTTACCCACAATTACAGTGCAATATGTCACATTTCTCTTGGCAGAAATCATTGCATTAGAGACTTATTTATTAGATTGTAGACGGTATGCCCATTATTTATGATCCAGTTGTTATAACATTGTATATTCTGTAATATATATCCACGTTAAGTTAAATTTACATTTGGAGTGTTTTTGTATACTTATATAACAGTTAAAATAACAAATTAGGTCAATAGAAACATTTCAAGAAGATATCACACGTCCCAACATGTAAAAATCTGCACAATGTAGTTCTAAATATGAATGCTACACTGGTGACTTTATTTGCACATAACCATGTGATATTTTGCACTGGAAACAGTAACATAATTTGCGAATACATAGAATTATGCCTGTTGTCTAGATTGCACAAATTTTGTAAGCATCCAGCTGTTCATTTTAATATCTGATACGTTGTGCACCATTCACAATCGGAAGGCATTTTGTTATTCCATTAAAATTATAATATTTTGACCCTTTCAAGAAATTGGAATGAACATTCAAGCCTAACAACTTATAAAAACTAATAAACTATTTCTTGAAAGAACATTCAAGCCTAACAACTTATAAAAACTAATAAACTATGGTATTAATGTAGCACCTTGGTTTGGTCCATGAAATTAATTTTCATTTATAATATTTTATTTTAAGAAGAGATTGTTTGCATGTATATGGTGGGTGATGCTATTTTTAAATTAAGAACTTTGTCGTTTATCAGTTGCCCAGGTTCTCACTGTTTATTGTATTGTTATGTGAAGGTATGTAATATAGTTTTTAATATTTATCACAAACAGGGCCTACATTTGGTATGGTTGTATATAACAATCTTGATTGTAAAATACAAAATAATAAATAATAATTAAAAAACATATTTGATCTATCATATATTCTTGTAAAATTCAATATATTTTCACTTAATGATATCAAATTTCCACAATCCATATTGCACTCAAATATATATTTTCACTCTGAATAATTTACCTTTTTCATGCACTAAACATTGTGGTCCAACACAAAAAAAAGACGAACTGTGCCACTGTCATAAAATTTGACGACAATCGAGGTGTTCAAGCAGTTGCCTACATATAAAAAAAAGAATGTTTCATAGGGCATTGCATGTATACTGCACGTCTTCAAAAAGTCTATATTGCATCTTCGACCACTTTCAGTAGCCAGAACCAATTTGTATATGACTAATTACTGTCTAATTGATGTAAACAGATGATAAATATAAGTTGTATTAGACTATGAGTGATGCTAATGAATTTTAAGGTGTTAAGAAAACACTATATAAAGCTTAACTTGAACAATACGTGCCAAATAATAATAATAATATTATGAGTTGTATAAGAAACTTTTAGAAACACATTATATCGTACCTACAAATAACAAATATGAGTTGTATTGATATTTGGTAATGTTTATATATTTTGGACATGCATTTTCATACTTACTAACATGTCATCTAGTTGATAGCTGGGGATTTATTTGAAATTTCAAAGAATGTGGATTGTAAATGGGAGTTAATACACCACATAATGGAAAAGTGACACCGGTATGATTATGAAGATGAATAAGACATTAATGGTCGAATCAATTAGTTAGTGCAAGTATGTGCTACTATTATGAAGAAATAATAGTATAATCAATTAGTAGATGCAATTATTTACCATAAAAGTGAACTAATGTGAACGTTGAATGTAATTTGTGAATAGCAATAATGCAGTTATATACTATAAAAGTGAATACTAATGTGAACATTACACGTAATATGTGAATAACTATGATGCAATTACATGCTATAAAAGTGAAGATTAATATGAATATTAAATGCAATTTGTGAATAGTAATGAACTTGCATGGACAAGTCCTATTATGATCATTGTACGTAATTATTTGCAGGGTATAACATGTGTTGTGCAAGTATTAGACATTCATTTTAATTTCTTTGTGAATATACAATATAATTATGCACAATACAATGTAATATTCATATATTTCTTTAGCCACACAAATGTATTCCAAACCAATGATATGCAGCTCTAATTGTTAGACAAAATTTTCTACAATATAAATACAAACAACTATTAAATCGACATTATTAGTACCTTCTACAATATTAATGCGAATTTAAGATAAAAATTTGGAGTTAAATAGAAATGTTTAAAGAAAATTATTCACATTCAACCATGTACAGGTGTGTACAAGGTATCATAATATATTATTAAATTTTGATTATCAGGGTTCACTTATTTTAAGTGATTTGTATTGGGTGGTAGTGACATATTTGATAAGTGAATACATACAATTATGTTCGCTTCTTTGATCACACATATTTTATAAGCATCCTATTTTCCTTGATATGTGCATGTAAATATTATATATCAAAATTAATGTTTTGATGGATAAATTTCATTTAAATATATGTGATGGTGTGAACCATTCAATTTAAAATGGTAAGTAATTTTTTGTTATACTCAAATTAAAAAATGTAGAAATGAACACCGAAGTGTAATGACATATTAATCAATGTAGTCTCAATTTAGCAATTTTGGTTGTTTTCATATAAGATTTATCATAAGAAGTTATCACTATTAGCACATGTATAATAGGTGTCATGTTTTTAGTATATTAAAAACTTGACATTGCAAGTTATTAAGGTTCCTATTATTCATTACATTATTAAAAAGAGTTCCTATTATTCATTACATTATTAAAAAGAATCATCATCCAATGGTATACAAAGGTGTACATCTAAATTGGACCACATCCTAACATCATTCAATTTATTTCACATATATCCTTTTCATCATTAATTAAATAAAATTAGTTATTTAATTAATCAATCCAATCATCTTTCAATTATTAATTAAATATATTTAAATTATAATTATAATTAATTAAATTTAGTATTTATTTAATTAAATACATCTGTCATATCACACTTTCTAAAATTAAATAAATATGGTTATTTATTTAATTCTTAGTTTTCTCTCAAAATCATTGGTTGGTTAAAAACTAATTAGTTAACTAGTTGATCACTTGCACAACCCTATGCATTATTAGCCAAGTTGACCTTCCACATGGCTCAAGGTTTGCATACGACCCCATGCATGTACAAGGCTCCATAAAATCTTTTCATCAAATATTGTCCATCCATTCAATCTTAGAGAATTTGTACCATCCAAATCACTTGAATCTTAGACCTCCTCATATACACCAATTACAACATGACACTTGCAGGATTCTCATGTATCAAATCCTCTTGATCATTCCTAGCCATTGATCTCTCAAATTAATCTCATTTATTGATCCTCCCCATCAATAGTCTATGAATGACTCTTCATTGAGCCCATTTTGAATAGTATTCTTGGAATCTGATGTTATGCTATCCAAGTGAGCATCCACATTCAATCTTTCACACACCAACCCACTTTGAGCAACACCATTGGTGTAACAAAGGGCTTGTGCGTAGAGCTTTCTTAGTTTATTTATTTATTTGTGTAAGCTGTTTAGCTTAATCTTAAGTTTACATTTAGGTGTCGAAAAGGGTTTAAATTTAATAGTTTGAATCCTTTGTTTATGTTTCACGTTTATTTGCATAATTTTGGCACTTGGTGGGACCCATGTCCCTTTAACCATCTTATGCTGGATTTTGTTTAAGGCTTTTTGTTTTTAGTTGATAGTTTAGTGCATGTGACCTTGGTTTTGATGTGTTCATTCAACACATGCATCTTACCTTTTAGTGTGTCCATTGGTATTCTATATATCCATTGACCTAATGGCCATAATGTGTTTCCTTGCTTGTTTTGTAGGATTTTGGCCTTTTTCTAATTTATTTGTGCAAGGTTTTAGTTTTATAATATGTTCTGATGCTTTTCTAATAATTTGTGTATAGATTGACCCTTGTATTTGTAGGTTTCTATATATATACATTTTTGGCCCCTATCATAGTTTGACATGTCTATGTATTTTTTCGCGAATTTGTAAACCCATGACACATCCATTTATAGATCAATGCATTTTTATTGACCCTAAACCCTTTATTTTGTTCTATTTTTGGGATTTGTCTATATGTATTTTCTAGTTTTTCTAGTCTCTAGGGTTGTTAAAGTGTTATTTTTATCATCATTGATAGCATTCTATTTTCATCTTCTTATTTTAAGGGTTTTGTGCTAACTTGTATTGTTTCTATTGTGGAGGTTTCAATTTTTAACACATTTATTTTATTGTGACATCCACATCCATAAATCAAAGTGTCTACTTCATTGGTCAACTAATTGAAAGTAAGTGACTAGTAAACATCAAACTCATTCTTTAGCATTTTGGTGTATCTTTTAGTATTTATGTTTATATTTCTCTATTAGTATGTGCATTTTGTTTTTCTATTTTCATCATTTATTTATGTTTTTGTATTTAGCTAATCATTATTTATAGCTTGTTGGTGCTAACCCTATGTTTTTGTAGCATTTCACTAGTCCAAGACACCTTATGAAACTGATAACTTATTTGTGTGTAGCTTCACTTGTCTAAGGATCTGCTTTTTTTTTTATTATCACTAATCTAGTTACACACTTGCATGTTTAGATTAATGAACCATTGTAGGCTTTACTTGTGAGAAATGCTAGGTATGTATACTCTCACTTGAAATTGAAAACAACTTGTTCTCTTTTGTTTTATTTTAGTCCCAAGGAGACAAATGTTATGCTCTTCCCTTACATTGCAAGATAACCTTAGGAATCAAAAGAATTTGATCTTCTTTCCTCTTAGTGAGTCAAACCTCAAATTTTATCACCTTGGGAGATAACCTAAACTACGTGTTCTAATAGAGTATACAAAGTAATGAAAATCAAAAGACTCCCCTATAAGGAAACTATCATGTTTGGCATGATTTTTTTGTCTACTTGAGGGACAAGGTGAAGTGAGAAGGGATTTGACCTCAAACACATGCTTGTAGATAGCAATAACATTCACAAAATTTGGCCTCACATACGCTTGGGTATTTAGAGGAAACCCCTAGCAACTTGTTCACCCTAGATAGGACCTTTGATTGTGCATAGTTGTGATGCATTAGTTAATAGTTAGCATTGAGAAGTTACTTACCATGTGTTCCTAGAAACTAATTTTTAGGCCATGTATGCTCTCCTCTCACACCATTAGGTGATCTTGAGTGATAAAAAATGGTTAGTGCCTCCTCATGGACCCTACATTCTATGACTAGAAAATATATTAATGGTGGGATCATAATTTCATACAATTCCACTTGAATAAAATAGGATTGTTCCTGTTCTTGGAGTGTCTTCTTTGTGAAAAAAATGAACGCCCCTTGACTCCAAAAATATCAAATATTCCCAACCATCCAACCTTTGAAAAGACCAAAATCCTAAAATCTCTTGCAAACTAGACATTAAAACCATTGTCATAATCAACCCTCAAAATTAAAATCCACTCCTCTACCTTACATTGAATCCACCCATCCTCCAATCAAAACTTCAAATCCTAATCCAAATTTTAAATCATAATTTAAGCATCTCCTTAATCATCAAATCAAGCCAATTCCCATCTATCCAAGTTAAAATCACAATTAAAATTAATACCTTAATCCCAATCATCATCCTCAAATCCAATCTTTCCTAAGAGCTTATCCTATCTTAAGTATAGTAATCCAAAACCCAATCATAATCAAGCTCACTTAATAATCAAGCCTATCTTAAGTATAACAACCCAAAAAATCAATCACCATCCAATAAATCCAACCCCATTCAAATATTTCTTAGGAACATTAGCCTATCATAAGAATAAAGGTCAACCCCATCAATACCAAATAATAAAATCATCATCCCAATTCAATAAGGTCTTGATCCCTAATTTATCATCCAAAATCAAACTCTACTCAATCCTAATCAACTCCAATCCCATCCAAATCATCCCAAACCCAAATATTAGGTAATCAAAGTTAGATCAAGTAAAATCTAAAAGTCTACGTAATCCTAGTCAAACTCTCTCAACATCCAAAACCTCATCATATCCATCATTACTTTATCCACATCAAATCGACCAACCTTCCAAACTTAGATCAATTTAAATATCTTAGGCCTTATCCTAATATAATCAAATCTATAACCATCCAAATTAGCCATATCTAATCTTGAAACCAAACTCATCCATCCATCCGAACATCTAATATTTTGTAAGTCAACTTGATCAAATCCAAATCCTAAAATATTTTGATATCAAAGGAAATCTTGAGGTCCAAGCTTTCAAATACCAAAATCCAATATAATTATCCAAAATCTACCCATTATTCAAAATCCAAAGATACATCAAAACAAAGAAAAAAAGAGAACCCTAGGTCTAATGTGTAAACCTAAGATTCAAATTTGGGTGTTTTGGGTTATTTTCCTTATGTTTCATTAAGATGTAGATCACAAGGTATTTAGATTGACTTTCAACCATGAAGGTGAGCCAATCAGACTTGAATCTGCCTCTTTTAGGGTCTTGGAATGGTTTGGAATTGATTTTCTATGATTAAACTAATTATACTATGTGACATAATATGTAAAATGCAATATTTTGACAAACACCAAATTGAAAAAATAACTTGCAGATAGATCTGGGAAGTGTAGAGGACTGTGTACCTACCCAAAAAAGTTGGTCTTAATCAATGTGGAGGGAAAAATTTTCCCTAGGGCATATGAGTCCCTGTATGCCACTTCTGCTATGCTTTTAGGTTCTTTGATGACAGATTTGAGCTTCTAATTCCCAATTTTAGAGTTGTTAGAACACCAGTTGATAATTTTATAGGTGAGTTTCTGCGAGTTAACAAGATTTAGGGCTTCAAATGCAACAATGAACAATTTGTCTTCAAACTTCTTTCAATCTTCTCCAAACCTAAGATCTACACATTCACAAAGAGAAGAGGTGTTGTGCCATTTAGGGGCTTGCCTTAGTCAAACCCTGTGTAAGTGATTCCTCTTCCACAATGGCAATGTCAAGGATAAAATGATAATTGATAGGAAGGAATGACGAAATCACAAAGTGCTGCAACTCACCACCCTTCAATAGATTCCTTGAAGGACTAAAGTTGTACACATCACCTCAAGGTCTTAGATCTTGATTTCTTGAATTTATTGAATGCTTTGGAGACATACAAAAGTGTTAGCCTTCAAAATACAATGATAACATGAACAAACATAAAATCACATATGTTTTGACATGATGTTAGGATCCTGAATTGTTGCAATAAAACTCTAAAATGCTATTCTTGACTTTCTTGGTAGTACTCTTGATCGTAAGTTTGTTAATAGTTTTTCTTGTTTTTGCTAGATGGATTTCAAATGATGCAATAACTAGGTATTTATAGGCATTTCTCTAATTTCTCAAAAATTAAATCGTGATAGTCGACATTTGCAACTTGAATTTTTAATGTTAAATTACTGACATTGACACATTCAAAATTGGTCCCTGGTAGAATAGGGGGACCCATATTCCCTAGGGTGAATGGGTCTTGGCCCTATTTTCTAGACCATTAAGTGTCGGGGGAAAAATATTAATTAAATGCATTTGTTCAATGCTTGCAATTTCTCGAAAAGTGGTACAAATGGGCTATAAAATGCAGAATTTAGGAAATTAGGGACCCAATTAGGGTCAATAATTTAAGGGGAGAAAAACATAGTGTGAAATTTTCAAGGGTGATAATTTATGATGGTATATTTATCCCCCACTTTAGTGAGGGTATGAACATACACTCATACTCACACTAAAATGAAAATCTATGTCAAGAGGGGTCTAGTTGTCCAAATGTTGAAGAGATAGGATGACTAAGGATCTAGAGAGGTGATCAAGCTCCAAGGATCCAAGATCCCATGACAAATCAACAAGCACAAAGGAACACACATATGTGAAATGTAGCAATACAACATACACAAACATACAATGCCAACATGAAAGCAAGAGGAGGGCTAGCAAGCTGTGTTATGCTAGGATCCACACCAAAGGTGTTCACAACTCACACAATAGAAAAGTTAGATATTTTCTAGGTGAATTACAACCATGATGGCACATGGGCTAGTGAAGTCTGATATTCACTAGGTGATCCCCCAATACAAGGTAGCAAAAATGAGAAACACACTAGGTCTAGTGAAGTCCGCTATTCACTAGGTGTGCACCCATGTCAACCATACCAAGAGTTATACTCCTTGATAAATTTGATAAGGTGCTAAAAAATGATCAAAATGCTATGCCAACGCAACACTAAGTTCAACGCTTGTGAACAAAGTGAAGCAAAAAATGCCAATTTCAATGTCAACATATCCCTAAGTCCAACGATTGTGAACAAAGTGAAGCAAATAATGCCAATATATGCCCCCTCCTTAAATAAATCACTCAACACCTTGTTGTGAGCAATTAATTTAAGGGAGAAAAATGATAAATGTCATGCAATAAAAGGTCACAAGAGCTTATTTGGAAAGCCCTATGCCAATGATATGTTTCCAAATGAAGCTACATCATGATAAGGGGTTGCCCCCAAATTTAATGCAATAAACAACATAGAATATGAACATAGGAGGGATCCACGGATCTAGGGTCAGTATACGTCTTTTCTACAATGATATAATAGAGCTTGAAATTGACATCATCCCCCAAATACTCGTGGAATAATGAACACAATGGAGGAATGGCACATAGACTAGAGAGAAGACAAACAATCCTTTGGGTCAACATGGAAGAGACATCTTGGACTGACTCCCTTTTAGAGGAAGTGGGTGAGGCTCTTGGTGATTTTTTGCTGGTGGATGATGCATCTTTTGATATGTTTCACTCTACCTTTGCCCGCATATTGGTTGAAATGGATATTTCAAAAGGGTTGCCTGCCAAAATTCTACTTAAAACTTCTAAGAGTTCTTGGGTCCAAGCTTTGGACTATGATGGGATTCCCTTTCGATGTAGAAGATGTTTCAAAACAGGTCATGCTACTGCTCAATGTGGTTTTGAGAAAAAAAATCCATGAAGGCTACATGGTGGAAAGATGCTTCCCTGCAACACTACATGATTGTGAAGAAGGTTGAGCAACCAAGGAGCTTCTTGGAGGTTGTTGCTCAGGAATCACAAGGCCTTGAGACTTCCTCTCTGGCTGTCTCTAATGGTGGGATTGCTGATGCTTTGCAAGATGAAAATGTTGTGCCCCCTTTTGAGGTTGAGAGTGGGCCTTTGGCTACCACTTCTTGTGACAGTGTTCTGGCTACCTTTTCGGGTGGCTCTCCTGATTTGACCATGCTTGTTGAGAGGAATACAGATGAAATATTTAAGACAATGGCTGCTAGCTTTCCTCTTATGGACAATGGTGCGATGGCTTGGATTGATAAGGCAAAACAAGTGGAAGAGGGCTGGATCACTGTAAAAGGAAAGAAAAGATAATTCCTCTAAACCTCCTTTTGACATGACTCTCCGCTCCCACAAGAGCAATTCTAAATGTAAATCTTGATGGTTCTCGGTTGGGGGGCTAGTTTTTGGCTGGTTGCTGGTTGTTTGATGGCCTTTTTATCCTTCGTTGTCTGTGCCTTCATGTCTTTAAGTTTTGACAACCTTCTGGTTTTGGGTTCCAGATCCATTCAAAATCTGCTTGTTATGGGTTTCGGGGTTCCATCAAAACTTGTTTTTGCCTTAATCAAAAACATGGAAGAGACCTAAATGTCTCAACACCTTGCATCGTCCCAAAAAGGAAAACACAAGATAAAAGTAAAAACAAAGTTTATGACATATAGAAGAATGAAGATACAAATATAAGAGTGTCACAACAGGTTCATTTCCTTTGTATTTTTGCATCGACAGAGCTACAAGAGTCATCCAAAGAAAACTCACAAACACAAAGGCACACCAAGCAAAACAACATGAGATATCACATCACATGCAATCAAACACAAAGAACACATGAAACAAACATAAAGGAGTACCACACATGCAAGCCTACCTAAAGTAGGTCATCCACATACCAATATTACTCATCATATAGGGAGGGAAAACAAATAGCTAAAGGGAATACAAGTGTTGTAGTAGGAGCATCTCCAGGGTTGACATGTGGTGGGTCCTCTTATCAAGAGGTTCCACATCTTGTTTTGATTCCATGTCTTGTTTTGGTGAAAATTGTTTAATTCTTCTTGATTTGTTTGCATAGGTGTTGGATTATCATGCACTGTGTTATTCTTTTCTTCTAATTGATGAGCAAGAACTTGACAGCTACACCTACGCTCTTTAGCATTTCAGTTTCTTCTAGCACTGTTTTCAATTTGTGATGGGGTAGGAGCGGGTTTCTTGACCATTGATATCTTTTCTTCCCTTAGGGGAGGAATTAAAGGAACCACTGGGGGTTGGGAGACCATTGTCTCTTTATATCTATACACTTTTTTTTAATCTTTTGAGGCACAAAAGGAATTATTTGATTGTCTCTTGGTATTTTATAGGAGATGGGTAGAGGAACTATGACATACTTACCTTGGTTACTTGGAGGTGTCTTTTCTTGAGGCATAAGTTCATCTATAATTGGTAGAGGAGGAGGAACAATCATAGTCTTATCATTTTCAAGAATATTGGTAAGAGATAATTCTATTATGCACTTTGCCTTAAACTTTTGGTATGACCTGAAAAAGAAATCCTCACAAGGCTTAATAGGTTCCATGGGTTGAGGCCAAAATAAATCTAATGAAAAGTTCCCATGGGAGGACAAAGGATTAAACCCATTATGATGCACTGTAAAGATTTGGTTTTCATATGGAAACTTTATGCATTTCTGGATAATTGACAAGACAAAATTCATGGAGCATAGCCATGGTTAGCCTAGCTTCACATAGAATTGGTTCGACGTGGGATGATAGAGAATGACACATATAATTGTTTTGGTACAAATTTAAGAAGAAGAGTGATCGAACCTATCGTAAGGCGAGAAAAACTATCACGAGTTTTCAACTATGCTTTCAATTGTTCATAAGAATCTTGATAAAGTTTATGCACAAACTGTAGAGGAGGGGGATCGATTACTCAAGACCCCAGGTCACAGGGGGGTCTAGAACAATAGGGTGCCTTAATCTACCTCAAGCTAACAATTTTTTTTTTGGGAGTTTAAAGTTTAAAGGCTGAAAAGAATTGCAACTTGGTCGTTGCTATCATTTTACAAGCCCAAATATTTTAGAAATTCAGGCAAGCAAGTTTCTAGAGTCCGGATTGCAACTCAGACAACTCACTGCTAAGGGACTATAACACGGGACACAAACGTCAGCATGGCGTGCTGGCATCTCAGTGGGGTGTTGGCATTCGCACAAATAGAAAGCATAAGGTACAATCAAAAGTTAAGGAAAACCTACTAAATACCTAACATATGCAATTTGATGGAATGATAGAAACAAAGAGTAACTAAATAAAAAAAAATCAAGAAGAACACTATAACTAATCTAATTGCGAAATGACAAGGAGGGGTGAGGAAAGCATACCTTCTTACCCACGAGTTGATATCTTCAAGATCTTCACTTCAAGGAGAACCTGCACACAAAAGATAGAAAAATGTTGAGGCTGTGTTTAGAGGACTGCCTCAGTTAGTCCATCGTTTTGGTGTTTCCACCTCCATGGACAACCAGATAGTAATGATTGTAGAAATATGATAAAGAAAAGATATTGAAGGAGAATACCAAGCAATACATTGAACAACAATGTGCTACGATATTAAAATAATAATGCAAAGTAAAAGGGGGATGGAGTGATATCACCTTCAACCACATGCATTCAAGGAAAATAGGAGAAGGAGTGAGCGTGCAAGCCTTCAAAGACCAATGTTGCCACAACTATGAAGAGAATAAACCAACAAAACACTATCTTGTAACTTCAATGGAGGTGGTGGATTCTTGGAGTTAAAAGTGAGTGTAGAAGTGTGCAAATGGTGAGAATGATCAAGAAGAATGTGTAGAAGATCTAGAAGCCTGAAGGAATGAATGAGATAGTCCTTTGAAAGGTGAAAATAGAGGAAAAGGAGCCAATCAAATTCGGTTCAAAGGGCAGGAGACGTTACACTTCGCGTCCAATGGAGGAGTGTAATGCCTCTGCAAAATCTAGAGGTGAGAATCCTGTCAGGATGACAACGCTCTACGTAGATGTCCACACACTGTGTTAGCATCCCAAACAAAATATCCCCTATCAACTTGTAAAATAATTTCCAAGTGGATAGGGAAAGGTGGTGGAAATAAGGATTGCATTATCAAATTTAATTCTCTAAGGTAGGAGGTAGCGTAAATTTGGAATTTTCAAGGGTGTGAAAATTCAAGTCATTACACAAATAATTATTCCTTAGTGATCACATTCTCTACACACACATGATCAATGAGTATCCTCGTTGTAGGATTTCCATTAACACGTTCAACGATATAGAGAGGACCATCGAGTGCATGTATGGATGCATCAATATGGATGAAAGCAATTTCAGGTAACAAAGTGGTTTGACCCTTACAAGATTGAATGTCTATGAGGGTGACTATATCTTGTAGACGAGCCTCATCATCACTCTTACCATCATTATTAGCATCACTCATGTCACCAATCTTATCAATATTCATCTGATCATTATTAACATCACAAGCTTGCACAAAGTTGGATGAGTGATTTGGCATTATATTGGTAAAAATTTGTAGGCTTTGGTTGGGCGGGGAAATATACTTATTCCCTTGATCATTAACACCACCCAACTGGATGTGATTACAATAAATGAGGTCTTGAACTTGATGTTTAAGATGCATGCATAATTATGTATCATGTCCACTTATGCAATGATATTGAAAAATTATATTTTGATTGTAACTTGGAGGTAGAAGTTTGGTTGTATCAACATGTCTAACTGGAGACAAGCATATTAAGTTCTTATTCAAAATTTGCAACATGATCGAATGGAGGGTGTTAGGTAACTGGGTAAATTGTCTATCTACCAATCTAAATTGGTATGGATTTGAGCTTATGACAACAACTTGAGGGTCAATGTGGTTGGTTTTTTGAGGTATATGTAACTTGATAAAGTTCTTTTTTTGTTTCTTGAATGGTTGATAGTTGTTTTGAGGTACGGATTCATATTTCTCAATAGGAGTCAATGAAGATATCTCTTCATACAGGCTGACCAAATTCTAGTAACCATGAAGGGCCACACACAAATGTATAAAGGATGGATATTTCATCAATAAGATTTTATCCCTTATGTTAGGTTGCAAGTTTTCAATGAACACTCTTTGGACATCCACATCAGATAGAGTAAGATTGATTTGTGAATAAAGCAACTGATAGTGACCTATGAAGTCTCTGACCTTTTCATTTTTCTTTTATTTACATCGCATTAAATTAGTTAGGGTAATCTTAGGGCCAATTTTTACTTGAAAATTATGGAGGAATGCATCAACAAGCTCATTAAATGATTGGATTGAGTTATTCGGTAATGGACAAAACCATTCCAAAGCCATTTATTTTAATGACCTGGGAAAGAGTTTAGCTAGGAGTTTATCCTTAAAAATGAAGTCACTACACAAGGTGGTATATGCCGATATATAATTGCTAGGGTATAATTTACCATTGTACTTCTCAAATCAAGGTATATCTATGTTTTGTTGCATTGGTGTTTCAATATTTCTAGTGAAAATGGGCTCCTTTTGACATATTTTGATGATTGTCCATTTTGGTTTTGGATCAAAGTTGATATTTGTTGTTGAAGTGAGGTTACATTTTGAAAAATTTGGTTAATGACATAATCATTAGTTGACATGTTTTAAAAATGTGGTGAATGTGGTAGAAGTGTGTATGTTCTTGGTGGAATACCATGTTACAAATTTATGAGAGGGGATGAAACTCGAGGTGTGACATGCAAAGATCCAAAACCATAAGGATTTCTAGTGGAAAGGCCTAATATTGGAGTTATACCAATGCTTTGTTGTATTGTTGAAGCAACTATTGGATTTGTGTATGTAGGGATACATGTTATAGTTGTAGGGATGGAGACTTGATTTCCTCCTTGACTTTGAGTGTATCCAAAATCTTGAGTGCAACTAGCCATTGTAGGTACATTAGCATCTACTATATGGGATAGGCTACACAATACCTCTAATCCTTGAGCATCATTAATCAATTTCCTCATGTTAGCTATTATAGGGATGGTTGTAACAACAAAGTATTCAGTAATCACAAAGTTTTGAAGTCTTTCTACATATTTGTCCAATTTTTTTTGTTTATCTTCAGGGACATGGGCAATCATAGTCTCAACATCTATAAAAATGGATGATTGTAAGGTTATCATTCGTATGGTAGCATTAGGGATAGAGTCCAAAATGGGCTGAGTATTGACAACACTGTGCATGAAAGAGTTAGAAGACTCAGGATCCACAACAGATGTAACAATAACACATGATTCGATAAGTCTAGAACTATGTATCATTGAAGTATTGGCAATGGGACACCTGGTTGTGAAGCTCATGAAAGTTTCAAAACACTTAAGTGCACCCACTATGAACACTAAACTAACAAACATAGTAAAATATCCAAAAACAAGATTCAAACAACAAAAGTAGACAAAGGATATCAGAATACAGGTCCGTGCAAAAATTGGTTTAGTTAACAACAAGAGGAAAGTGGCGCCGAAGGGCGTCTGTGTCTTAGGCTAGTTTTTCATAAATTCAAAATATGATTGTGTGTGATTCTGCTTAAGGATTTTGGATTTGGTTGTATACAGTTTTGACAGTGAATATTTTTCTAAAATTTTCCTACTTTATGCCAATGCAAAAGTGTAACAGTATGTGAACAATAAATGACAATTTTAAATTCAAATTTATGATCTAAAATGCATAAATTGTATGATTTTAAGATGCCTAAATATGAAATTGGTGATTTTGATGCAATTTTGAAACAAAATAATGCAACTATTTTCACTTTTTATTACTTTTTAATTTAAATGAAATATGCCCAAGTGAATGCAATTAAGAATGTCAAAGTTGAGATCTGCAAGCACAAACATACTGAAGACATAGATATAGAGATGTGTGAAAATTTTTTCTGATGCAAGTGTACAAGGATAGAGGCGCCCAAGGGCAGCTGGGTCCTTGATAGGGGCTCTAAAAATTTAAAAGTTGAATGTTTATTGTATTGTCTAAAGGTTTTGCTTCTGTGTGCAAATAGGTCTGCAACTGAGTATTTTTCTAGAATTTTCTTAAATTAAGGTAATGTGATGCAAATGAAAATGTGTAACAATTAAAATGATAATTATGAATACAATTCTCAATGTAGATTTGATCTAAGTGACCGAAATGAAGCTTTATGTAACCTATGTTGTAAAATGATATGCAATTTTTTTTATGACTTTTATGATGCAAAAGTGAGACCCTAGATAAGAAATTCAAAACAATGCAATGCAAAACTTAGATCTAAGATTCTATTTCAAAAGGTATGTAATGTTAACAAGTCAGGTTCACCAGAATGAAACAAAGAAAAAAGAGAACCCAAGGTCTAATGTGTAAACCTAGGATTCAAACTTGGGTGTTTTGAGTTATTTTCCTTATGTTTCATTAAAATGGGGATCACAAGGTATATAGATTGACTTTCAACTATGAAGGTGAGCCAATCAAACCTGGATTTTCATCTTTTAGGGTCTTGGAATGATTTGGAATTTATTTTCTATGATTAACCTAATTATACTATGTGATATAATATGTAAAATGTAATAATCTGACAAACACCAGAATGCAACAATAACTTGCAAGCAAATCTAGGAAGTTTAGAGGACTGTGTACCTACCCAAATAAGTTGGTTCTGATAACTATAGAGGGACATAGTCTCTATAGGGCATATGGGACTTTGTATGTCACTTTTTCTCTACTTTTGAGGTCCTTTGAAGACATATCTAACCTTCTAATTCTTGGTTGTAGAGTTGTTAGAATACCGTCAGATCATTTTGTAGGTGAGTTTCTGTGAGTTGACAAGATGTAGGGTTTCAAATGCAACAATAAAAAAATTGTCTTCAATCTTCTCCAAACCTAAGATCTGGACACTCACAAATAGAAGAGATGTTGTGCCATTCATGGGCTTGCCTTAGTCAAACACTGTGTAAGTGTTTCCACTTCCATAATGGTAATGCCAAGGAAAAAATGATAATGGATAGGAAGGAATGATGAAATCAAAAATTTCTACAACTCACCACCCTTCAATGGCTTCCTTGAAGGAATGAAGTCATACACATCACCTCAAGGTATTGGATCTTGCTTTCTTTATTTGCTTGAATGCTTTGGAGACCTACAAAACTGTTAGCCTTCACAAAAAAATGATAACATGAACACACATAAAGTCACATAGGATTTTAGATGATGTTAGGATCTTGAATTATTGCAATAAAGATTTTAAATGTTGCTCTTGAATTTCTTGATAGTACTCTTGATCATAAGTTTGCCAATAGTTTTTCTTGTGTTTTCTAGATGGATTTCAAATGATGCAATAACTAAGTATTTATAGGAATTTCTATAATTTACCAAAATTTAAATCAATTTGAATTTTGAATGTTAAAATATCAACATCGACATATCCAAAATTGGTCCCCGATAGAATAGGGGGACCCATGCACCCTAGGGTGAATGGGTCCCGACCCTATTTTTGAAGACATTGTCGGGGGAAAAATATTAATTAAATTCATTTGTTCAATACTTGAAATTTATTGGAAAGTGGTACAAATGGGATCTATAATACATAATTTAGGAAATTAGGGACCCAATTAAGGTCAATAATTTAGGGGGAGCAAAACATAGTGTGAAATTGTCAAGGGTAACAATTTACGACAGTATAAAAATTATAACTCCATTTTTTTTTGACGAGTTCCCTCTCCATGATCGATACCAAATAAATTTTTAAACATAATGATGATGATAGTCTTGTGGATCAAGACACACATACATCCAACAAGCTTGATAAAATTGTATGGGAAAAATTGATATAAGCTTCAATTAGCCAACCAAAAGCACTTTGGAAAAAGAATCGACTAGTACTAGCCATTTTACAAATCCTAATCACATATCTATTAGTTATCCTTATGGTACCTTTGATAAGGGAAACACCTCTTTATCCCAAGGCTCTCATCACCAATCCATATCTTAAGTCCCCGCCTTATGTGAGTGGCTTGTAGCTTCCACCTCCTATGCAAATAATTCATCTTCAAAACCTTTGTAATTCAACCCATCACATCAATCCAAACACTAATCATGTCAAACTTATCATCCCTAATCAAACCATCCCTCATACAATGTTGCCTTAATGGATTTTATCCATAGAATACTAGGAAATAATCTAAAAAAAATCATAAGAAAAGATGTGGAGTCTTAAAACATCATTAATCCAATTCCATCCAAGTCTACCATCGATAGTGCACTCATCAACCCCAAGCCCATCAAGAATATAGAAGATACTCCTAACACCATAATTCCTATAAGTCTATCTATGCGGGAAAATAAGTATCAACCTTTTCATAGCTCCATGAAACCCATAAATATAAAATTCATTAATGTCAAATACCTCTCCCCCATCTATGTGCAAAAATTGATTAGTCTATCCATGCATTAATCACAAGTGGTATTGTTAAAGAAAATTGACACTCCTCCCTTGTGTCATCCAAGAAAATCTAGATATGTAAAGAGGTTGTTCCAAATCATGACCAAACATATCTAAACCTAAATCAAGATACAAGAATCCAAGCTAATCCTTTTCATGACCCCATTCCCTCTCAATATCAAAGTACCCATATTAAACCCATCCCTAAATCACAATCTTATCACCTTAGTTACACCACCTATATTCGATCTAGTTTTCTCATCATTGAGGAAATTACAACTACCACCAATCCATACCCATCTAAAAATGGATTTACACCTTGTTTCCATAGCAACAAGTATCCCATCATAAATTAAAATTATTTGATCATGAACTATCAAGGAAAAAGGATTAGTTTTTCATGAGAAAGGAACCTTGGAGCTCATACATGTAAAATAAAAGTAAGGATTTTAGAGCGTCAGTTAGAAATATCACATAAAATACACTAAAAGTGTTAGTGATACCTCGACAAATCCAAAGGAAATTTCTTATAATATCTAAATGGGCACCTTTCATTGCTCCTATCATGAGTTCATTTCCACCAATACTTTCATTGATACCAATATACGTATCACTAACCTTAACCATCCATCACCTAAAAGCCCCAATCAGGATCAACAAACACATACACCATTATACTCATTCCAAAATGATGAATTCATAATAGATTCATGGGATTTAAAGATAATATCTCCCCATAGGACCATAACATTGATTTTGGAAATGATTTGGATGATCAAGCATATGAAAAAAATAATGTACAATAATCCAAGGATGCCCATGTATTAATGCATTGACATATAATACCAAATCAAAATTATATCCAAAATCAAAATAGATCAAAAGTGCCACATAGGCCCAATAATTAAAAGGAAGCACATAATTATTGTGGGTCCTAAAGAAAAAATAAGTAATGAATCCAAGCGGAACATCCAAATTTGTATCTCACAAAGCTTAATACATCCCTAGATCCAAGAATTCCTATCTCCCTTTCTAACCATGAAACCCTAAATCTAAATCTGGACATCCTCATTCTAATGCTAAAACTCCTAAATATATTTGGGCTCCTAAATCAATAAAGCTCTTATACCAATTCCAACATCCAAAGTCCTATACACCCAAAATCCAACATCCTAATCAAAAGCTTCAATATAAATCATGGTGTGCAACTAGTGGTCCTGGTTCCCCTTGGTCCCATAACATTTCCTCATGTCTCCACCACCTCATAATTTTCCATCCAACTTGCCCACTATTTTCCTTGGAAGCATCCTACAATTTTAGAGCTATGATGGTACAATGCTTATATTTTTGAGAAGTAAACTTAGTGATCATTTTTTTTGTACTAACATCCATGAGAATAAGGACATTCAACATGGTCTATTTGAAGTAGTTATCTAACAAGGGATACTATCAAATCACTATAAAAAAGACACTCAAGTTTGATCATCCTAAATCTAAATCCCTATCCCCTATCCAAGATGTAATCTAGAAATCTCAAATGCAAATATATCCATCCCACCTTAGCATCCTAAAAGAAGAAAAATAACAAAAAAAAAGAAAACAAAAAGGAAAGATAAATTTATCCAATAGTGAAAACCATTATCATGAAACTATTGCCACTTTGTGCCTTCCCATCAATTATAACCGATCTGAGAAATATTAATGGGTTTATCATGCTCAAATACACCTCTCGTGGTTGCATTATCCCTTTTCCAAGCTTTAGTCAAATACCCACTTGAAAATCTCAAAAATTTGGCTAAATCCACCTCCTTCCTCTTTTGGTCTTGTTGGAGTTTTGGGTCCCGAAAGGACATATGGACTAAGTCCAAATATCCATTTTCTTTCTGAATCTTTGCTTCCTTTTTTGATTTTGTTGAAGTATCGGGACCCAAAAAGGATATTTGGTCCAAGTCTAAATGTCCATTTTCTTTCTAAGTTCATGATTCCTCTTTCAATCCTGTTAGAGTTTTGGGTCCCAAAAGGACATTTAGACAAAGTCCAAATGTTTGTTTTCTCTTTGAGTTCTTGCTTCATCTTTTAATCTCGTTAGATTTTTCAGTTTGAAAAGGACATTTGGAACAAGTCCAAATATTTCTTTCTTTCCGAGTCCCCACTTCCTCTTTTGATCTCGTCGAAGTTTTGGGTCTTAAAAGGACACTTGGACCAAGTCCAAATGTCCATTTTATTTCTGAGTTTCTGCTTCCTCTTTTGGTCCTATTGGAGTTTTAGGTCCCAAAAGGACATTTGGACCAAGTCCAAATTCCCATTTTATTTCCTAGTCCGTGTTTCCTCTTTTGGTCCCATTAGAGTTTTAGATCTTGAAAGGATATTTGGACCAAGTCTAAATGTCTGTTTTCTTTCTGAGTCCTCACTTCCTATTTTAGTCTTGTCAGAGTTTTGGGTCCTGAAAGGACATTTGGACCAAGTCCAAATGTCTATTTTCTTTCTGAGTCCCCACTTCCTCTTTCAGTCCAGTCAGAGTTTTGGGTCCTGAAGGGATATTTGGAAAAAGTCCAAATATCCAAATTTGTTCTTGATTCTCTATTCCCATTGCCTTTGTTCCTATCGAGACTTTGAACCCTTGAGGTCTTTTGGACAAATTTATTGGGTTTTCATGTTTCAACCTAGAAATCACCATTAATGTTGTAGCGACTTCCCCAACTACAAAATTTGATTCTTGGAGCTACAAGAATGATTTTAATTTTTTTTCACCAAATCCAAGTGGAAAAATGATATCTATTAATTTTTTAGTTGCAGACTACTTTTTTGTTAGAGGGCTATCCCTAGCTATGATTTTATTGCAAGTTTTGTGGGGGTTTCTGCTCTCTATCCACAAATTCATCAATACGGAAGCATGGCTATGGTGTCAGGGCCTTTATGGAAGAATTTGAGCTCGATATTTGAAGTACACATGTCTGCACCTAATTTTTAGGGCTTTTGGATAGGGTTTCCTACCTAGTCACATGCCTTATCTCTCTCCTATGACTTGCAAATGCATAAAAGGAACTTCTGTGCTCATTGAAGGCTTCTTCCCTTGTTTATCTTGTATATACATGTATGTTCTAAATATTTGCAACTGTAACATTGGTCTATGCCTCTCTATCAATAAAATTTCTATCTTACCTCTCTCACCTTGAATGTGTCGTGTAAATATTCTTGCCTCAATATTTGAATGAATGTTTCTATGTTTCATAAGATTAAATTTTGTGTTAAATATGGTATAATAAGCTAATTGTGGAGAAAGATCTCACCTCTTAGTGTATGTTAGAGCCTAATCAAGTCATGAAAATTCCTAGGAATTGGAATAATAGAGAGTTGTGTGAATTTATCTAGTGGTTTTGTTCATACTATGTACAATCATAAGTAGGAAGAAACATATTTAACTTTGGTGCATCACCATATTTTCAAATTTAATCATTATCTTCTCCATTTTCCTTATGTATCTTGATAGATTATTATTAGTATAGAGTTATCTAGTGTTGGATTGGGCTAGTATTGTTGCATTTAGTTTTTAAGAGGAAGCCGACCTTATCCAGAGATTTGAATTCATTTGAAATGTAACATACCTTGAGGTTAGTTCCATTATGTTATTGGAATTCTGAACATGTTCAATAGGGTGCAATTTCATGTGACAATAATTTTTGGCACACTTGACGGGACATTCTTATGGAGTTGTTTCCATCATGTTGAGAAAGTGGTGTTGTTCTTAGCATTTTTATCTTTAAGGAGGCATTCAACAAAGTACCTAGCGACTCTTTAATCAAATTTTGGCGACTACAATAACTGAGTAATCTTGGTTCCATATTAGACTTGCAAATTCATTCCCAAAATTCAAACAAGGGCATCTTTTAGAGGTAACTTTTTAGTACACTGAACTATCATTTTTTGCTTCTAGAAGAATAAATAAACATTATCTATCACTGATAAGGAGTAAGAGTTCTATAAATCCATCTCCTAGAGCTCAGTCTACACCTCCATTTATTAGATTACTTCAACCTAGAACTATTACCACCTAGATAAACAAACCATTATTTCATATGGTTGTCTCTAGAAATCAAGTGTTTGTTACTTTTAATGATGGTAGCCCTTATGTGTTAGCCCAAAGGGATGACATACCAGTAAATATTTAAAAACTATTCCTTATTTCTCTGGTGAAACAACTACTACTCCAACAAACACATTTAAGATGTGGCCAATATATTCTCCATATACAATATCATAGAAGACAATGTGGTTGTTATACTCATATCCACATCCTTGAAGGGGAAAAATTATAATGGTACAAAGGTTTGCAACCTAACTCTATTCACAATTGGGATGAGTTAGGTGAAAATTTATATGAACAATTTGAAGACAAGAGTGATCACTTATCCTTGGTGGAGTAGTTGACAATAATTAAGAGGGTACCCCATGAATCTCATGGGAGATTTTAACTTCAAATTTTAGAATACTTGGGATAAAATCCCTACCTTGATGAAACGAAACCTTCTCCCAATCATGCCTTCCCATACTATTTAAGGGATCTTAACAATGTTGTGGCCATTAATATAAAGTCTATGTGTGGAGTGACTCTAATAAGTGGATATGAAATTTCCATTAGGGAAGAAAATTATCTAATGCAAGTTGGGAAAATAGATACAAGGCTTCCAATGCCTCTATTCTAGAGTTTCTTCCTCAACAACCCACATTGGCTCCTATCACAATGGCATCTACTAGTCAACCATCTATTTTTGTTGTACCTTCAAATGAATTACATAAAATTAGAACCTTATTGCAAAATTTTGGTAATGACTTAGTGATAAAAAAGATGTAACAAGCTCAAAACAATAGATCTTACTAGCCTCAAAGTTAAAATTAACTGCAAAATAGGCCATCATATTAAGGGAAAAATCAATGGAATTATGCCAAACCCTTGAATAGTGTAAATCCAACCACTAATATCACTTTAAAGGATATTGTTCTAGTTCAAAACAACTTATCTCAAGAACATGACTGGTGTTAACAATGCAATCAACCACATAAAAAAAATTCTTGTAAAAATGGAGAGTTTTTGCAAACTCTAGTGGTTCAAAATGAATCCTCAACTTTAGGACAACAATTTGATACAAACTAAATAGATGTCAGTAAGTAAGATCACATCCTAGGACAATATACATTAGTAAATTAGCATGAAGAATATATTTGTGGCCTAAACCAATTAAGTATTGATGCAGTGGCCCAGAACAAAAGGTCACATAAAAGATCAGTGGGTAATGGTATATCTTGCATAGTTGGCTAGGTATTAGCCTACCAACCACCCCAAGACACTATAATTTCTGGTAAAATAGTTAGGAAAATTGTGCTACAACCAAATAAAACTATTGGTAAGAGTAACAAAGCACAAGAACAACTACAAATCATCCAATCAACAAATTTGGACCTTGCTATTCCAAGAGTTTCATCTAAGGTTATTGAACCTCCTTTTAATATAGTTGATCAAATAAAGAAGGATAACTTGAATGTCACTATGTGGTCCAAGATTTGTCCATCCCATCTCAAAGTGATTTTTTGTAACAAGAATTGGAAGGGCTGAAACAGATAAATGATATGCTAAAAAAATAAGGAACTAATCCACTAACCAACCTAGTGCAACCCAAGGAAGAGGGGAGTTCAAATAAAATAAGTAAGACACCCCATTTTATTTGTCCTTAATTATTAGAGATAATATAGTACATAAGTGTATGATCAATTTGAGGGCTAGCATATTTGTTGTGCCAAAAATGGTAGCTGATATTCTTGGAAATAAGTATGAACCTATGGCTAGGGGAGTTGTGCAATTGGATGACACCATAGTCAAGATAGTGGGGGTAATCAAGCATCTAAAATTGACCTCACATGCATGCCCTAGTTGCACTATATTGCAAGACATTTAAGTGATAGACCTCCCTGCCTTCTTTTCCATTTGTTTTTCCAGAGATTTTATTGCTAAGATAGGTGGATATTTGCCTTCTGATTGGTCACACATATTATTCAGAACAAGATATAGTACCAAAGTGACCATCAAATCTAAAGCTATTGAAAATATCATAGTGAACCCTACACTCCTAGCCTCATAAATATGAATCACATTGTATGATCAAAAGGAAGAGTGTACTATTCATGTTCCTACTATGCTTTTGGAGGAGGTTCCCAATTGTTTTCTAGAAGAATAGGGTAATGCATTTCTATTTGACCCACTTAATGAAGTAGAGGATATTAGTATTGACACTTACTGTTTTCATGAAGAGAATTATCCTATCCCAATCTCATGAAAAATCAAGGAGATCTAGAGGGGTTGTGGAAATTGTTTTTTATGGCTCCAAAAATAAGAATGGTGTAGGTGTTGGTGTAATGTTGGTATCCCCAAGTAAGGAAAAATATTTCTTCTCTTTGAGACTTTAGTTTAGTTTCACTAACAATGTGGTTGAGTATGAAGCCCTCATCCAAGGTCTTCAACTTGCACAAAATAGGAAGACCCAATTTTTGTAGGTCTTTGGAGACAATGAATTAGTTGTCAACCAAATCATAACTCAGAGCATAACCAATAATAAAATTCTAAAATCCTACAAACACAAGGTATGAGATTTGGTTGCAGGTTTTGATGGCTTTGACATTTAGACTATCCCTAGAGGTTAGAATAAACATGTTGATAGAGTTGCAACAGTTGGTGCTCAATTTGACATATCGACACATATTGTAAACAAGATGAAGAAACATATCAAGCTTGTTGTAAGGCTTGCTGTTCTAGACAACCAGGTAAATTGGCAAGTCTTTGAAAATGATCAACAAATTATCAATTTTATTCAAGAGGAGACATTTTCATTTCTAGTGTAAGATGTAAGGCCCATATGAAGATCAAATTATGTAGCTAAATAGCAATAAGTTTCCAAAAGGTCTCATCACCCTTGAGGGTATATTTAATTCAGATGACTAGTTGAAGTAAAATAAAATGAACTTAGTTGCAAAGAATGGTGTCTACAATTAAATCACAATTGTAGAAGGAAGATCTTTGAAACAAGGTAAGGCATTTTATGAAACTTAAAATGAATCTTTCATTAAGATTTGTTAGGTTTATGATGATGTGTTTGCATAGACCTATGAGGAATTAAAAGGTTTTGATCATAACCTAGAACATCAAACCATTGAGTTAGACCTACATTATAAGCCTGTAAGACAAAAAAGGACTCATCGATCCTAAGATTGAGCCTTTGTTGATGAAAGAGTTGACTAAATTAATAGAGGCTAGAATCATATTTCCCATCAAACATTCTTCATGGGTGGAAAAATTACTCCCTGTTAGAAAGAAGAATGAGGAAATAAGGATTTATTTTTACTTTAGAGAACTAAATATATCCTCCCTAAAGGATCATTACCTTGTCCCCTCCATGGAGAAAATTCTACAAAAGGTTAGTGGTTGAAAAAGATTTTCTTTCTTGGATGGCTACTCAAGCTACAATGAAATTATAGTACAAGAATCTAACCAACATAAGACAACATTTACTACCAAATGGGGTACCTATGCTTATTGCAAGATGCCTTTTGGGTTGACCAATGTTGATGCCACCTTTTAGTGGGCCATGGACATGACATTTCAAGGTGTATTTAACTTTTTTGTGTTGGTCTACTTGGATGAAATAACAGTATTTTAAAAACATGTAGGTGATCAGTTCAACCACGTTGAACAAATCTTCAATAAGTGCAAGGAGTATGGAATTTCATTGAATCCAAAAAAGTGTCTTTTCCATTGACCAAGGAAAATTACTTAGACACATTGTTTCCAAATATGGTTTGATCATTGAACTAGAAAGAGTGGAGTCCATCCTCTCCATCCCACTCCCCAACCATTAGAAAGGATTACAAAGCTTCCTGGGAAGAATTAATTTTGTGAGAATATTCATTCCCAACCTTGCTGCTTTGATAAAACCTCTCACCTCAATGCTAAAGAAAAATATGATCTCCAGTTAGACCAAACAAGGGAAGGATAGCTTTGAGGCTATCAAAAAAATAAATTTCTTAGGCTCCCATCCTTGTCAATCCCAACAATGACGACTTCATTATTTACACTTTTGTAGGAGAAGAAAGAATATCAACTGCCTTGACACAAATAAATAATTAAAATATTGAGTATCCTATTGCCTTCTTTACTGAAGGGCTTAAATATTATGAGTTCAAGTATAGCTATGTTGAGAAAAAAGTCGTTGTTTTTAGGGAATTGGAAAAATTTAGGCACATATTTTCTAATGATAGGATCTAGTTGATGATCCCTCATGCTAGCATCAAATAATTTCTATTGAGTAGAGATATCAGTGAAAAAAGAGTTGGGTGGGTCACTAATGTGATAAAGTATGACGTTGATATTCATATCACCAAGCTTGTGAGAGGAAAGGGGTTGTGTGAGTAGCTTATATCAACATTGGAGACTCCTATAGAGGCTATCCTCATGTTACAAGAACATCAAATAATCAACTTTGACACTCAAACAATCTAGATGAATGATATGACTACCTTTTTGGAGGAAGGTAGGTATCCTCCAGGTTTGGATAGGACTAAAATAAGACATTTAGATTGCAATCTATCCCCTATATCTTAGTATATGGCATAACTTTGGAAAGAACCTCAATGGAGTTTTGTTAAGGTGCATTGAACAAAGTCACGTCAACAAATTGTTTGAAGAATTCCATGATGGCTCTTCAATTTTTTTGCGAGGACCACTGCTACTAAAATAATGAGGGTTGGATATTATTGTCCAAATATATTTAATGATTATCACATATGGGTGAAGAATTTAAATAAGTGTTATTTCTTTTTTGGAAAGCAAAGGTTAGCTTCCCTTCCTCTTGATCCCATTCAAGTGGACTGGCCATTTATACAGTGGGGGTTGGATTTTATTGGTATGATAAATCCATCATCTAGAACTGGTCATAAATGGTTTCTAGAAACCATAAACTAATTAACTAGGTGGATAGAGATAATGTGTATTAAAGGATTCTACTAAAAATTTAGTTTTGGAATTACTTAATGGAATTGTGACTAGGTTTGGTGCCAATTCCACCATCATCTTTGATAACATCAAATATTTTGTTGGTACCCAAATCAATGATTGGGTAGTTAGATATGGTATATATTTGAAAACCTCATAAATATATTATCGTCAGGGTAATGGCTTAGCTGAGTCTTCAAACAAAAGATTTATCAGGATAATTAAAAGGACTAGTGAAGATAATAAAGGGTTTTGGCATAGAAAATTGAAGATAGCCCTTAGGGCCGACAAGATCACTCCAAAGAGAGCGATTGGAAATTCCCCTTTCATGCTAGTTTATGAAAGGGAAGAAAGGTTACCATTGTCACTAGAGTTACCTTCTCTTGAGTTAGCACAAAAATTGGGATTAGAAAAAAATTATGCCATGATAGTAAGGTTGGCAGAGTTAATAGAGTTAGAAGAGACAAGGAACAAGGGTATGAATACCTTAGATACCCACAAAGCACAAGTAAAAATATATTTTAATAATAAATTTGTCCACAGTGTTCCAGGAGGGATACTTGGTGCTAAAATGAGATGCAAACAGAGCCAAAGAAGGAAGGCATACCAAATTTGGTGTCATTTGGAGTGGCCCATATGTCATCATCAACTATAAGGAGGCTAATTCATTCCATGTCTCTAGGTTGGATGGTGAGGCTCTTCCAATCCCAATTAATGGGATTAATCTCAAACCTTATTTTTGAGGGGTTTTGAGAAGTCATGTACATATTAGCTTAGTTGTTGCTTTCTAGGAAGTGTTGCTACACACTCTACATTCTCCTTAAGGGAACACATGATCTAGGTGTTTTATTTTTCTCCAAGTGCAAGCCTCAAATGTTGTTTTGTCATATTTCTTTCAAGGAAGGCTAGTTGTTACAAGTTCTCTCATGGCTCTATTCTCAACAAATTGATAAGGCCTTTGGATTCCATGATTAGCATGCAATCATCCTACATAAATCGCCAAAATGTTACCACTTTGTGTCTCCCCCTTTATTTCCCATCAATTATAATTGATCTGAGAAATATTAATGGGTTTATCATAATCAAATATTCCTTTGGTAGTTGTATTATCCCTTTTCCAAGATTCAATTAAATACCCATTTGAAAAATCTCAAAAAGTGGCTAAATCCCCCTCCTTTCTCTTTTGGTCTTGTCAGAGTTTTAGATCTTGAAAGGACATTTAGACCAAGTCCAAATGTCCATTTTATTTCCAAGCCCTTGCATCCTCTTTTAGTCCCATCAAAGTATCCAGACCCAAAAGGGACATTTGGACCAAGTCCAAATTCCCCTTTTATTTTTGAGTTTCTGCTTCCTCTTTTGGTCCTGTTAGAGTTACAAGTCCCAAAGGGACATCTAGACCAAGTAAAAATTTTTGTTTTCTCTTTGAATCCTAGCTTCCTCTTTCATTCATGTCAAATTTTTGGGTCCTAGAAGTACATTTGGACCAAGTCCAAATGCCCATTTTCTTTCTGAGTTTGTACTTCCTCTTTCGATCCCATCGGAGTTTTGGGTCCTCAAAATTGCCATTAATGTTGCAACAACTTCCCCAACTATCAAATATAATTATTGGAGCCACATGAGTGATTTTAAATTCCTTTTCACCAACTTCAAGTGGAAAAATGATGCCCATGATTCATTTATTATTTGTAGACTACTTTTCTGTCAGAGGGTCATCCCTAACTACAATTTTGCTACTTATTTTGTGTGGGTTTTCGCTCTCTATTCATAGATTCATAAATGTGGAAGCATGGCTATGGTGTTAGGGAATTTATGATAGGATTTAATAAACTCGATAATTGAAGTACACATGTCTGCACCTAATTTGTAGGGTTTCTTTCCTAATGACATGATCTCTCTCTCTCCCTCTCTTATGACCCATAGATGAATATTAGGAAATTTTATGTTCATTGAAGGCTTCTTCCTTGGTTTCTCTTGTAGATACATGTATGTTCTACATATTTTCAACTGTAATACTAGATTATGCCTCTCTATCAATAAAATTACTTTCTTACGCTCTCTGACCTTGAATGTTCTATGCAAATATTCTTTCCTTCATATTTGAATGAATATTTCTATGTTTACTAAGATTGAATGTTGTGTTAAATATGGTACAACAAGATAAATATGTAGAAATGTTTTCCCTCTTAGTGTATGCTAAACCCCAACCTTCGTACAACTTCTTAGGAATCAACATAAAAATATTTGTGTGAATTTATCTGGTGGTTTTGTTGATACTCTTGTTGAACACCTAGAATACTGAGAGGGGGTGAATCAATATTCTCTAAAACCACCTAAACATTTAACCATTCATTCCACATATAATATTCAATTTTTTAGTAAGAAAGGAAATCATTAAAGCAATAATCAAAGCTCATAATACACGAACACCAGATTTTTATGTTGAAAACCCAAAATGGGAAAAACCATAGTGAGGGTTAGCTCACAATATATTATAACTAGTTATAAGATATTACAGAAGTCCTCACTACAGGTGGGATCACTTTCCTAGTGGAATCACTTCCCACATAAAAAATAATAGATAGAAGAGAGTGGTGGCTCACAACCAAGATTTGAACTATTACAAATGCATCTACAACATGCTAGAATATAGTTCCATTGAAGCTCAATATACAGATTCAACACATTTCATTACTTTTCTCTAACACTTTGCTCTACTCTGCACTTGCATTAATTTTACACAATTTGCATCAATTAAACTTGCATATTCACTAAAATCATATTTCCAACACTGAAATGAACTCATACTTATACCAATTTCATCCCAACATCAATTAGGTTGGCCTAAATAGATGTATCATACAAAATATAACTTGTTGGCTCAACATACACACATACACACATACACACTTTGCACCATGATTCCAAATTTATAAAAAGTACAAATAGGTCAACATGGACCTATAATAGCTCCCACATAATGGATTAATAATTCTCAAAACTTTGCAATAACCAAAACTTATTAGGTCGACACCGATAATGACCTAACATCAAAATTCATCAACTGTTCAACCTCAAACCAACACATATACCTCAAAAGTTCATGCCACTTGGAATATAGGTGCTAATGACACCTGCCAACATCTTCAAAAATCCATAAATCTAGATACCAATCCATAGAGAAGTGTAGATTCACCAAAACATGCATACTAAATTGGAAACCTTTGCTACAATCAGACTGATATACAGTCATTCATAACTTCAACACCTGGATCCAAAACAATGTGAAACTCTAAATATAAACTCCTCTAACATCTAAGAAAATTATATGAAAACTGTAGAGAAAGATGCTTCATAGTGGACCAATGCAAACCAAAATATGAAATGTCTTGTACACTGAAGTACCTAATTTGACACTTAGCCAATTTTCCCTTTCATCTATCTTCACTGGATTAAACCTTGAAAAATTACACTTAATAATCATCTTCAAATATGCTCAAGTTATACAAACTAGTATGGACAATGATCTTCATACTAGATCTCAATGTTGACATCAATGACAATAGTGAACTATATATTGTACAACTTGTACTCATACTCCATGCTCATGTTTCCAAAAAACATGTCAATGAAAATTCCTTATTCTTTCAAAAATATCCCCTTTTGTCATCTATGGCAACATGCCTCAAATACTCTCCCAAAACTACTCTCCCCCTTTGACATCAAGGGAAAAGGGCACATATATATATTTTGATCTTTTTCTCTCCCTTTAATTCATATCTTCTCCCCCTTTTATAGGATGTTGTATCTACTGGATTACATACATACTTACACAAGTTCATATGATTCCCCTAAGGGTACTAACCAACCAAATTGAATCAAAAAATGTACTGGAAAATTACCTTATATCATTCGCATATGTACATTGCAATTTGAACAACAAAATGAAATGCATAAAAAGAAATACAATCATCCAGAAGAAGTATTTGAATCTTGCAGCTTCTCCAGGTGTGTTTGCTACTCCTCCTTCCCTTATTCACAACTCTTCTTGTCTATGCCAATAATTTTTCTCTCGGTCTCCAACTCCATCAAAAGTTCTTCACTGTCATCTGGAGTGTTGGGTATCGAATTTAACTTTGAAGCTTTTTTACCACTCAACAGGGCATTGGAATTAGGTATGAACTTAGTTTTCACCAGATCCCTAAGATGACCAAATTGCATTATAATCTTCTCCTTCTAAACTTGTAGTTGGAAGAATTTATCATGTAGGTTCTCTATTGTGGACCTTGTGCTTCCAAGTCTTGTGCCAGATCATAAGCATAAAAATATTACTCAATTTGGGACTCAATTGAGTCCATCTCATATTTTATGCTCTTTGTAGAGCTCAAAAATTTCATGTGGAATTGAAATAACACTTTGGATTCTGCAACACACTCCTGCACACTTTTAAGATTTTCTTGAAATTTGTTGTGTAGAGGCACACTTCTCAATTGTATCCAGTAGCCTATTTTCATTCACATTTTTATCTATTTCTTTATCTAATTTCTCTTTCAATCCACTGGAATAATCTTTGAAGGAATCAAGAAAAAAATTTAGATTGTCTATAGCGGATAAGGAATTGTCGATGCTAGCACTAGGTATGCTTTCTTATAGCATCTTTACTGCTTCATCAATAAGTTTTGTGCTTTTCTGATGTATTTGTAAAATCTCTTTTTGGGTTGAGGAATGAAACACATCACCTAGTTGAATCTTGTGTAGTGGAGAGATTTTGTCCATGTCTACATGCCCCTATTGCATTGGAAGTTATAATAAATGAGAAAATACTACCAGTTGAAACTGTAATTGCATACTTAACAAGTTCTTTAATGAATCTCTAGAGGTACTGGAATATTCTTGAGTGATCTTGGAACTATCCTTTGCAACCTTTTCCTTGTCACTAGTATTAACTAGTGTCTCCACATCCTTCTTCTCATCATTTTTGGATGCATCCTCATCCTTCTTCTCCTTAGACCTCTTCTCATCACTCTTTTCTATATTTATAGGAACATCTTCACCAGTAGATTGGTCTTTGGTATCTGGAGACATGCTTGTCTTTGGGTGGCCTTGAGCATCCTTTTCATTTACCTTAGATACCATAGGAGGTGTAATATGTATTGTGGATACATTTTCCTTATGAGCTTTAATAGATTTTTCTTCTATAGTGGTGTTATCTCCTACCAGAGAAGCATCATTAGTGATATGTTCAACTATAGTGCCTTATCCATTGGCAGTGTTTTCTTCCACTTTTGAAAGACTATAATCAACACCTTTTTGCATATTTTCTTATTCAGTCCCATGCTCATGTTGAGAATCATAAATTTTTTCTTCTTTTGCAATGTTCTCTTCCAGAGCCTACATGTCATCATGCATTTCCTCTGTATCCAAAGTCATTCCTAACCTTTTTTACAAGTCGAAAACCTTCTCCATAAACTCATTCTAGAGCCTCTCAAGATAATTTTGATCTTTGATCATAAGGGTGGTTACCCCTTTCTTTGTTCGAAACTCTTTATTATACAATTGAGCCAATGTGGCTTTATCTTTATCTGAAAGAGGAGCACTAATATTTTCCAAAGAAAAAGACCTCAGCTTAGCTTCTTCATCAATTGCCTCCTGTCTCCTTCAAACTAATACTTCTCTCAACTCTTTAGGCAACTAATTTTCAATATTTTTCAAGTTGACCTCAAATGCAACAATGCACTTGAAAATTGCTTCTTCTATTGTTTCCTTGTCAACTTCATTTGTAGTATTCAACACAACAGTCTCTTCTAATATTTCATTATCCAAAATCCCATTCAATAAAGCATCAAGTTTCATGGGGATATGTGTCCTTATCAAAGCCTTCTTTTTCTTCTTTTTCTTGTCTTCTGATGACATTTTTCCTTTACTAGACTCAACTTTCTTTTCTCTCATGTGGATCATAAACCTGCTTGTTTTACCTTTTCTACTTCTGCCTCATCATCTGTATCGATAATGTCAATATTTTGTTTCTTTGTACTTGCTTCACCTTGTGAAGCTTCTACTTTCCTTTTCTGGACCAATTGTGGTCCTTCTTTCTTTTCCTCATCTTCCACATTAACTCCCATGTATTTTCCCTTGTTGATTTTGTTTTCACTCTTCTTCTTATAGTGCCAGTTTGCTGTATTGTCAGAGTGGCCTTCTCTTTCTCGGGCTGCTTCTATTGCTTAATCAAAGATAGTTTATCCTTTATCGCAACACTCAAAAAATATTTTCTCTTCTCTCCAATCATAGGCTTAGTCTTGGAGGACTTTGAGGCAACTAGAGGAGTGGTAGCTATTCTACCAGATCTTTTGACACTTGATGATTCTCCTAGAGAGCTAGAAATGGATTTGGCCTTCTCAAATTGTTCTTTTGTGAGGCCCATTACCTCCACAACTATTGTAGTCATCTTCTCAATGGTATTATTTATTTGTTTCTACCTTTGATCCATGTACACCTCCATGAATTTCTCCTCATATGTTCCATATCTCTCCTCGAAGATGTATTTTGGTTTTCTTAGCATAAATTTCACTAAGCTAGTAATTTCATCCTCTATGATTTTATATCCCATCTCTTGGATCCACACAGTCCTAGACTCAATAGCTGGTATGATGCAACACTCTTTTGTTACCAAGAATGTGATGTCATTCTTGTACTTTTCTACCATGATTTTTGGCATCCTTTCTCATGCCTGCATCTTCTCTTGATTTTTTTTGAAGAATCCCTAGAGGGCATTATCTTGTGCATCCGAGTCTCCCAACCTCCTAAAATGATCTCCGACCCAATGGGATACAGGTCTATCCTTTAGCCACACTATGTTCTTTGTATTGGGAACCTCATTCAAAAAGTAGAATAATAGACAAATTACCAAAGTCCCAAACTTAAATGGATAATTAGAGTCCTTTGTCTTCTATAGATTTTCTTAAGGTTACAATCTAAACAACTCACATAGATCATAATCAAATCCCTTCTCAACCATCTCATATGTGGTATTGTTGGTGGTTGCAGATACTAAATTTTCCTTGTTAGAGAAGTATAGCTTGTATCCTATCATCATTGAGGCATACTTGACTACCAAGTTTTTGATGTAATTTATTATTAGTGCTCTTCTATCATACTTCACACCCGTTCATTCCATCACTATCTCATTTTTTATTGACTTAAGCACCAGAGTTGGTCTAGTTGAGCACAAACTAGTGACAACCCTAATCACCTCCTTGTTGATTAAGTGCGGTATATCTAACCAAAGGAACTTGTCATAAATTTTTATTAGGGTGTATCTCACCCACTCATCCACATATAAAAAGATGGGGAAATTGTTCCAAACATCGAGTTTCTTCTCTGCTAGACTCCCAAATTTTGATTTCAACTCGAAATCATCTGCAGTGAATTCTTTATACCACACATCACTCAACTTTGTATTATTATATCATTCCAACTTAGCATGAATGTATGCCCTTACATATTCCATGTTCAAAACTCCATATGGGATGTGAAAAAATGTACCATTTAGACCATCCACTAGAGATTTTTTAGGATTCCATTTGAATTTAGGGAACATACACTCTGTAATCTCTACCACTTTTGGTGTATACATATTTGTAACAAATTGAAAGTGATTTTAGAAACTAGGGAAAATGGAAACTACAAATACCTTTTGAAATTGCTTTTTTTGGATAGGGTTTTGCTTGCACTAGATCTCAATTGCTTCAATCACTCCACTTCTCTTTTCGTCTTCTCTTCTCTCCTTGTATGTTCATTTGAAAATAATTTTTGATTAAGTGAAATCACTTACCCTTTAGAAATTGACCTAATTTCGTATTGAATACTTTAGTTGATAAAGCCATCAAACCCTAATTGTATGCACGATCAACTTCAAATGCTCGAAAAATTTCCACAACTTAATATTTTTCATCAGTATTTTCTCCAATAGGTTAACCATGTCAACCTACACCCTATATCCATGTGTTGTAGCATGAGCACCATTTTTCTGGTAGGGGATAAAGAATCTTCTATTAATGCTCCCCCTAAGCCAACAATTTCTTCTTAGTTTCCAAAGGAAACATTTGCACCAGATGATGGTACAAACTCAACCTTAACCTCTGTCTCTTCCTTCTCTTTCCAAATATTTTCCATATTTTTCTTTGTTTCTATTGGATCATTATTCTTTATCGAATTATCCTTCTTTACACTCTTTCTTCTGCAAAACCTAGAGATATGTCTTGATCTACTGCAGTTATAACATATAACATTCTTTTGAACATGCTTACTTCCATTCATTCTAGATCTGCATTGATTAGCTTTATGCCCAAATCCATTGCATGCATAATAGTAGTGATTAAAATATTGAGACCTCATACCATTGTTATAACCATTCATCATTTGACTTCTACATTCACTAGCCTTAGGACCAAATCTCTTGCATGTAAAGCAATAACCAAGAAAAGATTGAACATTTTGATTCATTACACTTTTACATTCTACAACCTTATGTCCAAATTTATTGAAAGAATAACAAAAACCATTAAAAAATGGGTACCTTTTTGCACTTGGTTGTCTGATAGGTAGTCTTTTGAAGTCTTTCCTTTGATTCTAGATCTTCTTTCCATTTCTCTTCTTGTCTCCAATCTTATTTTGTTCATTATCCTTTTCAGCACTTGGTATCCGATCTACTTTTGAAATTTCACCTTTTTCAAACCCTAATCCACCTTTGTCCTTAGAATTATTCCGATTTGCAATCATTTCATCAAGAAGTGTAGAGATCATCTTAAATTTGTCTTCATGATTTTTTCGTTTTCTAGATCTGATCTTAGATTCAAAAATTCTTCAAGCTTTAAAAATTCCTCACATTTTCTTTTCACTTTGGCATTCAGACACTCTTCAACTCTTTCTCCTTCTTCAACTTGCACTTTAGACTGGTAATTGTTTGATTGGCTTGATTCAACTGCTTACTGACCTCCTTATATCTTTCTTTGAATTTATTAACTTGTTCTCTCAACTTTCTGATGCATTCATCTGATTCTTTGACATTTTCCTTCAGATCTTTGTTCTCACTTTCAGTCCTTTCTAGATCTTCAAGGGCTATTCCATGTTTTCCATGCATGTCAACCATGAAATCTTCTTCTATAAACCCAACAATAGGCATCTCTTCTAGAGGAGTAGGGAATATTCTAACAACCATGTGTTCAGCCTCCAAGATCTTCCCCAAGTGGTTAAGCTTCTTCCAAGGAACCACGCTCTAATACAATTTTTTGAACACCTAGAATACTGAGAGGAGGTGAATTAGTATTCAAAAACACTTAAACATTTAAGCATCCGTTCCACATAGCATATTTAATTTGCAATAATAAATAAAATCATGAAATTAATGATCAAAGCACATAACACATGAACACTAGATTTTTACATGGAAAACCCAAAATGGGAAAAACAATGGTAAGGGTTAGCTCATAATATATTATAACCAGTTATAAGATATTACATAAGTGCTCACTGTAGGTGGAATCACTATCCTAGTGGATTCACTACCCATAGAAATAAGAATAGCTAGAAGAGAGTGGTGGCTCATATCCAAGATTTGAACTATTACAAATGCATCTACAACATGTTGGAATATAGTTCCTTTGAAGCTCAATATACCGAGTCAACACACTTCATTACTCTGCTCTACTCTACACTTGCATTAATTTCACACAATTCACATCAATTACACTTTCATATTCACTAACATCATATTTACAACACTAAAATGAACTCATACTTATACCAATTTCATCCCAACATCAATTAGGTTAGCCTAATTAGATGTATCATACAAAATATACAAAACATAACTTGTCATCTCAACATACACACATACATGCTTTGCACCATGATTCAAAACTTATAACAAGTCCAAATAGGTTGGCATAGACCTATAATATCTCCCACATAATGGATCAATACTTCTCAAAATTGCACTTGATAATCATCTTCAAATATGCTCAAGTCATACAAACTAGTATGTATAATGATCTTCATACTAGATCTCATTGTTGACATCAATGACAACACTGAAATCCATATTGTACAATTTGTACTCATACTCCATGCTCATGTTTCCAACAAACATGTCAATGACAAAAATCCTTAGTCTTTCAACAAAATTATATAATCATAGGCAGGAGGAAATATCTTTAACTTTGGTGCATCACTATATTTTAAAATTTCAACATTATATTCTCCCTTTTCCTTCCACAACTTGATAGATTAGGATTAGCGTAGAGTTATCCAATGTTGGGTTGGACTAGTATTATTGCATCTAGTGTTTGAGAGGAAGCCAACCTTCTCTAGAGATATGACCTCATTTACAAGGTCCCACACCTTGAGGTCAGTTCCATTGTGTCATTAGAATGTTGAAGATTTTAAACATGGCATAATTTCATGTGACAACAAGAACTTTGGATAAGTAACATGATAAAAACCTATTCTTAGGTTTCATATGTAAATTCATTATCCACAAGCACCCTATAGTTGGGGGTAAGCTTCTCCCATGCTATCTACCTCACCTTATCAATACCCATCCATTAAATTTCCATCTCCATCTCATTGTCCCTTCCTATTTTTAACCTTGATAAGGGAAGGGGTATAATATTGAAAATTCTTTGGATATTTCTTAAAGTACCCAATATTTTGTAAATCCTACCACATGTCATCCTAAGAATTGTAACACAACATCATAAGTGAGATACCTAAAGTGGTAATGTTATTCTTATGCTATTTAATCCTCAGGGATCACATATTTAACCCTTGAAACATCTATTTTGAAAACCTCCATCCATCAACACAACCTCACTATCCCTTCCATCCACTATCTAAGTAATCCATCAACCATTTTATCCTTGTCTCTAGACTTGGTTTTACCATATCATTGGCTTAAATTAAATTTATAACCATGTAGAATAAAATACAATAAACACCAATTCATCCAAATGCAAGCAATCCTAATCAACGCCAATCTTTCCAAGTAGTATAATCTATCATCAAAAAGAATCTAGCAGTTTCGTTTATAGTCTTGTTGTAAATCTTGATCAATTTATCATCATTGAAATATATCATTCATAATCCTAACATTATTCTAGGGATTATGTATCCACATCATCAATACTCTGATCATCATCATCATCATCATCATCATCATCATTAATCAATCACTACTCTTCATTCTAACTATGGGCAAAACTTTATGTATCTATGTATCATTTGTGCATGTGTGCTTATGTACAATCATTTTTTACATTTATAATGATCCTTGCATCATATTTCAACAATGATATTATGGTCTTCTATATCATGGTTCCATACAAAATATGATTATTTAGGCATTTTATTTTTAGTCATTCTATTAAGCACATGGAATTTCATCACCATGTTATTTATACCATGGTGCATAACATCAAGTGCTACATCAAATACTAAGTTTCTCAATTAACTAGCATGAATTTCCCCTGCCCATCTAGTCACATCTTCCTTCCCTTCATCTAATATTATCTATTCAACTCTAATCCCTTCTTCCATAATTAGCACCCCCTTCTACCCCATATGTATTCTCCATTCACCATTAAGAATATTTACTAGCATCTTTTTCATCCATTTGAGAGCATAATATGTTCTTCAAACTGACATATCCTCTTCAAGGGGCATTTATACCTCATTCCTCTTTGTCAATCCCCTACCAATAAATAGGGCATCATGTCAGTAGTCTCATATGTTTAAAAAATTTACTATATTTATCTTTGAAATTCTATTAATTCTCTTAGTAGCAACACTATCTCAAAGAGGGTAAAATGTAGACACCTAAATTCAACCATATCCTAACACCACTTGATTCATCCCACATATATTCTATTTTAGCTTTAATGTAATAAAATTAATTATTTAATTTATCAATCCAATCATCTTCCTAACATTAATTAAATAATTTTTAATCATTTAATTAATTAATTATTTTAATATTTTTCTCTATAATCCAACCTTAAATTAAGTACATTTATATCACAATATTCTTAAAATTTAATAAATACAAATATATATTTAATCCCTAGTTTCTCCTTAAAATTATTAGTTAACTAATTAATCACATGCACAACTCTAAGAATCATTAGCCAGGTCGACCTTACACATGGATCAAGGTTGTACATGGCTCAAGGTTGCACATGGATATGCATAGACAATGATCCGTAAAATCCTCTCATTAAATTTTGCTTATCCATTCAATCTATAAAATCTATTGAATCATGGACCTTATGTGTACCGATCACAAGGTGACACTTGTAATATTACTATGCATCCAATCCTCTTAGTCATACATAGCCGTTGATCTTCCAAATAAAGCTCATATATTTATCCCCCCCATTTAAATTATATAAATGACTCTAAATAGAGTTTGTTTGAGAAATATTCTTGGAATTCAATTTCATGTTATCCAAATGAGAAACCACATGCAATATATCTCACATCGACCCACTTTGAGCACAACCACCTTTCATGCAACAAATGTCTTGTGGGTGAGATTTTTTCCTAGATTCTTTCATCCTTCTATGAAATTTATTTAGCTTAATTTTGAGGTTACATTTAGGTGTGAAATATGGTTTGGATTTAATAATTTGATTTTTTTTTTTTTGTTTCACATTTATTTTCATATATTCATGTGCTCGGTGTCTCTTCTTTATGAAAAATGTGAATTCCATTTGAATCCAAAATTATAAATTTATAACCATAAAATATCATAAGTCAAATATACAACCTTGAAAAAGATAAAAATGCAAAAATAATCTTTAAAAACAAAGCTTGAAACCATCATCACAATCAATCCCCAAAATTGAATTTCACTCTTATCTTGTGTGGAATCTACTCATCCTCAAATAAAAACTCTAAATAATAATCCAAAATTTAAATCATAATCTACCCACTTGCCAAATCATTAAATCAAACCAATTTCCATCTATCCAAGTCAAACCCACAATCAAAATTAAGAACTTCAAACCAATCACCATCCTCAAATCCAAGCTCTCTTAAGAGCTTTGCCTATCTTAATTATAGCAATATAAAACCCAATAATAATCAAGATTTCTTACGAACTTGGCCTATCTTAAGTATAACAACCCAAAAAAAAATCACGATCTAATAAATCCAACCCCAATCAAATATTTATTAATGTTAGACACACAAGACAATTGAGAGGGGGGGGGCGGGGGTGAATTAGTTGTGCATTAAAACCTTCAAAACCTTATTAAGCACTAGTATGAATGTAGACAACTGAAACAACACGTCCACAATCATTCACAATGGAACAAATTTTTTTTACATGGAAAACCCTATAAGGGAAAAACCACGGTGAGGATTAACTCACTATATGAAAACCAAAACCAATTACAAGAGGCTCATTGCCAAGGGCTCAGTACCCAAGAAGATAACTTCTTCTAGATTGTAAAGAAACAATTACAAGGAGGTTCACTACCTCAAAGCAATTGGAGAAACCATCACAATGTCTCTTCACCATCTGCAACCTTCAGCTCACTTCCTCCAATGAATTCTAGCACACTAAAATATAGACACCTTTTTCTCACTGCTTCCAGTAGTCTTAGGAATTTTTTCTCGCACTTAGATCTCAAAACACGATCACACATACATCACTTCATGCCACACATTTATCCAAAACTTTGACCTTGCATATATATCTTACGCAACCTTGAATAACCTTCTGTAAGTTGGCTTTAATGAAACATATGCACCTCAAATGTGCAACCACCAAATAGGTCGGAACCAAACACCTCTATAGTGGAAAGAAGTGAAGGATCAAGGGTTAACCAAGACCCAAATCTACATTGACATGCTTCACCAAGCTTCCACAAACCACATAACTTGTCCGCGAATAATGCTAACACACTAGTTTGGACAAACCAGCATTAACACTATCAAGCAACCAAATTCACACTTCACCAAGGCCAAAAACATCCTACGAACCATGTAGCAACCTTACATAACATCCAAAAATATTATATCATCAAAAAATATTCAAAAACACTGGTACAAACTTCTGAAACTGAGAATTCTATCATCTTTTGCAACCAATCAAATTTCCATTAAACTACAACTCATGAACCAAGCTTGCAAAATAGATAAACACTAAATACACCAAGGAAAAGTAGGTACAATAAATTTTTGCACATGAACCCAAATCCGCAAGACAAGAAACTTCAGTATGGAAAAATTCGTAGCAAATAAATTTCTCCTAGATATCCCTCTTCACAACCCAAAAACAGTCCAACACACTATCAAACATATCTTCTACTACCACATGATCTAGAACCTAAACCTCTAGATATTAAACCTTTGAAGACTTCTGATCATCACATTCAAATTGCACAGGAACATCTTCAAGAATGAAGAAACACAGAGAAAAATACATAACACTTCCCAATCACCTTGTACAATCTTTATGCAAATTTTCTCAAAATAACTTGGAATCCAAGTAACCCTAATACATATACAACACCTTCACAACACCATAAACACCTTCTCAATATATCCAAACTATAGGTTGACATCAATGAAAACAATGATGACAACATAGTGCAACAATATAACCCTTTGTCATTTATGGCAACATCTGCTGAAAAACCATCAACAACAAAAGCAACTCTATATGTCCAATACTTAAGCAACTCTCCCCCTTACTTGAACATTTATTTTTGTATGTTTTTTATAATTCTCTCTCTCCCCCTTTGACATCAACGAAAAATGGAAACACTTGCACGTGTCACTTTGGGCACAAGATATGCTCCCCTTGACTACACTAGCCAAAGATACCACTACCCACTCCCCTGAGAGGTAGCCTTCATTAGTCCAAGACAAATAATACATCTTTAATTTCTCCCATGAACATACACAATCTTATGCATCTAGTTGAAAGAATGAGGGGAAATAACCCCTAGCTTATGTCTGAGATACTCAAATGTATCTTTTGGAATCTAGCCTTTGTGAAAAATTCTACTATTTTATCCTTTGTAGACACATACTCCAAATTCACTTCCTTCTCAACAAATTTCTCTCTTAGAAAGTGATACCAAATAGAGATATTCTTTTTTCTTGAATGCATTACAAGATTTTTTGAAATGTTGATAGCGCTTAGATTATCACACAAGATGGAAATAGGTTCACCATATGATATTTTGATATCCTTCAATGCTTGCTTCATCCACAACACCTATGTATAAAAAGATGTTGCAACAAAATGTTCTACCTCTATAGTAGATAATGACACTGAATCCTGGTTCTTACTTAACCTAGAAACCAACCTATTTCCAAGGAAGAAAGAACCTCCACTTGTACTTATTTAGTCATCCACACAACATTCCCAATCTAAATCTGTATAAGTACTCAAAGAGAAGTTAGTATCCTTAGAATACTATAGACCATAGTCTGGAGTGCCCTTCAAATATCTGAATATCCTTTTGACTACTTCCACATGTGATTCCCTAATATATTCTTGAAATATTACCACAAGTCATACTTCATGCATAGTATCATGTCTAGTTGTTGTTAGATATAGTAATCTATAAATCATGGATCTATACTTAGTCTGATTTATCTTAGGAGATTCATCATTTTTGCTTAATTTACAACCAATAACCATGGGATTACATATTGGTTTAGAATCTTCCATTCCAAATTTCTTTATAATTTCCTTTACATATTTTGATTGTGAAATGGATATACCTTTCTTTCCTTGACTAATTTGTAACCCAAGGAAGAAAGTCATCTCCCCAAGCATTGACATTTCAAACTCATTTTACATCTCCTTTGCAAAAAAATACACATGGTCTCATTTCCTACAAATATTATGTCATCAACTTACACAACCATAATCAAGATTTGATCTTTCACAATTTTTAAGTAAAGGTTGTTGTCTGTAGTACCCTTTTTGAATCCCTGCTGTAGTAAGTATCCATCCAATCTTGCATACCAAGCTCTAGGAGCTTGTTTGAGCCCATATAATGCCTTCTTCAACTTGCAGACCATATCAGGATCTTATGATAGTTGAAAAACCTTCCGCTTGTTCAATATAAACTTCTTGTAACTCACCATTCAAAAATGTAGACTTTGCATCCATCTGATATACCTTGAAGTCTTTATGTTTCACAAAATCCAAAAAAATCCTAATAGCATCCATTCTTGCTACTGGAGCAAAGGTCTCTTCAAAGTCTATTCCTTCCACTTGTGAGTAGCCTTTACACACAGCCTAGCATTATTTTTGATAACGTCTCCATTCTCATTCAACTTGTTCCTGAAAATACATTTAGTTCCTATCACATTCTTGTTTGCTAGTCTTGGGACCAATTCCTTTATCTGATTCTTCTAAATCTGCCTTAGTTCTTCTTTCATAGCGTTGATCAAATTTTTATCCCTACATGCTTTAGTAAGTATTTTAGGTTCTATTTTAGAAAGTAAACATAAATTTATCCGTTCCTTTGCCATAACAACTTTTTTTCTTGTTAGAACATCTCTTCTCTTGTATCCAATTATTTGATCCTTAGAATGAATTTTCTACACATACTTAAGAGTCTTAGGGTTCTTTTCTGGAGCTTCTTCATCTTGCACTAGCATCTTTTTTTTTTCTTCTTCTTCTCTACAAAGGGGTTCATTAGATTCATATCCTTCTATTAGCACTAAGCCCTGGCATGATTCTTCATCCACTTTGACACTTTCACTTTCAATTATCTTCTTTAGCCTCTTGTTTTAGCACTTGTATGCCTTGCTCTTTGTAGAGTATCCAAGGAAGATTTCTTCATCTGATCTTGCATCAAACTTTCCTTAGTTTTCTTCATCCCTCCTAATATAACATTTACGTCCAAAAAATCTAAAGTATTTCACAATAGGATTTTTTCCATACCATAGCTCATAGGGGGTCTTTGAACTGTTCACTCTTGCTTGTAATCTATTGAGAATGTAAACTATGGTATGAATAGATTCTCTCCAATAAACATTTGGTAGATTTTATTCCTTCAACATGGTTCTTGTTGCCTCCTAAATTGTCCTGTTCTTCCTCTCCACAACTCCATTGTGCTATGGAGTCCTAGGAGCTGATAAATATCTTTTTATCCCATGATCTTCACAAAAAATGTTAAACTAATTTGAGGTGAACTCACCACCTCTGTCTGAACTTAAGAACTTGATTTTCAAATCCATTTCATTCTCAACCATAGGTTTAAATGCTTTAAGCTTATCTAGAGCTTCTCATTTTTCTTTGAGAAAGGTCACTCAAGTCTTTATAGAGTAATCATCTATTAACATCATAAAATACCTATCACCTTGAAAGCTTCTTATTTTGGTAGGTCTATATAGGTCTTTATGCACCAAATCTAAAGGTATTGTAGTAGAATATTCCTTAGTTTTGAACCTGTTCTTTGTCTATTTTATAAGCTAGCACTCTTTGCAAATTTCATTGATAGGATTTGTAATTCTTGGAAAGTCTCTCACAACATGATTAGAGCTAATATTTACTAGGATATCAAAATTGATATGACACATTCTTTTGTGCCACAACCACGTTTCATTGATTTGAGTCATAAAGCACTTACCATTAACACTTTTGAGCTAATAAAAATTTCATTTTATTCTTGTTCCTACCGTAACCAAGATTCTGGAGCTTCATTTTTTGATTTCACAATCGTCATCCTAAAACACTAGATTATATCCTCTTCTACACATTTGTTCTACACTGAGAAGATTATGCCAGAGACCCTTGAAATAAAGAACATCATTTGTCTTATTCTTTCCATCAAAACTAATTGAACCTTTTCCATAGATCTTAGCAACTATGTCATCACCAAACTTAACAAGAACACCATCATATTTATTAAGGTTAAAAAACTTAATCTTATCACCTGTTATATGACTTAAATATCCACTATTAATTATCCAATAGTTTCTCTCCTCTTTTGCATGAAAGGTAGTCAACATAGTTCCTTCAATTCTGCGACCTGTTTCTAGAGAAATTTCCTTCACACATCTCCTAGGGTTAGTATAATTAGTTCCAACATTCAAAGCTATGAGCAAGCATTCATCACTTTCGTTATCTAGGTAGTCTAAGTCCTCATCATTAGATGTACTGCTATCCTTTTTAACATAATAACTCTTCTTGAATGATTTACCTTTATGATCTTGATGTTTGTCATTTGAAACTTTACCTAGACATTTTGAAGCATAATGGCCTATCTTTCCACAATTGAAACACTTGAAAGGTAATTCACCTATGTATTTTCCAGTTCCCTTTTTCAATATTCTTACAAAATTTGCTTCCACTTCAACAAAATTATCTGGATCATGTTCATCATTCCTCTCTTTCTTGCTGAATTTAAAAGTAGTTTCTTTCCTTGAAGCATCTTGGTCAAAATCTCTTAATTCAAAAGTAGTTATAGTACCAAACAATTGATCTCTAATATATTGATCCAGATTTTGAGCTTCCTCAATAGCAAAAAAATTAGCACTATAAGATTTATAAGGGATCTTAATACCTTTATCACAATTTCATTTTCCTCTAGTTTTCCACCAAGACCATTGATGGAATGGGAAATTTCATCTACCCTGTGTATGTAGCCTGCAATGTCTTCATCCTTTGACATCCTTAGTGTTTCAAAATTAACCTTAAAATTGTACATATTTGCTTTCTTGACCTTAGCATCTCCTCCATAAATTATTTTCAACTTCTCTCAGACCTCTTTGGAATTTTTGCAGCTCATCACCTTCACAAGTTCTAAATACGAAAGCCCACTCAAAATAGAATTCCTTGCTTTTCCATTGTTCTCATAAGCTCCTTGACCTCATATTCAATTGTTGGAGGAGTAGTGGGCATAGTATATCCATCTTCGACTGATATCCATACGCCAAACCTAATGCAATGAGAAATGATTCCATCCTAGCCTTCCAAAAGGTATAATTTGTTCCATCAAACATATGAGATTTGACACCATTCCTGTGTACCTTCTAGATCTAACTCAAGTGGTTAAGCTTTTTCCAAGGAACCTCTACTTTGATACCAATTGTTAGACACACAATAAAACTAAGAAGGGGGGTGAATAAGTTGTGCATTCGAACCTTCAAAACCTTATTAAGAATTAGTATGAATGTAGACAAATGAAAAAACAACAAATCCATAATCATTCACAAGGGAACACTGGATTTTTACGTGAAAAACCCTATAATGAAAAATAAATGATGAGGATTAACTCACTATATGAAAACCAAAACCAATTACAAGAGGCTCACTGCCCAAAAAGGAAAGACTCACTGCCAAGGGCTCATTGCCTAGTAAGATCACTTCTTACGGATTACAAAGAAATAATTACAAGGAGGTTCACTACCTCAAAGCAACTAAAGAAACCATCACAATGTCTCTTCACCATCTGAAACCTTCAACTCACTACCTCCAGTGACTTATAACACACTAAAATCTAGACACCTTCTGCTCACTGCTTCCAGTAGTCTTAGGTGTTCTTGCTTGCACTTAGATCTCAACACATGATCACACATACATCATTCCATACCACACACTTCTCCAAAAATTTGAACTTGTATATATATCTTCCACAACCTCAAATAACCTTCTCTAAGTTGGCTTCAATGAAACATATGCACCTCAAATGTGCAACCACCAAATAGGTCAGTATCAAACATCTTCATGGTGGAAATAAGTGAAGGAGAACCACATAAAGGGTTAACCAAGACCCAAATATACATCGACATACTACACTAGACTTCCAAAAACCATGAAGGTCATATGCAAACAACGCTAACACACCAATTTGGTCAAGCTGACATTAACACTATCAAGTAACCAAATTCACACTTCACCAGGGTTGAAAACATCCTATAGACCATGTATTAACCTTACACAACATCCTAGAATATTCCATCACCAATATAATATTTAAAAACACTGGCGCAAACTCTTGAAATTGAGAATTCTATCATCCTGTGCAACCAGTCAAACTGCCATTAAGCTACAACTCATGAACCAAGCTTGCAAAATAGATGAACACTAAAAAAACCAAGGAAAGTTAGGTACAAAAAATGTTAGAACATTCCCAAATCTTCAATACAATAAACTTAAATGCAGAGAAATATGGAGAAAATCCATTTCTCCCAGATATACCTCTTCACAAGCTAGAGATAGTCTGACACATTGTCAAATATATCTTCTACTGTCACATGATCTAGAATTTAAAAATTTGGATATAACACCTTGAAAGACTTATGATCATCATGTTTAAAATACATAGGCACATCTTTAATAATGAAGAAATATAGAGAAAAATATAAAACACTTCTTAGTCACCTTGTATAAATTTTTATGAAAATTTTCTTAAAAGCACTTGGAAGCTAAGTAACCTTGTTTTATCTGCAACACCTACTCAACACCATAAAAATATTCTCAACATATCCAAACTAGAGGTTAATGATAACACTGATAACAACATAGTGCAACACTTAAGAACACTATCCTATATTAAGTATAGAGATCAACCCCATCCTAATTCAATAATCTCTTGATCTCTAATACATCATAAAAAATCAAACTCAACTCAAGCCTAATGAACTCCAATATGATCCAAATCATTCCAAACCTAAGATCCTAGGTAATCCAAGTTAAATCAAATAAAATTCAAAACTCGAGGTAACCCCTATAAAAATATCTCAACATCTAAAACCTCATCACATATATCTTCACTTCATCCACATGTAAAATTTAGCAAACCTCCAATATTAAATAATTTCAAAGGTCCCAGGACTTATCCTAATCCAATAAATTCCATAACCATATAAATCAACCATTTCCAATCTTGAATCTAAACACATCCATCTATCTAGAAATCTAAGCTTTCATAAATCAACTTGATAAAATCCAAATCAAAAAAATATTTTGATATCAAAGAACATCTTAAGGTCTAAGAATTTAAATATCAAAATACAATTCAACCACCAAAATCTAACCATCATTTAAAATCTAAGGATGATATTATGACTCCATTTTATTTTGATGAGTACCCTTTGCATAACACATACTAAAATTAGTTCAAGAATGTTGATGATGATAGTCTTGTGGATCAAGATGAGTATACCTACAACAAGATTGATGACATTTCTATTATAAATATTTTTATAAGCTTCAATAGCTATCCATGATCACTCTACCAAGAACCAACTAGCACTTTATATTCCACAAATCCTAATCGCATATCCATTGCTCACACTTATGACACCTTTGATAATTGAATCATATCTTTAGTCCAAGGATTTGGTTATCAATCCATATCTCAAACCCCACCTCATGTGAGTGCTTTGTAGCCTCCACCTCCTATGAAAGCATTGCTTCCTTAAAACATTTTAATTCAACCCATATCATAAATGCAACTATTAATCACATTAAACCTACTATCCCTAGTTAATTCATCCCTCATATAATGTTGGCTTAAGTATTCTTCTCCATGGAATACTAGCAAATAATATTAAGAAAAAAACACAACCAAATTTGTGGAGTCTTGTAACATTTCTAATCCAATGCCATCTAAGTGTATCATTGATAATGTGATAATCAACCGAAAGCCCATTAAAAATATCCAAGATCCTCATAAGTCCATCATTACCACAAGTATACCTATGTGGGAAAGAAATTATTGACATTTTCATAGCTCCATAGATCCATGAAATGTAAAATCTATCAATATAAAACACCCCTCTGCCATCCATGTTCTATGCATTAATAATTAGTGGCACTATAAAAGAAAAATGCTACTCCTCCTTCGAGTCATCAATAAAATCTAAATATGTCAAGAGTTTATTCCAAAGCATGCCCAAATGTGTCCCCACCTAAATCAAGATTCAAGCATCAAATCTAATCCATTTCATGATCCTATACCCTGTTAAGATAAAAAAAACCATATCAAGCCTATCCTTAAATCACAATACTATAACCTCATTTCCATCACCTTTATCTAATTTTGTTTTCATGTCATCAAGGAAACTACGCCTACCACCAATCCCTATCCATATAAAAATAAATTGGTGTCTTATTTCCAAAACCATAAGTATCCAATCAAAAATATATTTTTTAGAGCTTGAAGTATCAAGGTAAGGGATAAGGCATCCAAAATTAGTGAGCAGATCTTTTCATTGATACCACTATCCCTTGTTGGAAGCTTGTTTTTATCATTGATGCCAACAAATATTTGTTGTTGCATTGATGTCAACAACTCTATGAAGATGCTTTGATTGGTTGCATTATGTTGTCATTAGTAGTATCACCGATGTCAATCTCTAGTGTTTATTTTATGAGCATGTGTTGGTCATGATCAACCTCTTGTGTGGTTGGGATGTTGTAGAAGTGTTCTAGGTGATGAGTTTGAGTTTGTAGTGCTTGGTTTCCAAGTGCTTTTGAGAAAATTTGAATAAAAGAGGATACAGTGTGATGAAGAGTGTTCAGTGTGACAAAGTGGTGTTCAGTGTTTTTCTCCGCATTTCTTCATGGTTGAAGATCTGTCTATGAAATTCACATATGTTGATTAGAAGTGTTCAGAGGTGTTATAACTAGATTTTAGGTTCTAGATTTTTGTGCAGAGAAAGTTGCATTCACCAGTGTGTGAACAATGAAAGTAGTGTTGTCTAGGAGAAATGGTTTTTCTCCACAGTGTGGTTTTTGGTCTTGTAGATCTGAGGGTGTACTTATATTTATCAGATCTATCTTCAATATGAGTTGTTTGTGTTTTGGTGCTCCACAAGGTTGGATTCAAGTATTGCAATGTATGGAAGGTTAGCTAGTTGTGCAAAATGAATATGTTCTTCTAGTGTATGATGTTGCAAAGGATTTATTGGATTTCAATATGTTGATGGAATATTCCAGATGGTGTTTAAGTGTTGTGTGTGGTCCGTGAGTCAACTTTGGATCAAATGAAGCATATAATTAGTTGTTTAATGGTGTTAACACAGGTTTGTCCAACCTTGAGTGTTTACACTAATTGTGGATATGCTTCGGTGTTTGAGAAAGCATGGTGTGGTGTGTATGAGTGGATTTGGGTCTGAGTTAAGGTGTGGTGTGGTCTTATTTCATTCATTTCCACTGCGAGAATATTTTGGTTTTGACCTAATTTGAATTTGAACATTTGAGGTGCATTATCGACCTTGTGAATTTTTTTCAAGGTTGAAGATGGTATATATGAGTGTTGAGTTGATGGAGAATGTATGAGAGAAGTGTGTAATGAAAAGTTTTGATATGTGAAGTGCAAAGTGCAAAATTTAGTGTTAGCTTTAATACCGAAGACTACTAGAAGCAGTGAGTAGAAGGTGTCTACATTCCATAGAGAGAGAGTGTGAATGTTCTGGTGAAGCAGTGGTGGATCTTTCTATTGCTTTGAGATGGATTTATCATTGTAACAATCTTATTTCTTATTCTTTCTAATCTGGCAGTGATCTGTTGACAGTGAGCCCTTCTTTTCTTTTTGGCAACGAGCCCTTCGATAGTGAGCCTATTGTATTTGGTGTTTCAATTACTCTATATTGCGAGCTAATCCTCACCATGGTTTTTTAATTCTTTGGTTTTCCACATAAATATGGTGTTCTCATGTGTTTGTATTACTATTTCTCATGTTTACATTATGCTAATGCATGATAAGGGTTTACTGGTTGTTAAGGGTTTAAGGACTAATGCAGATTTGAATGTTAATGCAGGTTTTGATGTTTTAATGTGCAACTGATACACCCCCTCCTATTTTTCTTGGTATTCAACATTCCTATCACTAACCTTGTCCATCTATCACTTAAAATCACCAATCAAGATAAAAAACACACACATCATTGGGATTACTCTAAAATGATGAAGTTATAATTAAATTCATTAAATTTTAAGATATTATCTCCCTATGGGACCATGGCATTAATTTTGGATGTATAAGCACATGAAGAAATAAATCTACTAGAATATAAGGATCACCATGTCATGATGCATTTACAAACAAAACCAAATAAAAATATATCCAAAATTAAAAATGATAAAAAAGGCCACATAGGCCCACTAGTAGGAAAGGGAGAAGAACAATAATATGGGTCCCAAAGTAAAAATAACTAATGAATCCAAGTAGTGCATACAAATCCACATCTCCAAAAAGTAATTCCATCCCCATATCCATTACCATACAAGAAAAAAAGCATATTGATGTTCATGATCATTTTGTCTTTGTCATGATAGATGATGAGAGGGTGATATTGGAGAAGGTTGATACATTGAATAATATTGTAGATTATTTAACAAGGCTCGTGTGTTAGGAAGAGGGTGTTGTACAACTAAGTTAAAAAACAAGTAATTATTACAATTATGTAAAATAAATATTTGTTTATGGTGCATCTTTAAGAGATGTGTTTAGTCACATTAAATATTTATTTGGGTCCACTTGAAAAGTTGTATATGGCATTGGTTATATATTTTATGTATGTGTTGTACATGGGAAAACCTAGAATACAAAATTAAATGTTGGGGTCAATAATTTTGTGCTCTCATTATTTGAGATACATGGTTTTACCTTACCACTTGGTTGTTTTGTATGAGCTTGTGTAAAAACCCCCAAAAATATTAATGTTAATAATCCTTAAATCCCATAAAAATATATAAATTAAATGATATGCTCTAGTACCATTGTAATGTCCTTTCTAGATATAGTTGCAAATATTTTTTAAACCTTATACAATTATTATTTAAAACTTGTTGCTTTGATATACTTTATAATGCCATGACCAAAAATTTAGGGTAAATATATAACAAGTTTATTATTCACAACTATAACCTATGAACCCTAAGTTTCCTATCACTTTTTTGATTTAACATTTGATTTAACTGATTTGCCATAATATAGCATGAACCTAGAGTTTTACCTCCACTTCTATGTAATAGTATTAAAACCCTAATATTATAGACCAAATTCACAAACAAGCAACAAATTTAACATTTACCTAGATCTAATAAGTTAATTTATAAGCATTACTTACATTCATTAATTCCTAGACTTAAGGGTTTGGATTAATAACTTTAGATTTTATGTTTTTTATAATTTTTAGGAAAGGACCCTAAATAATTATCCACATACAAAAACTAATATCGATACCTAGATTGTAAATTAGATTCCCAACGATGTAAAATAAAATTCAAATCCTTTCATATATTAACATGTTTGAGATTCATTATAGTATACTACAAAAACAACAAGTCAATTGGAAAACAACTACAATGAAAAATGAGAACAATGGATATATATCCATAACAATAAATTGTAACTTTCTTAATCTACAACCATCTTACAATAACAACACAAAGATGTATATTCTTGGTTAGGGATCTGCAATAAATTTATACATATCATATAGATGGTATATTGAAGATGAGTTGTACTACCATGATAGCTCTAAATACCATTAGATTTTTCTCTCAAAACAAATGTAAGTGTCATTCTAACTCCATATCATCAATATCAACCACCATTAAAATTCAAATGTGATCTCTAGATGAGAATTTATCCTTTGGATGATAAATTTTTATCCTTTTTTGCATGATATCCTTAGGGTTTTCATCCTTTAAAATATTATAAATTTGGGGGATTTTCATCCTTAAATCCATGCACTCAAATACTAGGGTTAAAAATAGCTTTAGTTTAGGGTTTTGAATATTTTCATAATAATCCCTTCCATGAAGTCTTTATATTTATTAAACCACTGGTAAGAAAATGAAGACAACATTAAATGTTAAATCTCACGATTGGCATACGAAAATGAGTGTACATACCTAATGGTAGCATTTTATTTTAAAATATACTCAAAATCATGCCACATGATAGTGGATGTACATAGAAAGGATGAGGAAAGGATTTCAACAATCCACAAATGTACTTATAAATAGGGTTTGAAACCCTAACAAATTCATTAATGGTATACTTGACCATATCTTCATTTACAAAATTGGAGCTCCATGTGGGTCCAAATCCCCATCATTAAATGATCCCTTTTTTTGTAGATTATTTTAAAAGGTGTATCATCCAAAATATAATTAATGGTGATTTTGTTGTGTAGGGAGGAAGGTGAGGTGATTGGTGAAAATGGGTGGGAATGCCAAAGTTTGGTTATTGTGGTTACTCCATGAATTGTACCATAAGTTAGGGATTGGGTTTGGAAATGAGGCATGCTGGTAAGGGGAAGTACAATTATTAAAAAATGATTGTTAGAGAGTGAGGTTTCATAGAGATATATGATGGTATGAGAAACTCTAAAGTCCCAATGAGATAAGGAGTGAGAGCCAAGAATGAGTGGGAGGCATAAAATTATGAGGAAGTTTGATGCCTAGATGGAAATAGAGGAAACAAAATGCCAAGAAGGGACACTCCACAAATCTAATCATTTATATAGACTTAGAGTATTAGAAAACTCTCATACTTAGAAACTTCTTAGAAATTAGGCATACACATGGGTGATGGAAATGAAGAATACATACACAAAATTTGGTCAAGGGAGATGTAGGAAATAGGAAATAGGAAATTTGATCTATAATATAGATTATTATAAAATGGGGATTTTGAAAAGTATACCCCACTCAAAATTGCTTGTCCTTAAGTAATTTAGATTTAAAGATTCCAAAAATCTGACTTCCTCCCAAGAAAAATCCCTCATAGGAAGGTTCTCACCATGAACCAATTATTTTGTGATGGCTCCACATCTAAATGTTTTTATCCTAACAAGTTTATATTGGGTGGTATAACAAAAATGTTATCCCAAGTACAACCATTAAATCCATATTTATTTATGCATTGAAACATATTCCCTCGAGTTTCTTTCAACCCATTTATTTACACATTTTGTTTGTCCAACTATTTGTAGTTGATAGCTTATGTCGAGGCTAAGTTTTGCACTTGTTACATGATATATTTCTCGCTTGAGGTAATTGATAAATATACTATCTCTGTCATTGGGAATATCTCTAAGAAACCCACATAGCCTAATCACACCATAAAAAAATAATTCTATGTCATGATGTGCATTGAATTCTGGTAAAGAAGTATACATACTTATTTACCTTATCCATAGTTGCCTATATGAAATATGTACCATACACCTTAGGAATATTTATATTGAATCCATGAATACACTTTCCTAACCTTGATGAGAGATAAGAGAAAATTATAGTTAGCTTGGAAGGAAATTTCCTCCTTTATTCAGATGTCAAGTAATGTAGCTATTGATTTTCTTGACAATACCTTCCTTGACGCACTTCCATGTGAATCTATTTATCCTTTTCATACATTTTGTGTAGGATTTGGAGTGTTCTATGTAATACCCCTCCGTTTTGCTTCTCATTTCATGTTGTTTTATGCTTTGACTGGATTGCAACTACTGTGATACTGGACACGTTTTTATTATGATGTTTTGATCGCTAATCTTGAGCGACAACTATTACTATGTGATGTGATTATCTGATTTTATTTTACATGCTTTAATGAATTAATGATGATAGTAGAATTATCATGTGTTTATTTATGAGAATATTGTTATGACGTTAGTGTTAGTCTTTGATGAGTGTATTGGTGAAGGAGACGGGTTCGCATCACTCGCTTGCGAGCGCCCTGCGAATCCGAGATTCCTTCTTCACGGTGTGAATTATATACTGCATATATCATGTTGATTATTTGATTACAGGTTGCAGGTACATGACATCGACTCCACCTGGTTCCACAGGTTTGAGCTTGTCGATCCAACGGTTAAGTTGAATGGGAGATAGTAGCTTGGTAACATGTGTCAGGTCTACACCCTAGCCTTAATGTGTCATCAGTTTTGATGATTGAGTCATGTTGTATCTTATTGGATGTTAAGTAATGTTTCGAAATGTGTGAACCCTTTAAATAGTTCTTTTGAAAATTGCATTGACTGGAAGAAATGTTTATTTTATATTATATTAATGTTATGCTCTTGGTTATATTTAAAATGATTTTTTTTAAATTAAACTTAAATTATTTATTTAATTAAATTTAAATCTCAAGGGATTAAATTTAGTTAGCAAATAATTGTAAGTGTGCTTATTAAAGTTGAATTATTTAATTTATTAAATTTAAATCCCAAGGGATTAAATTTGATTAATAAATAATGGTAAGTAAGTTAATTAAAGTTAAATTATTTATTTGATTAAATTTAAATCTCAAGGGATTGGATTTGGTTATTAGATAATTTAATAATAATTCAGTAAGTGTATTTGATGGTTAAATTAATTTAAATCAAAAAGGGAATTTGAAAAATTGAAATTTTACTTTAAAGTCAGATTAGGGCCTTTCCAAATAATTGAGAAAATGAAATTAACTTGTAAATTCAATTCTTGCATTTGAAAGTGAATTAGGGTTACATTAGGTTATTTTGGAAATTTTGAGGAAATGTTGTTTTATAAGTTTAGGGCAGAAAAATTTGGGGATTATTCTCCCTTCTTTTTTTTGGACAGGCATGAAAATTGTTGGAGAAATTTTGATGAAAGTTTCGGAAATTATTTTTTGGTTGAGGAATTAAATTGAAAGGAGAGAAAAGATTATGTGAAGAAGGTGGAGCTATTGGATAAAAGCTTGCTGGAAATTCTTTGCATTGGGGAAAATAAATTGTGAAGAGTTCAAAGGAAATTCTGCATCAAGAAATTTGGTGGCTGCAAATAACCAGGTTCTCTTTTATTTCCTTGTTTTCTTGTTCCTAGTTTAACCTATTTAGTTTAAAATGATATGAAATTTGTAAATGGGGGGATTTTTCTTGAAACCCTAGGTTAAACTTCAATATTTTGATATTCAGATTTATGTGTGTTAAAATGCAAACCCTTTTAGAAAATTTGTGGAAAAACCCTAGATCAATGTATTAATCTTCTTGTGTTTAGAATTATCTGAAAACACCAAGAAAAGGGAATGGTTTCATTTGCTATTCAGAATTTAACCTTTGTTTTGAAAGGTTTCAATGTTTGCAAAATTTATTTTCTGGTTGTTAACTTATTTTCTTCAATTTCACTAGAAGAGGAAATTCTGGAAAAAAATTATATATATGTTCATATACATTACATATACCATATTCTGAATATGATATATATAATTTATATAAACATATATATAAATCTTTTTATGTAGTTTCTGTGTAATGTTATTTCGGCTGCCCTACGGGCCTGTGTACGTTCGTACCCTGCGTACGTATCGTACGAATTTTTTTGTTGAGAAAATTTTTATTTATAAAAAAATTTTGATGTTTGTGGGGGGTTTGGCCCCCCACTTTTCTTTTGCACAGTGGGTACGCAGTACCCACTGGGCAGTGCGCCACCCGCATGGGGGACGCACTGTCCAATGGGACTACGACCCCCATTGACCCGGCCATTGTACGTATGTACAGCCGGCGTAGGGTACGCCGACAGTGAAGGTACTGCAGACTGCGATAGGGTACGGGGTACACTGTCACATCCGCCTTTGTTTATATTTTTTTATTATTTATTTTTGTTTTGTTTAAAAGCTTTGTTTCATGAAAATTTTTATTTATGATTTTTTTTAATTTCGTTTTTTAATTTTTAATTTTTAGTTTATTTAATTTATTTTCAATTTTAATTTTAATTTGGTTTAATTTTTTTTTATATGATATTTAATTTTTTTTTATATATTATATATATATTCTTTTTATATTATATATTTAAATATATATGATATTTAATATATATGTATATTTTTATGAAAATAATTAATGTTTATATTAAATTAGTTAACCTTATTAGAATGAATTTTTTTTATAGTTGGATTTATCGAATCAAATGAGAAGGGAGATATTTTCTTTTATAACGAATATTAGTTATATGCATGAGATTTCTTTGTGGAGGTTGTAGTTAAATATCTTGTTAAACATAGAAGCATCCTCCAACTAAACAACTAGTTATAGTTAAGTTTATCACTCTCATGATTTGATTCAGTTGAAAAGTTTAAGTTTTGATGAAGAATTATTGTTCAATATAAAGAATAGAATAATTCCTCTTTTGTGAGAAACATTAGATTAGGAACATGGTTTTAGAATAACCAAATGTAGTATTTTCATTTCCAATGCATGAGTTCATTGATGTATCTTTTAATGAATATTTTGTGAATGATTATTGAGTAGTTGGGTTGTAAAGTCTTCCAGTTAAACGTGGGTCATTCCCTTGTTAAATATTGTTTTGATTTCCCTTGGGTAGTGTTACAATTATCTTGTCCTCCTAGTATTGGAGTGGACTTCTTTGTGTTTTCCTCCTAGGATTGGAGAGAGTGTATTGGTTCAATTCTGTAGCACTTGAGTAACCCTTGGAGTTAGTTTTTGTAGTGTGTTATCCAATTAGAAGAGTGGCTTTTGTTAGGGGCCGGAGCCCAAAGAGGTAAATCGGGAAACCTTCAGAAGTGATTTTAACAACTAAGAACTAAAGTAAATATACTTAGCATATTAGGGTGTAGTTCACAATAACCAAGATAAGTTAACCTCACTCACAGGCACAAGGGTTTTTTTAGACTTGGGGTGGGTGAGAAGGCCTAGAATGGCAAGATCACTATCTCGTCCCTATGAGAGGTAGTTGATTCCGCTTGAGTTAGTATGAGTGCCGAGATTCGGTTGAGGTCACCAGGATTTCTGGAACCTATGAAGAATGCCCAGAGGATATCTCATGACAAACCTTGCGATGACACTCTGTCTAGGATAACACCATGTTTTGTTGTGCGTATGTTTTCTTTAGCACACTTGATTATAGTATGTCTGGAAGCAATGTAACCATGATTAGAGCTTTGACTTTATTGTGCATATGTGTGGTTGAGTCAGTTTGTATCAGTATGAGTCTGCCTTTGGTTTGAGGTGGTAGGTTTCTCGTCCATGTTTCTTGGTTACTATCTCCTAGCATGGGGGGTGGTCCTTCAGGTACCACATGGTTGGGTGGAACATGCACCATAACCGTTGGGTCCCCTTGATCTTCAGTACTTGGTGGCGAGACTTCTTGATGGACATCTCGCATTTCTTACTTTTGGATTCTTGTACTTTGTATCTCATAATGTAATGATATTGTGTTTTACCCCTCTTGTGTATGAGGTGGGCTTTGTAATAATCAGACTTATGTATTTGTACTCATTCTGGGAATGAGGATTGTAATAGATCCTTTGTAATTGATTTATGTAAATGAATGCTTTATCATATCTCGTTTCTTTCTATGATGTTGAATGTTATTACTTGTGTTATTTACTTTCAATGTATTCTAGTTGATGTATGGTTTTGGGGTTTTAAGTAATCTCAGTTATGTAACCCTAGGGGATGTTGTCAATTTAGTTGAACATGTGGGTTTAATTCACTTCTTTTTAAAAAATAAATAAATAGTACGCTTGTTTAGTGAATTGAAACTTCCTCTAGGGTTGTGTGGCGGGGCATTACATTCTACCTATGGATGAGATTAAAAAATAATAATACAAAACTCACACTCTCACAATCACACAATCACATAATGAAGTTCAAGATATTGGCTTAGAATATAGAATTTAGATAGCAAGCAAAGTCATCATAGCTAAGATCTTTATTTTCTCCATTATTGGGTGCTATTTAAAGTAACAAGCTATGAAAGAACAATAATGATATGATGCAATGATAATGATAAATTCTCAAAGATAAATGATACCTATGCTTGATAAATAACAATGATAATTATTGACAATGCTTGATAATGCTTGAATACTTAAATGCTTGATAGAATTTGGATAACAAGAATGCTAGGGTAATAATATTGCTAGGGAGTTTTGATAGTAAAAGTGCTAGGGGATATGAATGAAATTAAATCTTCTTATTTATATGCTTCACTTGAAATTTGATCGATGTTGGAGATTGACTTGCAAGATGAATGGATACAAAAATTCAAGATAGGGTAAGACCCAAATTTGAATTTGATGGAGGGAAAGATTAGAAGAATTAAATACATAACTCATTTAATTCAAAATGATAGTTGAAGAAATAAATAAATATTAATTTATTTATTTTAGAAAAAATATGCAATTTATATAAATTATTTTAATTTTGTTGCAAGAATGAAGGTGTTGTCATTGATGTCAACTGGTTATCAATGGTTGTTGTTGTCATTGATGTCATGGATGCAAGTTATTTGTTGTATATGTTGAGGATATTGAGAAAATTGTAATGAAGAAAGGTTGCAGGTGTTCAGTGGTTGCTCTAGGTTTTGCTCCTATGTTTGTGTGGTTCAGATATGTTTATCATGATTGTTGGAAGATGTTATATCCAAATTTTGGGCTTCTGATTCATTGTACAATGCAAGTTATGTTCACCAGTTATGAGCTGTGGTTTTATGGGTATTTGGCTGAGGTTTGAGAGAAATGTCGTTGGTCCAGATTTATTTTTGGTCGAGTCTTATGACTTGTGGTTCTAGAGTTAAGTTGTTTTGATCGAGTTGAAGATAATTTTGTTTTCTGGAAAGATTGGATCATGTTAAGGGTTGCGTGTGCTTAATTATTCTATGCGTTTTACATTGGTTTGGCAAACCTTGTGCTAAACACTAATTTAAAATTTCATGAAGCATGTTGGGAGTTATTGAGGTTCTTATCAAGCATGTTTTTTTGTTTCCCTCATTCTAATTCTACCCTAGAATGTTTTGGAATTGACCTAATTTGAATTTAAATGATGGATGACCAACTTTGGATATATTTCAAAGTTGAAGATGGTATAAATATAGGATGATTTATTGGTGAAATATGTACAAATAGATAAATATGAAGAAATATGGCAAGATAGATGTGAAATATATGTGAGACAATGTGTGTGTGATGCGAGTTTGGCAGATCAGTGCGAAATCTAATTGCTGAGTTTTTGGATGCAGTGAGCTGAAGGTGTACTCTACCATTTATGCATGTCTGCAAGTGGTTAAGTGAATTATGGTGGAAATATATATTGCATTGAGATTTTTTTCTCTCTATAACATATCTCTTCTATCTTCTTTGTATCTCTTTGGCAATGAGCCCTTCGATTGGTTAACCCTTCAACAGTGAGTCCTGATCCAGACAACTAGTCATGTTTTGGCAGTGAGCCTTTGTAATTGGTTTTTGATATTCTTTATATTGTGATCTAATCCTCACCATGGTTTTTCCCTTATTGGTTTTCCACATAAATATGGTATTATTGTGTATGTGTGTTGCTTTTCAGTTTCTGCCTTTGCACTTAATGTTTAACTATTTTAGTAGAGTAAAGGATTTGTGATTGATCTAAGTTCCAGTGGATGTCTTAAAGATTAAAATATGTTACAATTGATTCACCCCCCCTCTCAGTTGTCTTGTTCAAGAATTGGTATCAGAGTCTGGTTCCTTGAAGAAGAGCTTAACCACTTAAGGAAGGTTCGAGATGGCAAGTAAAATCACTTTTTAGTATCCGTAGTTTGATGGAACTAATTATACTATCTAGAAAATACTGATGGAATAATATCTGGAGTATTATGGATATGAGAAAGCTTACAAGAGTGCTTACACCCCTCCCACTAATGGTCTAAGTACAACTGATGAAATCAAGGCACATGAAGTGAACAATAAGGTGAAGTTCATTTTAAAGAATAGTCTTGCACATTCTAAGTTGATTAAAATTGAAAATCTAAAGATTGCTAAAGAAGTTTGGTATTCTTTAGAAAATATGCATGAAGGAGATGAAAGGGTCAAAGAAGCAAAGTTGCAAAATTTGGAGACATAGTTTGAGCTCTTGCATATGTCTGAAGATGAGAATGTTAAAACCTATGTAGAAAGATTCGATGAGGTAGTAGTTGGAATGCGAGGACTTAGTGCTACAATAGATGAATCCAGGATTGTAAAGAAGATTCTTAAGACTCTCCCTAATGCATACAATGAAAAGGTATGTAATATTGAAGAACATATAGACTACAAGACTTACACTAAAGATCAGTTATTGGGAACTCTGACATCTAGATGAGATAGCCGAATATGAGAAACAAACCCAAATTAGAAATTGATTTAAGGCTACAAGAGTTGAAGATCTGGATGAAGAAAATCTTGATGAAGTAGAACCTAAATTTGTGAGAAGGATGAAGAAAGAATCCAATAATTATAAAGGTAAGTTACCCTTTAAATGCTTTAGTTGTGGAGGAATAGGTCATTATGCTTTGAGATGTCTTGAAAGGGCTAAGAGGAATAAACAAAGAGTAACAAAGAAAACAAAGGTAAGAAGATCAACATAGAATATTATGTGAATGGGGATGCTAGTATTTCTGATGAAGAGTCTGATTATGGAGATCCTGATGATAATGAATGCTTGTCCTTGGTTATAAAGGATGAACCTACTTCTGCTAATTCTGAAAAATAGGTGAAGGAATGCCCTCCAGAGAAGGAGAAAATTGAAGGTACTATAATCTTTTCCCTACATGCTAAACAAGAAAAAAACTATTGGGTTGTTGATAGTGGCTATTCACATCACATGACCAGTGATAAGAGTAAGTTTGTTAAACTTGAAAAATATGATGGTGGCTTACTTATGTTTGGAGATGATAACGGTGTTAAGATTTGTGGGATAGGTTCAGTAAGTTTTGATTGTAAGAATAATATTGATGATGTCTACTATGTTAAGGGTTTAAGGCATAATATTTTGAGTGTTTTTTTTAGGCAAAAGGCATGAAGGCCTATATATATTATATAAAGTATGCTTTTACATAGATGAAGAAAGTTTCAGCTCTGAGTGTAAACAAAAAGAAGCTGGTAATATATCAAAATTCAACTTTAGATTTGAAAGAAAACTACTACTTAAAACCACCTATAGATCACCCTTATAACACCCCTAGAAGTTGATAATATATCAAAATTCAGCTTCAAATATAGCAAAAAACTATAAAAAAAAACACATTATTCTTCCATAAAATCACCATGGACTGAACTTTCATTTTCAATCTCCAGCCTCTTGGTCAATTGTAGACCCCTTTGAAACAAGCTTTGATGGCCCAAAGAGAAGAGATGCTGCATGGGATGAGGCATTCAAGCATTGGTAGAGGAGAAATGATCTGAGCCATTGTTTGATGAGAGAAGAGGAACACTGTTTGGAGCACGAGCATGGAAAACTTGGTAGCCTCGATGGCAATCTTGAGCCGGCGAGGGAAATCTAAGCTGAAAATCCAAATGAATACCCGAAGATGGCACTGGAGGAGTATGCACCCTTAAAATTTTTAAAGCATAAAAATATTCTCTTATATCCGCTTCCATAATAGAGCATATGCAACGACGATGCTTCCATAGAGCCCGTAGGAGAATGTTATCATTGTGAAATTTCAAGGCCAACTTGATAGCTTCATAGACTTCCTCGAACCCTTGAATTTTTTGTACAAAATCCTAGGAAACAAACCACCAATGTATCTATCTCCACTGAAAAATATTATAACCTTGCACTGCCTTAAGAACAAAGTTGTCCAAAATATATTGGAAGTTCACATATTTCCTTTCCAATTCCTCAAGTTATGACAAAGACTAAACCAAATCCATAGCATTTGATAAGAAAATTGAAATAACTTGGGAAAGAAAGAGTATTCGTCGAGCCCTCATATAGGTAACATCCACCCCCAACATCATGCGGATAGAATCCTCAAATCTGCCACCATCAAATTTAAACATAGCCTTCATAGCTTCTTGAGACATATAGCTTTCAAAAGGTCACTCCCACGATTTTATAGGCAAGAAAACTCTAAGATTCGGTGGAATGCCATTTCTCTCCATTGGAAAATCCTTAGCTTGAGACGATTGTGTTGGAAAATCCTATCAATTCCTTTATTGTGCAAATTAATGAGAAATAATTGATTATATACTCTAATTTGAAATCCCGCATACTGAAGTGACCTCATGCTTTATCAGGGTAAGAAAATACATAAGGCTAAACTTGAGCATGATCTCTCCATGAATTCCAACTCGTGTGAGTAGATGGTAAAAAATTCACTACAGAACAAAGCATTTAATCCTTTAATTAACTTTTACCTGAAACATAGATAAAACATTAGGCAAAATAAAATCTAAACATGAGATGATCAGCTTGGAATCTCCACATGAATGCCAACATCAATAGATGGACTAAAGATGTCCTATCAGTTTGAGAGGTACTTCAATCTGAGTAGAGAACTAATCATTATAGTTACTGTTGATTAAGCACATGCTTGATACTCATTCATTCACTTTGAGGTGGCTTGGAAGAAATTAAGGGATTTATAAATTAGAGACATTATTACTTTGATGGGCTCATATTACGAGATATTTGATAAAAGAGATTGTATCTCCACCAAGATATGCCATCATTAGCATATATGTTACCCAAAACTCATTTTAACCACAAGATGGTTAATACTTTTAGATCAGATGAATGCCACGTAGGAATGAAATAAGCATGTCAATACCCATCCCATTGGTAGCAACACCCATATCCCGTCGCCAACTCCCTGCCAACTCTTAATAAGCTTTTCTGTGTTGGATATATGTGTAGTAAAGGATATAATCTTGTATTTGAGTATGAGATATGTGAAATTAGGAAAGGATCTAGAATAGTGATTACTGTAGGAAAGAAATATGAAGGAAATATATATCAACTTAAGGGTGCTGATGGATGATTCTTTATGACTTAAATTAATGACAGTTGGTTATGGCATCAGAGAATGTGTCATATGAATTTTGATAACTTGGAAAGGATGAGTGTAGTATAGGTCATGAGAGATTTACCAAGGATTACAAAGCTTGTTAATGCTATTTGCAAGAATTGTCAGTTTGGAAAGCAAGCAAGGAACAACTTCAGATCAAAGGAATAATCTACTACTGGAATACTGGATTTAATTCATATAGATCTCCGTGGTCCTACAAGAGTGAAAATTCTACAAGGAGAAAGGTACTTTATGCTTTTGATTGATGATTACTCTAGGTATACATGGGTTACATTTTGTAGAGAGAAATTTGATGCATTAGATAGATTCAAGACATTCACAGCTATGGTTGAGAATGAAGTAAATTTGAGAATAAAATTCTTAAGGTTTGAAAGAGGTGGTGAATTCACCTCCCATGAGTTTAATATTTTTTGTGAATTTCAGGGAATAAAAAGATAGTTATTTTCTCCAAGAACTCCAAAATAGAATGGAGTTGTTGAAAGAAAGAACAAAACAATTCAAGAAGAAACTAGATCAATGATTACTGAGGCTGGTCTACCACAAGTTTATTGGAGAGAAGATATTCACACTGCCATTTATGTATTCTATCGATTTCAGGAAAGATCAAACATTACAAAGATACCCTATGAGCTATGGTGTGGAAGAATTCCTACTGTTAAGTATTTCAAGGTATTTGGAAGTGAATGTTATATCAGATGGGATGAAGAAAATTTAGGGAAGTTTGATGCTAGAAGTCATGAAGACATTTTTCTTGAATATTCTACTAGAAGCAAAGCTTACAGATGTTTTAATAAAAGATTGAAAAATATTGTAGAAATCATAAATGTCAAGGTTGATGAAGTAATGAAGAATTCTATTGAAGTTGATGGATATGTATATGATGAACTTGATTGTGTAAGGATTAAAGAAGTTGTAGAAGAATAGGAAAAGGATGAAAAAGAGAAGAAAAATGAAGAAGAAGCTCTGGTGGTATCCCATAAGACACCTAAATATGTGTAGAAAAATCATTTAGAAAGTCAGATCATTGGAGATAAGAGGAAAGGAGTATTGATAAGAAGTAGAGTTGCTGCTAGTGAGATAAATATGTGTTTACTTTCTGAGATTGAACCGAAGAATGTGAGTGAAGAATGTAAAGATGAGTACTAGATGGAAGCTATGAAAGAAGAACTTATGCAGATTCAGAAGAATAAAACTTGGGAATTGGTCCCTAGACCAACAGATAAAAACATAATTGGATCAAAATGGGTATTCAAAAACAAGTTGAATGAGAAAGGAGAAGTGGTTAGAAATAAAGCAAGGTTTGTGTGTAAGGGCTACTCACAAGTAAAAGGCATAGATTTTTAGGAGAATTTTTCTCTGGTGGTAAAAATGGAAGCTGCCAGGATGTTTTTAGTATTTGTGACTCATAAATATTTCAAGGTTTGTCAGATAGATGTTAAATCTATATTTTTGAATGGTGAGCTAGAAGAAGAGGTCTACATGGAACAACCAAAAGGATTTCAATTGTTAGATCAATCGAATATGGTCTACAGATTGAAGAAAGATTTATATGGATTGAAGCAAGCTCCTAGAGCTAGGTATACAAGGTTAGAAAGGTATTTGATTCAACAAGTTTTCAACAAAGGTACAACAGATAGTAATATGTATTTTAAAATTTAAATTGATAAAATATTGATTGTGGTTGTGTATGTTGATGGAATTATCTTTGGAGGAATTGAAACTATGTGTAATATGTTTGTAGAAGAAATACAAAAAGAATTTGAGATGTCCATGTTTGGTGAAATGAATTTATTTCTTGGGATACAAATCAATCAAATAAAGAAAGGGATTTTTATTTCACAGTCAAAGTATGTAAGAGAGATGTTGAAGAAGATTGGGATGAATGGTTCCAAACTGGTATGTACTCCTATGGTGGTTGGTTGAAAATCAAGTAAAGATGATGATTCACCTAAGGCTGATCAGACTAAATATAGATCTATGGTTGGTGGACTATTGTATTTGACTGCTACTAGATCAGATATTATGCATGTCATCTGTCTTGTGGCTGGATTTCAAGAAGATCCTAAAGAAACACATGTTGCTACTATTAAAAGAATATTCAGGTATTTGAATGGCACTCCAGATTATGGCTTATGGTATCCTAGGGATAGTGACTTTATACTAAGTGCTTATACATATGTAGAATGGGTTGGATGTGTAGATGATAAAAAGTCCAAGTGGTGTTATATTCTTTCTTGGTTGTAGATTGGTGGCATGGTTGAGTAAAAAAAAGATTCAATTTCCTTATCTACTACTGAAGCTAATTATATTGTTGTTGCATTTTGTTGTACACAAGTTCTATGAATGAAACAAACATTGAAAGATATCAAAGTAATATATGATGATCCTATTTCTATCTTTGTGATAATACAAGTGCAATTAAGATTTCGAATAATCCAGTGGGTCTATGGATCTATCTTTCTTCTGAATTGATGTTTTGGTGGCTACCTCTTAGGGTGAGTAGGTAGTGTCATGTGTTGTCATTGAAGAGTATTTTGTTCTTAATGTCAAAGGGGAAATCAATGTAAAATATATTTTTCCTTTTTCATTGATGTCGAAGGGGGAGATGAGGAAGATGTGAGATAAGGAAGATGTGAAAAATATTATCTCCTAAGGGGGAGAAACAAAAAGTAAAATCATGCAAAATGTGTTCAGAGCAAGTATGTTGTCTTTGATGGTTTTTCACATTATGTTTTTCCACCAATGACAAAGGGGGAGATTTTTGAAAAAATGAAGGTGTTGTCATTAATGTCAATTGATCTACTAATTATCAATTGGTTGATGTTGTCATTGATGTCATGGATGCAAATTATTGGTTGTATATGTTGAGGATATTGAAAAAAATATAATGAAGAAAGGTTGCAGGTGTTTAGTGGTTGCTCCAAGATTTTCTCCTATGTTTGTGTGGTTTAGATATGTTGATCATGGTTGTTGGAAGAAGCTGATATATCCAAATTTTGGGTATTTGATTCATTGTACAATGTGAGTTATGTTCACCAGTTGTGAACTGTGGTTTTCTAGGTATCTAGAGAGGTTTAGGAGAAATGTAGTTAATTCAGATTTCTTTTTGTTGTCTTATGACTTTTGGTTCTAGAGTTAAGCTATTTTGATTGAGTTGAAGATAATTTTGTTGTCTAGAAATATTGGATAATGTTAAGGGTTACGTGTGCTTAATTGTTCTATGTGTTTTACATTGGTTTGGTTGACGTTGTGCTAAACACTAATTTCGAAGTTCATGAAGCATGTTGGGACTTATTGGGGTCCTTATCAAGCGTGTGTTTGGGTCACCCTCATTCTAGTTCCACCCTAGAATGTTTTGGTGCTGACCTAATTTGAATTTAAATAATGGATGGTCGACTTTGGATATGTTTCAAAGTTGAAGATGGTATAAATACAGGATGAGATATTGGTAAAAGATGTACAAAGAGATAAGTACGAAGAAATTTCACAAGATAGATGTGAAATGATGCGAGATAGTGTGTATGTGATGCAAGTTTAATAGATTGGTATGAAATCTAATTGTTGAGTTTCCAGATGCAATGAGCTAAAGGTGTACTCTATCATTCATGCATGTTTGTTAGTGGTTGAGAAAATTATGTTGGAAATCTCTATGGCATTGAGATTTTTTTCTGTCTGTAACGTATTTGTTCTATCTTCTTTGTATCTCTGTGGCAATGAGCCCTCTAGGTGGTTAACCCTTGTTGGATAGTGAGTCCTGATCCAAAAAATTAGTCCTATTTTAGCAGTGAGCCTTCTCTAGCAGTGAGCCTTTGTAATCAGTTTTTGATATTATTTATATTGTGAGCTATTCCTCACCATGATTTTTCCCGTATTGGGTTTTCCACGTAAATATGGTGTTATTGTGTATGTGTGTTTCTTTTTAGTTTATGCCTTTGCACTTAAAGTTTAATCATTTTAGCAGAGTAAATGATTTATGATTGATCTAAGTTCTAATGGATATTTTAAAGATTAAAATATGTTTCAAATGATTCACCCCCCTTCTTAGTTGTCTTGTTCAACAAATTTATTTAAAAGAGGAGTGTTAGCTAATTAAATAATTTTTGAAAATTATTTAATTATAAAGGACACAAGATAAATTGAATTTAATTTTAATTAATGTTGGAGGGAAAATGATAAGAGATGAATTTTATCCATTTATGACAAGGCTATAATTGTTGCCCCAATTATGCCCCCCAACCCAACTTGGCATGTTATGTATAGATGGTGACCTTTATTCTTCACTATCAAAGTTGGAGGGCAATTACAGGCTTCCTCCCATGGGAAACAATATAACCCCCCACCCATCCCCAACCAAAATTTCCAACCCAATGCAAATAGGGTGGGGGTGTCTTGGGGCAACTACCTCTCCCCCCCAAGGCCGACCCCACCAACCATACTCACCTTGGGTGGTGGGGTCTTGGGCCCCTAGCATCCCCTGGGAACCCTATGATTCCCCCCACCCAACTACAGAGTGGGAAAGTTTGGTCACCTATCTATTCCCACCCAACAACAACTATTCCCAAGGTAGACCCTACCACCTGAGGTGGACCCCACCACCCATATTTTCCTTATGGATGGTGGGGTCTTGCCCAAGGGCCCCTACTATTCAGTAGGGGCTAAGTTCCAGTAGTTTCAGAGAATTTACCTACTATTCTAAGGGGCATGCCGGGTGGGAGGGAATAGTAAAGTTCTAGGTGGGGGGAATTTTAGTGCCCCATTGCATCTGCTATTTTGGTTCGGTTCAAAATAGAGTTATTCCAAGATTGGTCATAAGGTTGTAGTTGGTGATCCTCCTCTTTGTAGTTGATGAAGGGAAAATGTAGAGGAAAGGGGTGGAGTAGTAGAGAGATTGGGAGGGTGGTGCGCTTGTTGTTCAGTTTGGTAGCAAGGGAAAGGGTAGGAGTGGGGGCAAGGAAAATATAGAGAGAAGAGGGAGGTGGTGGACTATAGTTTCATGAATAGAATAGTCTTGAAACTAGGTCTTGCTTCATTGGGTTTGAGTTCTGAGATATAATTCACCATCCAACAAAGATCAAGGGGGTTTCAAATTTTTTTGTGGAGATATCCATTGATTTTTCACCTTTATCTTCCTCCCACCTACAACAATTGCTTCCCTCCCACTTGCCACCCCTATAATTCATTGGGGTTCATTTAGACCCCTGGGAGATAAATGGATAGAACCCCAATATAGCCGTAGGGGCCCATCGAGTGGGCGTAGGGAATTATAGATTCTAGCCTCCCACCCACCACTATAATTCCCCCCACTCAAGGCTGCATGTGTGGGGTTGGGTAGGAATTTTTCATTCACAATTAGGTGAGTGGTTGTTTCCTTGATTTGGAGGTAGAAATAGTTGATAGTTGACTTGAAAGAAGAAATATAACCCAACCCACCCCTACTATTCTAAGGTAGCCTCTACTCAAAAATTTAATCCATTCTTTAGCCAGGAGAGGAGATGCACTTGGTTAGTACTGATCAACATCGATAAGACAATCGATAAAGTTGAGCTAGTAGGAGATTGGATCCAAATCAGGCAGGTGGGGTGGGGAATGAACACTTAATTACTAATGTATATGGATGACTGACTTGACCATAATAAGGGAATTGATTGATTGATTTAACAAGATCACGAGAGGGTGGATGTAGGTATGTTCCTCCCTCACCCAGGTGGGTTCTTTCTCTTGTTTCTAGTGGTGGAAAACTTGAAATTTTAGTAGTCAATTACCTGCCTAACTGATTGATTAGTCAAATTCAATACCTATAATTCTAGATAGATATAGGAGTTGATAGTATGGATTTATTAGTCCTAAAGAAACAATAGGCCCCACCACTACTCTATCACTTGCCATAATGAATTGACATCTCTCTCAATTGGACTATTTCTTCCCACCAACCTGATATATTGATCCGTTCATATCTAGGCAGGTTGATTGATCTATCACTTTTACAGAGGCTAGAGGAAGAGGAGGGGGTTATCACGTGACCGAACCCCCACATCTCAAATGGTTGGATTTGAACTCAGGTCAAACCAATGATTCAATTCCTACTTATCTATGTCCTAGCTATCTGGAATTTAATCTGAATCTAAATATCTCCCCCACCTGATGAAATAGGATGGTGGGGTTGGTGGAACCCCGATCCACAACGACTGACATCACCATCTTAAGGAGAATATGGTTGGTGGGGTTTGACCTTGACCCCACAATCTAAGACCCCAACCCCATTGACCATACTCACCAATGAATAATGGGGTTAGGGCCAACAAATTGTGGGGTCTTGGAAGTGAAATAAATATTTCTTGGACTCGACCTCCTTCTAATAGAACTATTTGACTGACTAGGGGAGGGGAGAAAGAAAGAATATGTTCACCCCACATAGGTGGTCCCTACAATCTATAGTGGAAATCCCTCCACCTAGACTTCAAATCCACTTCTCGAATGGGAACCCTATAGTTCCCTAGGGTTCTAGCCATTTATCTGGGTGAGGGTCAGCTAGAACCCCTACTAATCAGCCGACCAACCCCCTACCTAGGGCCCCAACCCCACCAACCATACCCGCAGACTCCATTGACCATACCTACAAACCCCATCAATCATATTCTCCTTAGGATGGTGGGGTCAACCCTGGATGGGATAAGTAGTTGGGTGGGAATTGAGCAAACTATAATTCCTTTTTTAGGGTTCTAGAAAACCCCCAGAAGATAAAGTAGGAATTTTAGTAGGCCATAAGCACCCTCTTAGGAATTAGATCTCTTGACATGGCTAGATGGAATAGATCGGTGAGTAGCGAGCAAATATCTTTGATTATCTTCCCATTCCCTTTATCTCTAATGATCTAGATTCAAAAGCAAGGTTGAAATATTAGACCTCTTTATTGCAGATAAGACCTATTGATTGTAAAGGTTAGGGGGCCCTATTTATTATTTCAAATTGATCATGTAATTCATTTTTAAAAGTGTGCAATTTCCATCATGGTTCATCCATGTTGATCTAGACTCCTTCTTTGTCACAATGAATGGGATTGATAGTGTTAGACCCCTATCCATAGTAGGGGGCATGTGAGGTCATTTATGCCCATCAGGTCAACTATCTAATCCATAGTCCACCCCCCTCACCTACTTTCCCCCTTCTATAGTAGGGGCTAAGATAGGCCTCCTCCCCCTCCAACCCATTATAGAGAGGGGGAAGAGGGGTGGGGCCCTACTATAGAAGGGCTCTCCCCCTAAATATATTATATAAAGCCCCTCATTTATATAGTTTAGTTTCCCTACTCTATAAGGGTGAGGGGGGCGGGGTTAGAAAGGGGGAGGGAGAGGGTATTGACTACATGCTCCCACCCTTACTTCTAATCCCCCCTCACTAGGTCCTGAGACGATTGGGTTGGGTTGGGTTGAGAAGGGAGAGCCTTAGTGATAGTGGGGGCCCTCACCCTATCTATAGTAGGGTGTTCCAATCAATAGGTTGGGTGGATAAGGGCCCAGAAATGACCCACCCTCTCTTTGGCCTTTTTGAGATCTAGATACTATGAGTCCTCCTTCCTAGATTGATTCCCTCTTTGGTCGAGTCTCTCAGGAGTCTAGTTAGTCAAGCAAGAAAGGTAGGGCATGCCCCCTCCTAGATTATTGTTCAAGTCGAGCCCTAGACCTAACATTGACTGAGAGGAGTCTGTATGCTATTGAAAGAAAGGTGGGGCCCTCACCCACCTCACTTGGTTCATTGGTACTATAAAAAAATCTCATCTTATGCAAGATCTCAAACTAGTGGAGTAGTGTTTGAACGAAGACCCCAGTCATGCTTCCTTTCGACATGCATCCATTTTCATCCAATACTCCTATCCCTCTAGGATATTCTATTTAGAGGGGCGAGAGAGCCCTAGCCCTCCTATAATGGGGGGAGGGCCTCTCCCTCTAATTTATTATGTCAAGATACTCTAAGTTATTACTTCAGGAGACCAAGCTCTAAGTTATTACGTTTGGAGAGGGGCTAGAGAGTACCACCATCTACCAGGATCCTTCCTCTATTTTTTGAAAACAAAATGGAGTGGTTCCCCTATGGGCACCCCTCACCCCCTACCATTATAGAGTAGGGGAACTATAGTTCCCCCCCTTTATATAGTATAGTAGGGGTTCTATAGCTAGATAGGGGCCCTCGTGCTATGCCATAGGAACTCAAAGTCCATATCATAGTGAGGAGGATTTCTTCAAAGATGAGAAGGATATCTTGCTATTTACTGCTTGAGGAACTGATGGGACAAAAAATCTTGACAACATTCATGAGTCACTTGTTCAACTATCCTTCAAAGAGCTTGGGCCGATCATAACTCTCTACAATGGTCTATGCTAGTCACCCATTGTTTATGAGGTAGGTTGCACCCCCGTATTCTTGAGCACTTGTAATCTATAGGTAGATGTCATGATCACATCCATACCATTTTGTTCTTGGGCCATTTCTTTGGTAGTTCAATTACCACCCATCCAACGATAAGATGTAGAAAGATCATAACTTCACTTTAATTTGGATCGAAGAATTTATGGAGGAAATTGGCTTTTACATTTTTGAGAACCACATAATTATATAGCCAAAGGGAATACACTATGCCTAGAATCATCCAAAGCACAACTAATGTGGCTACTAAGATATTTATTTAGAAAGATCCTACAAATATTGGAAATTCCCTGATAGAGTTGTTAGTACCAGGTGAACTCATATTGGCTAAAGTGAAAGACAAGGAAATGGTAGGGGGATTCAACATGGTTCTTACTAAACCTCTATAATATTTAGCTAGTCGAGTCTTACGCCAATCATATGAAACACTGAAACATGGAGAAGGAGTTGGAGGAACTGGCCCATGGCTCAATATTGGTAGAATGCTACCTATAATTCCCTGTATGTTCGATGGAGTGAGATATTCCCCACTGATCAGACAAAGTGTGCCCCAATTACCTACCCATGAATTGTATGAGATATTTACCACCTATCACATGGATTTCTAGCTTTAGCCTCTTTACTTCTTTGTAGATAGTAGATGGTGAGATGAATGAGATTAGTCATCATTGTCTCATTGTCAACACTCTATCGCCACCTCTATAGTGGTCATGGGGCTAGAGATCTTGAAGGAGATAGAATTCAATTCGAATGAATGCCCCAAGACTTTGAAATGTTTTGTGGTAAGATTTCCACTAGAAAGGCTCTATCTTCAGGGAACTATAATCCCCCCCACCCATCCTAGGTGGGAGGAATAGCTCTATATCCTCCCACCCTAGGTGGACCCCACCACCCTAGGTGGACCCCACCACCCAAGGTGGACATGGATGGCAGGGTCAAGCCCTTGCATAGTGAGGTTTTGGGCTAGAATTCCCCCCACCCAGGAATTTTAGCATTCTTGACAACAACTATATTTCATTGGGGTTCTAGCCAACCCCTGGAAAATAAATGGATAGAATCCCTGGCTATACATTTCCCTATAGTTGTATAGAATATTTCTCATTCTATTTTGGAATCTATGCCCCACAAGGACCTTCTATTCAAACTAGAATTATAGTTTCCCACTCAAGGTCCCCCACCCAAGGCAAACCCTACCACCCAAGGTCCAAACCCCACCGACCATACCCGCCAATGGATGGTGGGGTTTGTGGACCCCACCGACCAAAGGAGAATATGGTCGATGGGGTTGATTCCCTAGATGGTAGGGTCTTGGGAGGGGGGTAGGAGGAGAAGATGTTAGGGGTAATATGACTATCCTATTGCCAAGACCCCACCACCCTATTTTCCTTGGGAGGGAGTCTTAGTTGTGTATAGAATCTCAAGATGCACTTTTAATTATGGGAACTGCTATTCTAACTCTTCTCTACTATCTGGTTGATACACTAGATTCTATACGTAACATGGGTGAGAGGGCCAACATAATCCCCAGGTACCTTCTATTCCCAAAACTAGCCGTTTTAATGGGGTTCGACTAGACCCTTGGAAGGTAAATGGATAGAACCCCAAGGAACTAGTCAGGCTACCTCAAACAACTTTAATCAGCTATCTCTTCCTTCCCTTAGGTTATTGGGTGGGGGGGCCTACTATTCGGCAGGAGCTGAGTTCCAGTAGTCCCCAAGAATTTCCCTACTATTCTAAGGAGCGTTAGTAGTGTTTCTTCAATAGTTCTGTCAGATGCCAAGTAAAAATTCAATGCAAAGGAGTTGCAAGTTTCTAGATTAATGCTTCATTGGTTGAATTAGCCAAATAAACCACTAGTGCCTCTATTAGCTATCAAATTAGAGGGGGTGTTGGACAAGATGGTGATGGATAAGCTATCGATGGTGGCAATACATGAGCTAGATCGACTGGATCTAGCCAGATCTTCACCTACAATAGGATATGGTTCTCATGCTACTGGTGATGGATCTGTAGTTGTATATACTAAATCCCACCCAAAACTTGGTTCATTACCCTAGGGAAGGGGTAATTAGAATAGGTGCTTTTGTATGTGGCCTTCTCATCCTCGATGCATTAGTCGGATAAGACCCTTCCTCTTTTCCTACCTAATGATTATATCGATAGGTGGATAGAGGTGATCCATAAAACCCTACTTACCTGAGTTGGATATGTCTTTGAAAGATTTATTTCTTTCTCTATCTAATAAAACCTTACCAATATTTGATGAAGACGAACCAAAAACATGGAGAAGAGGGAAGAAACTAGGTCATATCAGCCTACCTTTGGGAAATATAAGTTCTTGTCCCCTCGAGGCCTTACGTATAGTCGTTTCTTCTACTGAATCTTGGTTGCATCAAAACAAATATTTAAGTCAACCCATCATGAAAAAAATCTCATCGATTCCCCTTCAAATTGATAAGCTAAAGTCCCTACCAGCTAGGATCCTATCCTCATCCCCACCCAGGTCTTTCTTTATCGATACGAAAAAATGTTTCAGTGTTTCAAGGCTACTAGGAGAGGTAATCTCATGGAACTATGATTCCCGCCCACCTAACTAATTCCCCCACTTGGCTCGGTCCAATTCGAGTCGGCATAGGGAATTATAGTTGTAACCAATGGATTAATTTACCATAGAATAGTAGGGGCTGAGTGGGAGGAATATAAAGTGGATCTGCGCATCTCATCCCACACTAGTGGTTTCAACACGTCGGGGATAACTAAGATGGACCCACATAGGTTTGAATATTTTTAAATATAAGAGCCCTACCTTTGCCTTTAAAGTGGGGGGTGTATTAGAGAACATGAAATCCATGATGTTATGGAGGTTATGATGAATAGAAAATTGGTTACTAGATAAATACAAATGGGTTCCCCTACCTCTACAATCCAACATTACTCACTCCAACAATCTTGTTGTCCCCCTTAGAAGAAAGAAAATGCACATACTCATTCTAAATGGGTGGGGGGGAATTATAGTATAAAGGTCAACTATAGAATATAACCCCTATAGGTCCTTGTCCCACCCAAGGAGGACCAACTAACCATATTTGCCTTGGGTGGGGGGGTCGCTACGAGGGGGGTGGGGCGTGCAAATAAAATAGAGATCAATATGCATATCTCTATTTTAAATGCCCTAATCTGGATAGGGCCACCCTATAACTATAGAAAGGGGGGGTGGGGTGAGTGCCCCCCAGTATATTTTAACTATAAAGGAGTCGGGTACTCCCCCTAGATCCATTATGAGAGTGCCCCTACTATAACTATTATAAAGGGGTGGGGTGGATCAAACTTTCTCTCTCCCTATGGTTTGACCCTTTCCCTAGGGAGAGCCAAGCTGACTAGTTTCCCTCACTTGTACAATCGATGCCTCCGAGATGGTCAACTCCATCATCAAATGAATAGGTGAACAAGCGATGATTTGACACTAGATATCTAGAGATACAAAAAAAGCTACTGTAGTAAGCGGGGAATCCATGAAATAATGATGATTATTCATGGAGGTTTTCATAGAAAGACCCTTCAGTTTTGGAAAATGGATTGCAATTATGGGTACTTGGGAGCGTATTGGTGGAATGAATGGAGTATGAACAACTGACATAATGTGGTCAAAAATTTTAAGTTGTAACTTGATCATGAGAAATTAGTTGGTGTTGTCCCTACGAAGCATGGGAAGTGTCGAACATTGGGAACTTTCTGAGGAAGAGTTAGAAAGAAGAACAAGGAGAAGCAAAAACCACTTGGGTGAAAAAATTGATTGTATCTCGCCCTTTTTCCTTCATAGCAATTGGGGATCGAAGGGCACCAAATTTGATAACTTATGGAGGGAAAGATAGAGTAGGAGCATTCTATTGAAGACATAGTAGCACATGCCAAAGAGGCCTCCATTTATCATGTATGAATAGGATATGGGTCCAAAGGTGGGGTCAGATGGGGTTTAGCCAATGGAGATATTGACTCTTTCGGGAACCAATGGCATGCCAATTGTGTCAGACTGGGACCAATCAATATCCAAATGGAATGAATTCTAGCTTATCTCGAAGGAGTTTTCAATAAAAAAATCATATGATATGAAAAGATTCATATGATATTATTTCGCTCCAGTCACCCCAACTTTGAATCTTGGGGGGAACAGTAGAACCATTGAGGGGGGAAAAATAGAACCATTTACTAGTGGGACTTCTATCTTCTCGTTGCAACATTAAACCTATTGAACCCGTCCTTCCCAACTGCATGTGCTCCCATGGTTGTGAATGGCATTGGGAGGTCCTTTCCCTCCAAGTATTTAGTCTACATTGAACATAACCATCTATTATATACGCAATACGACTAATGTCTGATATCATCATGTTACATATATAGTATGGAGTATGGAGCATGGAATGCATCACTCTAGTCTCTATCAAAAATGGATGGACTACATCATCATAGGATTAGACATGTTAGTTGGGAATGGATGGAGTCAAGAATAGATGGACTAGACCTCACATCACTATAGGACTAGACCCCCCTTTCTATAGTTACATAACATCATTGCATCAACCACTCAGCCAATGGGTGACCACTCATGTCACACCCATATCAAATCACTTCCATCCCACCCCTTTCCTACTATTCTAGACTAAACTAAATGCCAACTAGACTAAACCAACTATAGAACTTAACCCCCCACCTAAGGGTGTGGAGGGAATTATAGTTTAGGGGTTCAGTGGTTGCCAACAGTTGGATACTATCTCCTCCCATCCATAGTGGCCCCCCCACCCTTAGGTGTATAGGTCGGTGGGGTCTACCTTGGGTGATAGGTTTGGTGTAGTTTCCAACCAACTATAGAACTTAACCCCCCACAATAACAATGACATCTACCTCCACTACAAATAATCTACCTCTCGAGGGGTAGAACCCGAATAGTACTATAGTTCCCTCCCATAATGAACCTTAAAGTAGTAGGGTCCCTCCCACAAGCTATAGTTCCCTCCCACTCAAGGATTAGCCAACTATAATTGGGTGGTAGGGAATAGGAAAGTTCTGAGGGGCCCTTTATTCCCACCCAAGGGAAATAGGATGGTGGGGTTGGTTTTCTAGAGCAATGACCCCATAGAATAGTAGGGGCCCACTCAAATTAGCTATAGTTGCATAATCCACTACTTCTCCCACAATTTTGAGTCCTAACGATGCGGTACAATCCCAAATCCCTTTTGATTATGGAGAACTTGGTTATCCCCCCTCCCTACTATCGATGGGGTTCAAATAGACAAGTTTGATTCCTCTGAACTAATTCAAATGAACGAGGGAGGCTAGGTAGGGGATCCAAACAAGGTTGGTTGAGATTAATGAAATTATGAGTGGGAGAAAGGTTTGGGGTGGGTGGGGGAATTATAGCAGCAAGAAGAAGCCTAATTGAGAAATGTGAAGAAGCCCGATTGAATTGACAAGCTAGTTTGTTTCTATCACTCACTATTGATCCTGTATCACTCAGTGTTGCACAGATGATGGACATCCATTATTCACTAGTTAATGCATCATCGTGCACTATAGAAAATTATAGAATGAACCTTACATCAAGACCATTCCTTCCTATCCTAGTCATTCATTAGTAAGCTTGCCTCTAGGCCTACTGCCCTCTCCAACTAGTAGCCATGAGTAGGGCTAGGATAACCAACACCCATGATCCCTATAGATAGAGAAATGTGATGTTGGTCGTTATAACAAAGTATGGTGTAGTTTGGTAGTGTGCCATCTTGGGGTGGTGGAGGGCATGGGTTCAAATCTTGCTACTTCGAAACAAATGGTAAACATTAATACATTCTTATTCATTCCAAAGGTTTCTACAAGAATGTACAAATAATAAATCCCCATAGAAATAACATCACTCACTAAAATAAATTTGGAGATGAATTAATAAAATAATCAAAAAAATTATTTAATTAATATAGATGTGATAAAAAGATTAAGATAATTAAATAATTAAAAATTAATTAATATAGATGTGATAAAAAGATTAAGATAATTAAATAATTAGAAATTATTTAATTATTATGAATGAAAAGAGGAAAATGTTAGCTTAATTAAATAATTCAAAATTATTTAACTAATATAGTTAGAAGAAATGAGGATAATGATGAAATGAAAATGCATTAGCCATTTTTAGGTGTCTACACTACCATGGGCATATCAAGAAGTGCCTTAAAAATATTGTCTTATCTTTGAATTGAATAAAAGAAGACTTTGTATTTGTACCCCAAGAGAATTTTCTCTCACTTTTATATCATCCTTCTTATCTATATCTAATATGTTTGTAATGTATGTATCCCTTGAATATTCCACCATGATAGAATTCATCCAATCATCAAAGAGCCAAAGGTGGAATTCATAGGGAAGGCATTAAGAAATGTATTCCTTTTTCCCTTCATGTATTTTATTTCTAAATCACGAGCTTGGTGTCTCCTTAACCATTCTAGTTTAATCCTCATAGCTTCTTGTGATGTAGTTGAATTCTACTATGCTACTATGATATTATCACAAGTCAAAATATTTAAACCAAAAGATATCTATAAACCCATGTAGTTATCCTCAAGTTGCTACATTTTTTTGGCCTTCTACTCCTAGCCCCATTGCCTCAATTATGCTTAACTCTATGCTTGAAAATTATGATATTCATAAAGTCTATTCTAAATCAAAATCCTCTTGTTTTTTGACATCTGTTACAACATCAAGCTATTATTCTACCTTGAGAAGTGACCTTTGGGTGTTTTCTAATTTTTTGGTTGATTTAAGCTCAAAGGTGATTTCATCTACCCTTTATTTCTCTTCTTGAGTTGCATTTATGACCAAATTTGTAATTTTGATGACCATGTCTCTATCTTAAACTAGATATAGATATTCAAATTTCATCCTTTCTAAAGTTTCCTTCACTACTTGTGAATTTGTAGAGTGATTGTATGTTTATATTTAATAGAATTTATTTCATTTTTCCTTTGATCCTCCCTACAAATTAAAATTATCTATTCAATGAGCCTTTTCCATGTTATCCAACTTAATTAGAACTTGCACCTCTTTCTCTATCATTAACAATGACTAATTCTTCCATTCTTGTAGTTTTGTAGATCTTGCGTAACATTAACAAGGCAACATTTATTATCTTGATCTTGGATGCAAACTATAGCATTTACACATACCATATGATCTACACTTATTATTATATCTTTCCCTTTGTAAAATTGGTCTACGTACCTAAACTAATTTAATTTTGATGTTGTTGATTTCTTGTATGATCCACTTGAGTTAACCATCCAAAGAAGGTTTTGAATCATCATTTTTTTTTCCATGGGAAGTTGCACTATTGATTCTCACACATCTAGGTTTTGACTATTAACTAAATCCATAACATGTTGGAATCTTCTATTAGATAATAATCTTGGGAATATATTGTGAGAACCTTGCTCTACTCATTTGGAGAGATTTGAATTCCAAAATAAGGACTATGTTTCTTACAATAAGATGAGTTAGTATACATGTTCTCCATCACCACACTTTTTGTTTTCCACATAGTTTTTACTTCAAATTTAGATGTTAGCTATCTAATTTGATAATTTTTTTAGAAATACAACCATTATATATCCATCACTATTTTAGTTCTCTGATGTGATACCTCACTATAAATCATTGGAATAAGATTTCCTTACCTTCAATATTCGATGTGGATTCCATTCATTTTTTTCATCATATTGTAGCCTAGTATTTTCTTCTTCAAGTAGGTTGTGCTCAAGAACATTCATCATCAATTTGGGTCCAACATCTATCTTTCTAATTTTTTATCCCTTTTCCTTATGTTCTCTTCTTCATTCTTGATTATAATTGCTTTTGTTCATATAATGGATTCATGTATTCCTTTTAAACCTTTATAATTTTGAACCTTTTTCTCTAAAATCTCTTCTATATTAGGTATGAGTTCCTTTTCATTTACAATTACTTTAGGATCACTAGATTTTGAGTCCTTACCTAACACTAGCTTAGAGTAGTGGACTTGTTACTTTCCTTGACACTTATGATCAATGGTCCACAAATTCTTGCATAAAAGATAAATTTATCTTATCTTGAGTTCATTTCTAGTGTCTTCCTTTACCTTCTTGTGTGGGACTCTCCTTGATTTTCCACAATAGGGTGTCTTTGGAAATGTTTTGTAGTTGGAAATTTAGTTGTGCTTTTGATTATATGCACTTATCACTTTGCAAATACATTTTTTCTTTCCCAATTAGATATTTGTGGTGATTCTTGTTTAGTTCTATTCTTTTTACTCAATGATCCTTTGATTCTATCCACTTTGGGTAGTTTAGGAAAGGGAACTCTATATATTTTATAAATGAATAGGGTTGCCTTCAAATCTTCTGGTAGATTTTGGTATTTGGAAATCTACTTTACAATATCTTCTACTAATGAATTCATCAATGCAATAAAATGCATAAAATAAAATTCTTCCTAAATATTTGTTAATAAAGTCATATATACATCAAAACTTGTAGTGATCTCTTCATTTCTCTACTAAGAAAAGTGGATTTGGGAGGTCTATCAAGTGATACAACCGTTCTATAATTTTTATCATCATAACTATCATCATAAACTTTGTTTTTTTAGTACCATTGGATCCTAAATGGCTTGTTCTATTAGACATTAGTAGCTTTATGGATCTCATGATTCATAGAATAGAAGGAAAACTAGCTTTGATACCATTGTATATACCCAATGGATAGTAATATTAATATTCCTTAAAAAATATACAAATATATAATTTAAGTGATATTATTTGATACCATCATAATTTCCTTGCTAGCTATACTACCAATATTTATTAAAACTTTTCTAATTATTATTTAAACCTTCTACTTTGATATTATTTACAATGTCATGACCAAATATTTAGGGTAAATATCTAACATATTTAGTATTCATGGATATAACTTATACACTCTAAGTTTCTTCCCACTTTTTGATTTAACATTTGTAAAATATTTAATTTAATTGATTTACCCTAATATAGAAAATACCTAAAAATTTACCTCCAGATCCATTTAATAACATTTAAACCCTAATATTATAGATCATATTCATAAAGGAGACAAACAAAAACTTTAATATTTATCTAGATTTAATAGCTTAGATTATAAATATTAATTGAATTCATTAATACCCACACTTAAGGGTTTGAATTGATAACTTAAGATTTTAGGCTTTTTACAAGATTTAGGAAAGGAATCTGAATCATTCTCCATATACACACAATAATATTGAATATCTAAATTGCAAACTAGGTTCTCGACATTGTAAAATTAAATGCAAATCCATTCATATATTAATAGGCTTGAGATTAATTATAATATGGTGCAACAACAATAATAGCCAATTAGAAAATAATAACTAAAATGAAAAATAAGAAGAATGGCTATCCATTCATAACGATAAACTACAAATACCCTACATAGTCTACAACCATCTCACAATAAAAACAAAAGCTATACATGCTTAATTGGGGATCTATAATAAATCACTACATATCACATAAATATATTGAAGATGAGTTTCACTACCATAAAAGCTCAAAATACCACTAAATTGATCCCTCATGATAACCATAAGTATTATGTTGACTCCATATTATTGATACTGGTTATCACTAAAGTTTAATTATAAACTTTGGGTGAGAATCATTCATTTATCCAACAAGGCTTCCATCCTTTAATCTCCTATGAATATGAGGGTTTTGGTCCTCAAATCCATGTGCTAAAATGTTAGGGTTTTCAATGTTTTTCATAATAAACCCTTCCATGAAGTCATTGCATTTCAAAAAACCCTAGGAAGAGTTCAATACCATATTAAATGCTAGATCTCATAATTGGTACAAGATAAAGAGTGCCCATAACCAAAAATGACATTTTCCTTTGAATTACACTCAAAACTAGGCCACATACTAGTGGACATACATATGAAGGATGGGGAAAGGAATTTGACAACCTAAAAATATATTGTTTGATAAAAGAGAGAGATCCCATCGGATTTGAAACCCTAACTACTGCATTACTGACAACCTTGGTTGCATCTCCATTTGCAACACTAGAGGTCCATGTGGGTCCACATCCCCATCATTAAATGATCATTTTTTCCCATAGAATATTTTGAAAGGTACACCATCCAATTGAGAATCAATGGTAATCTAGTTGTGTAGGGAGAGAGGTGAGGTGAAAGTGAGAAGAGGTAGAAATATCAGAGTTTTATTGTCAAGGGTACTCTAGGACTTGTAGCATAAGTTAGAAATTGGTGCTTAGAAGGTAGACATACTAGTGAGAGGAAGTTTGAATCTTTAAAAAATACCTATGAGGGAGTGGGGTCTGGAAAAGAGGTTTGATGATATGATAAAATTAGAAGTCTTGATGAGATAAGAATTAAAAATGAAAAATGTGCAGGATGTATGAAAACATGGGGAATTTTGATACCTTGATGGAAATAGAGGAAAAGGCATGTTGATAAGGGAAATTATGAAACTTCCATACTTAAAAACTTCATGGATCTTAGGAAAATGCATGGGTGATGGAAATGAAGAATAAAAACACAAAATTGGGTCAAGGGAAATTCAATAAATATGAAATAGGTAATTTTATCCATAACATATATTAATACAAAAAGGGGACTTAAAAAAAATAATCTTTAAATTCAAGAAAATATTTAGTGTTTGGGGTTGGCTTGTTGGCTAGTTGGTATTTTGGGTTAATCTTCATTGTATTGAGCTCTTTTTTAGAGTACATATGTGAATCATGACATGGGTTGTGTGGTTACATGCTTGGAAACATTGAAGAGCTTGATGTTTCAAAAGTATTCATGAATATTTTTGTAAGTTTACTGTAATGTTTTATTGTTGATGTTACACTTAGTGTGGATGCTTTTGAAGGTTGGATTTTTCTCACTTGAGGGTTTTCTTAGGGTATATATTGTGGTATATTTTTTAATCTTTGAACTATGTTTATTTCATAATCTTTTATGCATGATTTATCTCATGGGGTTATGTAGGAAATGGTTTGGTCAACCTAGTAATTTCTTAACAAGTGGTATTTGAGCCATGGTTGTGGTTGAGGGAGGTGAAAGATCCATATTTTTTTAAACCTTGTTTTAGTATATTTGATGGATTGTTGAAGCCATATTAATGTTTAAGATATTTAGACATGTTTTTGTTAAAATAAGCAACATTTATAGGGCGTTGTACCCAAACACAAAATGCTCCAAGGGAATAAAGTTTAAAGAAAAAAGGAAACTAGGGTCACATGCCATAAAAAAACTAGTGAAAACAAACTTACAACAATGTCACAATAGAGTATATATCATAAACAAAACAAACAACAAGAAAAATCCCTACTTAGGAAGGTTTTCCCAATCCTCCATGAAGAATTTTAAGACATCCTACTTCTATTGGCTAGAACTTGGATCACTTATTTTCTCGCAATTTTTTATTTCCTCTTGCATAATAGAACCCAAATTTACAACAAAGTGATGCATGAATTTTAGATTGAAACAAGAGAGGCCAATAAGTTTCCTCTCCAAATTTTCAATCCTAGTTGATAAAGCCATGAACTAGTGGATTCCTCTAGTTCTTGAAGAATTGCATTTAATTAAGGAAATAAGGTATGAGAAATATTGTTTAGGTTGTGAGAATATAGATTTGGAGTTTTGGGGTTTGCAGATTTGTTGTTATTTTTTAGACCTAGGGTTTGAAAAAATATTTAGTGAAAAATCTTTTCTTTGGATGTTTAACATTAGTGTTTTATGGGGGAAGCTTAACAAATGACTCCTTGGGATGAAATGGACCTCATGATTGGATCTAGGAGGCTCAAGAGACAAATATTGAGATAAAATTTGACCTATTTTGGCCAATAAGGCCTAAAGGCGAATAACCCCTTAGCCATACAATCGTATAGTCACAATTAATTTTTGTAGAAAAATAAATGTAAAATCAAAGCCCAATTATTTAAAAAAAATAAATTAAATTGAGGGGGTATGGGGTTTGCAAACCCTCGTACCCTATACCTTGTGGCTAACATCAAAACCAAAAAGGGTCTAGAGTACCAACTAGGTCAATATGAGGTTGTCACTCTATCAATAGTCAGTTAGTTCCCAGCCAATAGTGGTGTGTCTTGCAATCTATTGGCCCCTATTTGGGTGGAGACAAACCTCTAATCCTCATGTGGACAAGAAAAAAATGAATTTTAAAAATTTAAATAAATTTTACAAACTTTTTAGTTCTCCCACCTTTGTTTAGCTTGTGTGTTGGTTGAGCATTTCCACCACCCATAGTGTCACCTTATTTCCATTAATGATGCCTATTTATGTTAGTGGTGATGTAACCCATATGAACCTGTCCTGTTGGGTCCACTTCTAGCTTAATGAAGCATTTTTTTCAAGGGGCATAAATTTCACATATATTATCAAATTTTCAACTTCTTATAGTTATTGAAATGCTCTCTCTAAGAACTACACAATACTATAGGTTTAATTTTCATAATTTTTATTTTTGAAAACATAATGCCATAAATTGGTATTTCTCTATAATGACTAACAATTAATAAATTTCTCATATATAACTAGATTTTATATTTTTAATAGGTGATGGAGATAAATTAATGGTCAGTACATAGTGAATCATGTGTTTTATCACGTGGATGAGTAGAGAGATAATTGTAATTGTTTTATTACTTGTATGAGCCTAAGATTCTAGGAGCAATTATAAACATCTAGAAAAATTGTGAATAAAAGCTTATGGAAGTGCATGTTCTTATGTAACCAATATGATGCTATAGTAGGTTATTAGATTTAGTGAGCTTCCTAATATAGGTTTATAGGTGTTTATAGAGTTTTAAATTTTATGGTGATACATACATGAGTTTTATTTTGGTTTGAGAACATGGTTGATGCATGTGTGAGACTTGAAGTCTCAATTCTATTATAATTGAGTATAGATATATCAACGGCGATGCTTATGGTTTCATGGATGCTCATGTACATTTGAGCATTGACATAACATGATCATCTATGTAGTAAATAATGGTTGTGGTATTATTTGATTCATGATTATAGGTGGTGGTGTGATTCACCATTAGGGGGTTGTTCTTATCCCCTAGATTCTTATTTTGATATTTGAATATGATTATACAATTGTTGATTTGTTTAGAAAATCAACTTTATAGGTGATATACTATTTGAGCCTTGAGATTTATAGTTTTTTTAATTTTTTATCTTAGTTTGTAGGTTATTGATGTGATGGTGAGTTTACATGTTTATGTGGATTGAAATTTATGAGTTATATAATTTTTTGGGTTGGCCACCCATTGGTTGCAATGGGGTGACTCAAATGTGGGTTGTCTATATCCACAAGTATTTTAGTGTTGTATATTAGCTACTTGACCTTGTTTGTGGTCATTTTTGCATTGGTATGCTACATTGGGATGAGAGGATGGATGATGATTATGATTGGATATTTAATTATTGGGATTTATAGAATGTTTTTTTTATGATTTCATGGATGGATTAGTTGAATAGTTTATTGGGATATTTTGATAGTGATGTTTTGGTGGTGTTTTATCTTCTGATCTTGGAGATCTTGGTTATATTTTATTCTCTAGAGGTACTGGTATTATAGTTGAGTGTGTGTAGACCATGGGTGATATTTATTTAGGATATGGTTATCTTCATGTATTGGAGATGTTGACATATTGATTAGCCATAGAGAAATGGAGTATATTTATTTGAGGTGTCAATTTTGATATATTTTCCTTGGTTGAGAGTATATTTTTGGTGTTGTTCCATGGTGGAATCTTGGTTGTGTATTAGAGTATTGGAATGATATAGGTGCTATTGGGAGCATGATATGTTCATTAAAGCATGTGACCTTCTTGGAGGAGATGTTAGATTACAATGTCATGATGTGTTCCTAATCATACAATTGGATATTTGAAAATGATATATTTAGTTCTATTGGTATTGATTACTTTGGTCATGTGCTTGGTAGCTTCATGAGAGTGCAATGTTATATTTGAAGCTTAGCATGGGTTGATCAATCATTAGTTCTCATGGATACTTAGAGAAGTTTGGGTGAGGCTAGAGATTTTTTATGTTAAGAGATATTTATTGATATGGTTACTCTGATTGACTGACTAATTCATCTATTCCCTGACTGATTCATCTATTCTTTAATCCCATTGAAAGATCAATCTATTCTTCAATCCCACTGAAAGCTCAATCTATTTCCTCAATCCCACTAAAATCTCAATCTATTTCCTCAATTCCACAGAAAACTCAAATTGATTTCATCAATCACACTAATTACATAATCAAAATCCACCAATTCTTCTCATGTAATTCCTCTCAATGGTTTTGAACTGTTGATCAAGATATTCTACTACGCGATCTTGATCGTTCATTTCAAAACATAAAATCTATAAACAATCTCATTTCTTCTCAACAACGATTGGAGAATTGACATCTTTTGCACAACGAACTAATGCTAAATTAATATTAATTTCTTGGATGCTTTTACATAATCTTCGATCAACATCACACAACTTTGAAGATTTTTCTATGCATAAATGGAGGCTTTGAATTGAGACAACAACGATCCAACATTATTGCGAATATACTTTGAAATGGGATGGTAAAGTTTTATTTGTTTTTGAATTCATTATGTTATCTTAGGATTTTGTTAGTTGATTTCAATAGCTTAAAAACTTCATTTCATGAGTAATGGGTGTGAATCTAAATACTTGTTTTGAATTATATTTTGTTTAATTCGTTTAACATTGATTATCCTCACGCTTATATGATTTCCCCCTTACACACCTTTCAAATTTTCCAATTATGGAGAGATAGGTCATTGTGCTTCAAGATGTCTAGTGAAAGATTCAAATGATAGATTTAAGGAGAATAAAGGTAAATCAATTAAGAGAAGTTATTATGTTAAAGAAGATGCTAGTATATCTGATTACCCAGATGATGAAAATAATTAATGATTGTTCATGGCTCTAAATGTTAGAACTAATTCTAGGTAAAAGCACAAATTTGTGTCACACTTTATAAAGGAATCAACCAACAACAAAAAAATTCTGAACTTTGACCACATAAAAGTGGTCTTTATGTTTTGAATTTCAAAATTATGTAAACTAATGAAATGTAGAAATATTGATAAAGTTTATTCCTGTAATTTTTTAGATTTTTTAAAAATTGTTTTGATTACTTTTTATCAATTTAAGAGCATATTTTAGAATGCTGAAAATTTTAGGAAAAAGTGACCTTCACTTGACGTCAAGAAACAAATAGAAAAAAACTTCATTTTGTTGAACTGGACACCTAAGAGGGGGGGTGAATCAGTTGTCCCCAAATTAAACCCTTAAACCATTAACTGGAACAAGACCTTAACACTTCTTAAATGATTAAACATTAAGTGCAAGTGCAAAAACCATAAACCAACACATAAACACAATAACACTAGATTTATGTGGAAAACCCAATCAACGAAAAACCACAGTGAGGATTAACTCACAATAGAGAATATCAAAATTGATTACAAAAAGGCTCACTACGCAAGGCTCGCTGCCAATAGAAGGACTCACTTTCCACAGGGATAGAACTTGGAGATACAAAATATGGCTTACTACTAAAATATAAAAGTTATGGCTCACTACCAAAAGTGTGAGCTAATGGAATACACCTTCCTTGTGCATAATTTAGTTCCAAATGAAGCTCAGTATAAGTAGTGCTACTTCTCCCAACAATCACTCAATAATTCTATTCTCATCTTCAGCTAATGAATCATTTAGGCTCAAACCATGCACATATGCTCGCATCACTCACACACTTCTCTATTTTCTTCTCCAGAGAATCTCATATATATATAAGTATATTTTATTCATCAATTAGGTTGGACTAATTAGATGAAAGAAAAAAAATCAAAGAGAACTCTTGTCAACATCATATAAGATTAACACATTTCTTATCCATGTAGTACATCATATTAAGTCGGCTAAGATCTATAAAAAACATTCCAAAGGTAGATTCAATCTTCTTAATATATAACATGTGTTAGGTCAGCCAAGACCAAAACCCAAACATATAAGCTCCCAACAAAAAAATTCTCAAGATTCTAAATATAGTTGTCTGAGTGAATCATAATGACGTAGTTAAGATATCAGAGTCATAGCTTGTCTTGCGATAGAATTTGGACCCAAAAACCAACACAGCGGTTCACTAATAAAGAACATCTTTGATAGGGAATAACTTTAGATAAATGTCTCATACCTTTGGTACCGTGTTGACATCAATGCCAACCATTTGATGCAATCCAATTTCCAATAGTCTCATTTCCAACAATCTCCCCCTTTGTCATTGATGGCAACACAAGATGTGAAAAGCCAACACCAACATCCTTTGTAGTTTTCCCCTTTTGACGAGTTGTAATGATTTCCATTATTTTCACATGTTCTCTCTCTCCCCTTTTGACATCAATGGCAAAGAAGGAAGATTTATCTCCCGCTTACTCCAAATTTTTCTACACAAAAACAATCTTCAAAAAAAAGATATTAAAAATGGTTCTTTACCTCAATCCTTCTTCTCCTAAAATATCTCTTTGTATTTTTCTTTTAATTTCGGAAGAAATGTCTTCTAGAAATCCACTACCAATCTAATGTTTACACAAATACTGTTGTTCATCACTATCAAATCAATTGTTTCTAGAAGAGTATCTGGGATAGTGATATTTTGTTCATTTTTCTCCGCTTCCACCAGGAGATCAGAAAGCTATTCCAATCTCAATTAAATTATCTATTTGACTTTCCAGAATGCCTTCACAATACTATCCCTCTATACCAGAATGTCTACAAGTTCATACTATAATGAATTGATCCTTTTATTCTACGCTCCATCCCTATCATTAAGGATATTATATGTTTTTCCAATAGAATCTAGCTCAAGCTCAATAGCATCAATTTTTGCTCTGTAGTTTCCGATAGTAGTAGGCCACCGGAGACAAAACCTATACACAATGTTTATGATTTTGATGCATGTCTTCAATTCATTTATTCTCTCATTCAATATCTTTTGTGCATTTTGCATATTTATTTCATAGCCAGTTGAATCTCATCTTTTTCTTTTGTTTCCCTAGGTGACAATACCTTTAGTCTATTTTCAATCTTCTCAATCAACACTTCCAATAAAACATTTGTCAATTCAATCAGATAAATATCATTATGAATTATATAAATAGCTAAGGCGTCGACGATCTCATCTTGTTTGTATGTTGGTCAAGACAGCCAAACATTTCAAATCTTCTTCAGTCCATCAGATTTCTCAAGAATCTTCAACACCTTCTCTTTAGTAAAATATTCTTCATCATCATCCAGTGATACAAGATCAAATGCATCTGTAGTCTTTACTTCATTTTCTTCTTTCTTCTCCTTTGTCTTCAGCTTCTTTATTTTCAAAGGAGAACTTGAAATGATTCTTCTTTCTTTCCTCTTCTCGGAGGAAGATCCTACCTTAGACGTCCCAACTAGACTGGAAACCATACCGAAGCTCCATGCATTTTCTTTTTTTGCAAAGTATTCTTTACAAATATTTTCCTTTTCTACTAGACATTCCAGGTATTGGTAAACCTGCTTCCCAATTGGTACAACTGACTTCCACGCAACATTCTCTTTTAATGGTAACGACTTCATAAAATACACCATCAAGCATATAACCAGAGATCCCAAATGAAAAGGGTAATTTCCATTCTTTGTCATAGTAATGTTCTCTATTAATTGATTCCTTAATAACTCACACAAGTCGAAATCCTCATTCTTTTCAACCATTTGATGTGTAATTAAAAGAAAATCATTGAAGTAGAGCCTTCCCTATTTTTTGAAATAAATATTATATGAAATTCCATATGCCACATACCTTATCATAGGGTCGACTATAATATGAATTTGAAGTGCCCTTTGGTCTCTTGTCACTCCAGTTAGGGCTTCAACCTCTTTGTTCTTTATTGGATTCTTCACTCAAATGGGTCCATCATTACACAACCCTGTAATTACTACAATTGATTCCTTTGTAATCCCATAGGGTTTGTCAAAGATCATATGATCACCTTGAATTCTACTTAGGACAAACCGAACAGTGTCTACATCCAAAAAGTATGGAAATTCACTCCAAATGTCTAAACCCTTGTGCCCTAGACTTTTGACCTTTTTTATTTGCTCAACTAAAAGTGAACCTTCAAAATTTTGAATCTTTCCATGGTTAAATTCATCGATCTGTAACTTAATTTCTACAATTCGTCATTGCACGAATCAAATACCACCATTGCCTTTGACTCCATTGTTGTAGCTTTGTTCTCTATACTTTTGCTTGCCAACAACCCTAACTCCTTATCTCTCAGTTGCACTTTAGTCAGCTCGTTCAATTCACTGAAAAATAATGACCACTCAACTTCCTTATTTAACTTGTCACTTTTAGGGTTTCATCGCAAAAATTAATTTATCACTTATGACATCATCATAAATACTTTACTCTGTCAGTACCTTCCCCTCAGCCGAAGCTATTGAATCAATTTTTGGATGACGAAGCCTCTATACCAGAACCTGGTACAATAAACTCATTTACACAATCTTCCTTTTCCTCCAAGTAATGGTGTATTTCTTGGATTCATCTAATTTTTCCCTAATTTTGCATTTATTTTTTTTCAGCTTTCTTTATGAGATACACTATAAACCAAGAGGAGCTCCACAATTTTCTTGATTTGCTTATTTTCTACCAAAATTTTCTCCAATTCCTTTAAAACAAAGACTCACATCACATATCCTTATGTTATCACATGACACCTCATATATCAAGGGCTTATTAGATTTTTTTGTGACTGCTCCCCCTGAAACCACTACTGGGTTCAGTTCTTGGAAGAGGTACCTATACCGGATGCAGATACAAGGTTATTTGATTCATCCTTGTTCTCAGGTTCTTCCTTTTTCCTCTGGATTTTTTCCATCTCTCTCCTTACTTCTTCGGGATCTACCTTGTTCACAGGCTTGATCTTATGTTTCAGAGTAGTTTTCTTCCCAAATTTTCTTCTACAAAATTTTGAGATATGTCTTGTTTTGTTGCAAGTGTAGCACATAAAATATCCTTGATCAAACATATTTTCATTTATCCTTGACCTGCATTGATGAGCCTTGTGTCCAAAGATATTGCATGTGTAACAATAGCCTTGAAAATATGGAATCCTTCTACTAGTATTAAATATGTTCATCATCATTTGGATTCTACTTTTGGTAGTTCTATGTCCAAATTTTTTGCAAGCATAACATTGTCCAACAAAGAATTGAACATTCTAACTCATTCTATTCTGGTTCATCCTAGTTCTACATTTTGTTGCTTTGTGTTTGAATTTACTGCATGAGAAACAAAAACCATTGAAAGATGGGTACCTTTGAGCATTAGGTTGTCGGATGGGAATACTTCTAGTATTGTTCCTTTGGTTCTTATTTTGATAATTATTTCCTTGAAATTTCCTTTGATTGTCCACTTTGTTTAAAATTGGTTTAGTCTTTGAGCTTTGTCCTTCTTCAAGTCCTAGACCACCTTTATCCTTTGCAGATTTATGAGATGAAATCAACTCATCAAGCATTGTAGAACTTGTCTTGAACCTTTCTTCATGAGCTTTCACTTTTTCCAGATCAACTCTTAGGGTTACTACTTCTTGTTCAAGATTATCACATTTTTATGTATTCTAATTGATAATCTCTTTCAAGCATCCTTCATCTATCTTGCTTTGTTCAATTTTCAATTTTAGATTCTCTTCCATCCTTTTTCTTTCTTCAATTTTCATTATTAGATTCTCAACAGTCTCCTTTACTTCCTTTAGTTCCTAGTTAAATTCTTTATGTTTCAGATTGAACTTTCGGATCTGATTCCTTAGTTTCTAAATGAATTCATTTTCTTGCTTGATATTTTCTTTCAGATCTTCATTTTTTAGACTCTGTAGTCTCTATTCTTAATTCTTCATCCAAGTCATATCCCTTCACCAATTTGTTCAACCTACCAAGATCTCCTTTGAGTTGTTAAAATCATTCCAAAGGACCAAGCTCTGATACCAATTGTTGAATTGGACAACTGAGAGGGAGGGTGAATCAGTTGTCCCCAAATTAAACCCTTAAATCATTTATCAAAACAAAACCTTAACACTTCTTAAATGATTAAATATTAAGTGCAAGTGTAGAAACTAAAAACCAACACATAAACACAATAACACCAGATTTATGTGGAAAACCCAATGAGGAAAAAACCATGATGAGGATTAACTCACAATAGAGAATATATAAACCAATTACAAAAAGGCTCACTGCCAATAGAAGGACTCACTGTCCATAGGGCTACAACCCAAAGATATAAAATATGGCTTACTGCCAAAATATAAGTTATGGCTTACTTCCAAAAGTGTGAATTGATGGAATACACCTTCCTTGTGTAGAATTCAATTCCAAATGAAGCTATACACACTAACTCATTTGATTGCAAAATCCGATGAAAACTATATAATCAAATGTATTGTCAGGCACTTGTGTGAAATTCGCATTTTTTAAAAATTTTATCCTCGACATTCATCGGAATTTTGACGGACTTGCAAAGTTAAATTGTGGCCGGCATAAATAAAAATGAGCTCGACTATTTATTGCAACAGTGTTTTGCTCAACGATTTTCTTGGGTCAAAAATAAAAAAAAAACTCAAGAAGATATCAGGTGGTTGAGGGTAGTCATTGTATTTTTCCAGAATTCATTTGTGAAGTCAGATTTGTACTTCCAGGTTTGAAAATCATATTTTAAAGCAACATCTCATCAGATTTCATTTTTAGTCTTGTGCATTTTCAAAATTTCATTTCCAAATTTTAGACTTAACTTCACAAATTCTTTATAAGGGAATTGTTTATAACTGATGGAAAATTCTTTATGGATTTGGACAAAGATTATATTTGCAAGGTTTCAATTTTAACCCTAATGATCAATTTTCAATAGATTTGGGAGCCATAACTAGATAATATCAAAGGCATAGGGATAGCTGCAGAGTGAAATAGTTGTCAAGATTCAGGCCTAGAGGGTTGAACAAAGAATTGGGAATGTTTGATAGTGGATAGTTAGAGCCATTTAGATATTATATTTTTTGAATACTACTTCATAAAGATGTATTTTTCCCTTTGCCAAGTTTCAGAAATAGATTTTAGACTTTAGATGCCAGTGTCTTATAAAAGCAATTATGGTATATCTGTTACCTGAAGTTCTTGAATTCATCTTGACTCTATACAAATGTATCTATTTTTGATTTGAACAAGAAAGAAAGAAAGCAACCAATTTGTAAATATTGTGAGATATTTAGAGCAACAAACTAAAAAATGAAAAAATGAAGGTCAAGGCCTCTCTATTTTTCTCAATTCACTTAAACTTTTTAGATGCTACCAAACATCTAGCAAGCTATAACTATCATGCAGATTATATGATTTCTATTTGTTTTGTACTTTGGAACAGTTTACAAGATGAAGTTGTCTCATCATGTAGAAGTATAAGCTGCCAAATTCCTTCAGAAGTTGGTATAGGAATCAAAAGATGAACCTGTCAAATTGGAAACCAAACTTTTTGTGGTAAGAAGAGTTGATTTTTACATGAATGACATGTTGTAACATCTTTATTAATTAATACAATTTATTTAGTTATTTTGACAATTTGGTGATTTGTGTGTAGATATGTCACAATATGAAACTGAGTGGAAAAGAGCACTCCTTACCTTATCAAGTAATATCTAGGTAAGATATAAAAAATAACTTGTGCTTTTAGTGAAGCTGGTCAACCTACTCATGCTTTTCCATGCTTAATTTTTTCCTTTTGGATTGAGCTACTTATGATAAATTTTTAACTTTCCTTGCAACCTGTGTATTACCCTCTCAAGTTTTTAACTGGTTAAAAGTAATCTCTTATAAAGGATATAAAATTCCTTAGTACTTTAGATTGTCCTTTATGTTAAGGGAGGCATCTGACTATTGTTTATATAATTCAACTTTATTTGAGAGTAAGCATATTTAATCTCTATGTGGTAGATTCAGACACTAAAAGAAAGTATTTGACCTTATTAGGAAAAATAAAGAAAAAATGTAAAAGTGCATCACATCTCTGTTGAAAGTGATCCCATATCCTTTGTGATACCTACCCTCTAGCAACTTGTCTATCCTTTATCTTTTATGTTATGCATGAGTTTATTCATTTGATTTCAATGGCCTTGCATAAGACTTGAAGAAATTAATTGTGGTAGTTGCTTGAGATATTGTCCATGCACTCCTTAATACACTTGTAGGTTGTCCTCTTTTGAATCTTTGTGAGATGGAAATATTTATTAGTTTACCATACTGCTATGAAGAAAATGAACCCTTGACAAGATTTATGATGTTTTAAAAGCCCTCTTGACTGGTCAGTTACTTTTCTTTATATATCTTTTAAAGTTCGTCATACTACCCTATCACTGCTATTATTAATTTCAATGCCCCCTTCATGGTTATGACATGGAATAATCATTGTTTATTTGAATAGTCATGATTCTGATCTCCTTTTGGGAATCTATAGTAAAGTGTCATGCCTTTCTTTGAAGTCCATTTCCTTAAATCTTTTCTCTTTTCTCATTGCTCCTTACCTCTATAGTATCCCTATATTGCATATACATAATAATAACAATTATGGTGATAACTAGTGGACATGGGTATAACATCAAGCATCATAAAAATGTAGTTTATATCTGCATATATAATACCCCGAGATACTAATATTGTAGCACTAGTCAAAGAATCATCATCAAACTATATTTGTTGATCAAATACAATGAAAAATAAAATATATTAAAATATAAAACATTTATCTTTTCTATCTACTCCACTGTAAATAATAAAGACTTCCAACACTCAAATTGGAAGGAAATTTCTACAGTCTTTATTATTTACAGTGGAGGAGATAGAAAATATAACTGTTTTATATTTTACTATATTTTATTTTGCAAATAGCATTGGACAGTAAACTGGCCAATACACTATCAAACATAATGATTGGACCCTATGAATATATAGGTTATCAATCTTTAATCAATTCACATGAGAAATCATACTGACCAATAGTATCAATGAAACTTTGATACTATATAACAATGACTAGTCTCAATTTGATGACATTTCAAGACCAATGCATGAATATCATTTGGGCCTCATGGCATTGAACATTGTTTTCATTCAACCATGATATTATGTTCTTACAGGAAGCACAATACTAGTATTATTGAATGTATTAGAGGAAATAGGAGTTAGAGTAGATAAAAAGAGAACAAAAATATTGTAGTGTAACCTTATTATTATATAAATAAACATAAAAATAGTAAGAGTAGGAACCCCAAATATCATGTTCATTGTCTATGAGAATATGTGTGGAATAGAGTGACCCCTTATCTATTTCAATTGCTGATAAGGTTACGGTTTATTCTTATTCTCCTTTGCATAGTATAAGCTCTAACCAATTTTTAATATTTAGCTTAAAAGTCAAGATAGTGTTCCATACTGATTCTATGTCAATAGGAGGGAGGAAGTTGTATATGGATTCTAGAATAAACATTGTAACCAAAGACATGAATTAAATGGATGGAAGAAAATTCAATACAAATGGCAATAGATTTGACATATAAAACCAGAGGATGGCCCTATGATATTTTGAAGCACTATTGTAATGGTGAAGTCAATTTAAATAGAGGCTTGCTTCATAAGTAGATGGAAGTGTACGAGACATTTGAAGTTGCTTGTGAGAACAAGATTTAGCTTAACCTACAAAACTAGGCAAATGAAGTGTAGTCCTTACAAAACAATTTTGTCGAGAGTGTGGAAGTGAAGGTCTACACAAGATTGTTTGTATGTATTGGATTCAACATAAATATGTTAGGATCGGTCTCAATAATCATTTTAGTCTTTCAAAATGATATCATCCTTATTCAACCATACACTATTTTTTGTTAGATGGATGTAATCATTAAGGAAGACCCTTTCATTTTCCCTTAATGGATTGAAATTTCAAGGAGGCCATCTAATAGTGTTGCCTATTGATATCCAAAGTAGGGATGTGAATAAGACTGATGACTATGCAGGCTATATTGTAGATAAAATTCATAGATCTTTTAACTTTATCAAGGCATAGGGTGGTCCACTTCAAATGAAACTCTTTATTATGCCATACTATTTTATTTCCATAATTCATTTGTGAAGTCAGATTTGTACTTCCAGGTTTGAAAATCATATTTTAAAGCAACATCTCATTAGATTTCATTTTTAGACTTGTGCATTTTCAAATTTTCATTTCCAGATTTTCTTGTGCAAGTTTAATATTCTGATTTTAGGAGTCTAACAGTTGGAAATCATAGTAAAACCAAAATTTAATAATTTCTAGAATTAGCATTTTAAAGTGTTTTTTGGGGTCATTAACTTTAGACTATCTTCTCTTTTGCAGGGGTGGTTGCATGCCAAATTTTTTGGGTGTAAAATATCATAATTATTAGATTTTGTTACCTATCTATGATTTAAATTATTGGAGTGTGAGTTTGATATATTTTGAAGATCTAAATATTCAATCTTGGTAAAGAAAAATCATGTCAGATAATATTAGTCCAGAACAAAATGAAGAGTCACTTGATAGATTGTGGGTTAGATTGAAAAGAAAGGGTGATGGGAAATGTTATTGTCCTTGCAATAATTGCAAGGGATTAAAGACGAGAAGACTTTTAATCACAACAACTGAGAAACATTGTAGGCAACATGGTCACATTGAAGGGGGAAATGGTTATCGTCCATTGGTAATTTGTTCATTATATGTGTTTATATTGATTGAATTTGTAAATGTTTATATTGTTTTAACATTTTATATATATAAAAAAAATCACTTGATCATGATCATGGTTTATTTGTGTCTGTCATTATTATAAAGGTGGGGTGCCCTAGGGCACATGATATGGATTATCACGGCCCAAAGAATGTGGTTTTTCAAGCGGAGGAACATGGAGCTGTGAATATCGAAGACAAAGTTAATGATCCTATGAAAGAAGATGATCATGCGCCAGAAAACACAATTGAAGATGATGCTACAAATACATTGATCCATGACACATTTAGTGGCACAACTGATCATGTTGATCAAGATGACTTTGATGATGTTCACGATTTACCTATACTTCAGAAGGCATACGAGCCCCTTTATGAAGGCTTCCAAACAACTCTTCTCTCTACTGTGTTGTTGCTGGTGAAATTGAAGGTTATGAATGGTTTATCCAACATAGCAATCTCACAGATGTTAAGGTATGCCATCTTTTTTCATCTATTATAATTGTTGTTAGTTCATCACTACTAAATAAAGGATGAAATATGTACCATTAATATTCTTTATATTAACAAATTATTTTTTGTTGTAGATTGATTGGTGAATTTTTGTTACCACCATCAAATATTTTACCTCGCTCATACCGAGATTTATCTGGCATTATGAAAGATATTGGAATGGAGTATCAAGAAGTAGATGCATGTCCCAATGATCATATTATATATCATAAACAACATGAATTTGCAATAAAATCCCCAAAATTTAATATCAGTAGATATCGAATAGATCAACTAACAAAAAGGTGCCTCATAAGGTTCTTCGTTATATTCCCATTATTTCATGTATGCAACAATTATTTAGGTACGAAAGCTTAGTGCAATTTATGGATTACCATGCATGAAATAGAAGTGGAGATGACATTCTTTGAATGCTTGCAGATGGTTCTACATTTAGGGACATGGAGGAAAAATGGCCACACTTTAAAGAAGATCCTCGTAATCTCAGGCTTTCATTGGTAGTGGACGCTGTCAATCCATTTGGAGAGCTGAGATCTATTTACTCGGTGTGACCTATTTTTTTTATCAACAATAACATTCCTCCATGGATGCCAATAAAGAGGGAGCACATAATGTTGGCAATGATTGTTCTAGGTATTTGTTTACATCAATTTTCTTTAATGTAGTAGCATCTCATTTGTCTTAATTGTTGCATAATGACTAATATTTTTTTCATTTAATAGTCATGTACATTAATTTATATATATTGCAGTAAAATGGATATAATAATTATGTAATGTTTATGTTCATTCAACTAGGTAAGTACCAAGTTAAAGATATGAATGTATATATCGAGCCTCTTATTGATGAGTTACTAAAGTTATGGAATGGCGTCACTATGTATGACGTATCTAGACCAATAGGACAAAGACAATTTCAATTCCATGCAATGCTTGTATGGACAATTCATGATGCCCCAGGGCTAACACATTTTTTTGGTATGTTATAACGTTTGACTGCATGACTTCAACGATATTTAATTTTATGAAGTAGATATCATGTATGTTTTTTAAATAATCTATTCATTATATATAATTTTATAAAAATTGACATATTTAATCCAATTATATATGATTTGTAGGCCTTCAAACAAAGGGAAAATTTGCGTGTCCAATTTGTGGTCCAAAGATGAAATCTCATCATTCAACAAGTTTAGGAAAGTAGGTGTTTGATGAGTATAGGCACTTCCTCCACATAAATCATAAGTATTGAACTACTAAAAAATATATTTTCAATGGGAAAGAAGAGACTACATCAAAACCATGAAGAATGACACCTCGCCTATGGAAGTTGGAATATAATAGAATTAATCATCAAGGTTATACATCAGATCAAATTGTTTATCTATCATATATGATATGTTTTGAATTTATATTTTTATATTGTGTTGTGTTTACTCATGCTATAATTGACAATGATTGTCGTTGTTAATTTGTTTAACTTATATGCATCATGAAGGTCATCAAGGCATTAATGGTCAGCTTCCATAGGGACTGAAAAGTTATCCCATAAAATTTAGTAGGTTGCCCTACTATGAGCAGATACAAATTGTGCATTTTTTTGATACAATGCATATTGGAAAGAATATGACAAAAACGTTATGGAAAATATTGGATGGAAGGCGTGACAAAGGAAAAATTGTCAAAATTTATAGTGACATTCAGGAAGCCAATCATGCAATGAAAAATGTCATTCAATTAAATAGCGATGGAGACCAAATTAATATAAGTGCCCTTCCTTGGTTATTGATGAAGCAACAAAGTGATGCTATAAAAGAAGTCATACGAAAGAATTCGATTTCCCACAGGATTTTTTGCGAACATAAACAATATCATAACAAAGAAAGGTGAATTTGGGTCAAGGATGAAAATGCATGATTGGCATACCTTCATTAAGGTAATTACTCTGGTATATTATATATATATTTATATACTACATGTACTTTTCAGTGTATTATGTTTACTACTTTTGGAAAAATAATGAAAAGATCATTTTATAATTGTTGCAGTACGTTCTACCTCTATCTCTCCCAGACAACTTCAACAACAATGTCAAGAAAGTTATATATGATCTTGGAAAATACATGAGGTAAGTAGTGATACTTTTTCAATTCGTTGTGTATTTTCGTTAAATATCGTTAATATATTTATGCCTTGAATCACTTGTAAATGGCTGTTATCTAAAGCAATCCATAAAGAAGATATAAATTATTGGAAGAGAAAAATTCCTCGTCTAATGTGTGAAATGAAAAAGTGTCTACCTTCGACATTTTTCAATGCACAAGAACACTACCTCATACACCAAGTTGAGGAGATTCAATTGTGTGGACTTGTACACACAAGGTCAATGTGGATGGTTGAGAGGCACTTGAAATATTTGAAGGCTTTGGTTAGACAAAGAGCACATCCTGAGGGTTCTATGGTGGAGGGATATATGGTATACCAAACCCTGGTTTACATTACTGAATATCTTCCTAAGTTTGTAGCAAAGATCAATGTAGATCGCATTTGGGATCCCAACTCCATTAACAAATTCGAAGGGGAGTACCTGATGGAGAAAGGTAGATTGAGGAAAGCGACAGGTAATTATAAGATGGTCATGGAGATTAATTAGAATACATTTTACATTTGGTTTTTATGTATATTGTACTTATTTAATTATTAATCTTCAATATACATCAATTATAAATTAAGGTCATATACCGTGGTAATTAACTAATTATACGTCATTTGTGAATTTCAAATTTTTTTGATATAGTTGGTCGAGAGTGGGATGCACTACATTTGTACGTCAGAAACAATCTTGATTGGATGACGGTATGGATTGAACGATGTCAACAATCTAGTTGCACATTAACATGGGAAGGTGTGGCTTCATTGGTTAAAGAAGCTCATCGTAATGGAGATTCCAATGTTACACCAAGGGAGATTGATTTAGCATATGGTTTAAGAGATAAACAGGTACGTATAAATATATTAATCACCCATATTATTTAATTATTTTCAATTATATTGATGTATATATATGTTGAGATTTTTTTCTTTGCATACATTCAACCAAGAATAAATATGTTTATCAATTGACAATATTGCAATAATTTTTACATGTTTGACATATTGTAGGTGAAACACCACAAGGCTATGTGGTGCAATGGGCGTAAATTTCAAATCAAAAAGTTGGATGACACGAAGAAAACTTGTGATTCTGGGATAACTGCAGTCTTTCAGGTGACTAATGTTTCATCTATAAGTGACATACATACATCCAGAAGTCTTAAAAAATCAATACTATGGGATTTTGGATGATATACTTGAGTGTGACTTTAAGTCCTTCAAATTAGTTCTGTTCGTTGTCCTATGGTACAGGCTACGATTGAATGAAAATGACCTCAAGAGAACTATTATTGAACATGATAATGGATTTACCATGGTTAATACAAGGTATTTTGAGGGAGCTGGAAATGAGCCCTATGTTCTTCCAAGCCAATGTGAGCAAGTATTTTACTTAGAGGTTCCAGGTAAACCAGGTTGGTCATATGTTGTTAGACATGATCCAAGAGGAAGGGCGGTAAAGTATAATGTGGTGGAAGAAGAAGATACTGAAGAAATAGAAGATGATGTAGATGATGATCAAGATCAACAGTTAGTTGATGATGTGTCTGATGAAGATGTCGAAGAGGAGGAACTAGATCATGATGATGTATGAGTTAATGTTCATGAAGATGACATCCGTGTGGATGATGAAATTATCGAAACTAATATCAATGACGATGATGATGATATGACCAATCCTTACAATGTCGAATCTAGATCAGATGATACAGGCAAAGAGTTGGATAAAGAAGGAGATGAATGACATTGAAATGTATGAGTTATGCGATTGTATTATCTATTTGATATTAATTTCTTGATAGAATTATATTTTACTTATGTGGTTACATAATTAATTCATGATGTTTTTAATTTTTATGCCATTACATAATTAATTTCGTGAAGATATGTTTTAGCTTTGATTTGAATCTGATTTGAGGGCTTAAGGCATTGATTTGAGTTAGAAAGCTTCATTTCTTTGCATACAGCCCGGTTACCCTGTTTTTGACGGTTTTGTAGTCCAAACATGATATAAAGGGGCTCTTACACTTTTTGTGATTACTGTAGCTTTTGTAAGAGTCCCCATGGATACTGTTGTAATTGTAGGATGCATGAATATCGAGTAGGATGAGAAATAAAGAAGGTATAGTTGTTGTCCTCAAGAGTTTTGTGAAGAAAATCATGTGAAATGAGAGGTTCAAGTCTAGGTTTCAAAAAAATATGTATGGGTGATCTGATTTTATGAATTTTTATCCATGTACAGACCTAATGGGTTGTTTGTGAGTTGGTCTTGAGGTTTGGGAGGTTGTGGAAGTAGGAGCTTCAATAAACCCTCTTGATTTTGGTCTAAAACAAGGGTTTTTGGGTTTGGCAAGAATTTGGCCGTACAAGTGGAATACTTTTGTGGATTTGGAGGTTTGGAGACTATTAGCTCTCAAAAATGTAGGTAAGAATACCTCAAGAGGTTTCCAATCTCTTGATACATTTTAGGGTAACAAACAAAGCCAAATGATTTGAACCTTCTTCTCTTCAGGTGCTACCAAACCTAGGTGGGTCTACCTTTGCGAACTAAGCAGACTTAAGTGATGTGATTTTGTTTACAACAATCTATTCATAATGAAAATATTACAGTGAACATATATAATTCTAATAAAGTGTATGTGTAATATTAGAATATGTTCAGTTAACAGATGTAAAAAATAAAATGGACAAACAACTTTGCCAATTTAACTATATGTACATATAACTTTAAGTTATTTTTATTTTAACTAAAAGTACTGAAGTTACAACATTCAAATTAAATGATATTTATGATTGTAAAATTTATGATTAAATATATCTCTCAAAATCCTTTTTGTCCCAATTTGAAAATAATTCTATATAATAGAATACATTTATTTAAATTTTAAGATGAAAATAGCAAGGAAAAATCAAAAAAATATCTTTATGAAAGAAGTATATTGGTGTGAAATTAAATATGATTTGTATTCCAATGTAAAAACTATAAAGAATGGAAACAATTCTTTCAACACATAAACTATTATGTAGTAGTCAATTAAAATGATCTAAATAGTCTAATAATTTGACCATTAGCATATAGCAATTTCTATAGAGTTGTAGATCTCTTCCATTTCAAAAACACAAAACAATATTAGGTAGATAATCAAACATATTTCATTTCTACAGTGACTTATTTATCCTAGAGGAACTAGTATATAGTATACAAAGAAAACCAAACCCACAACTACCCCTATTTTGAAGGAGTTTAGTTTTCTCCCCTTCCCGATCTCCCTAATATTCCTAGATTACTGTAATTGATTGAAAGGAATTTAATTCTTTTTTAAAGAACCCAATTAATCATATCACATAGATATAAAAAATGTGCACTTATAAATTGAACATATACTTGATATTTCAACTTAAATAATCAAGAAACATTAGGTTGGAGACAATCAAACAATTGCAGAAATTCAACAAACAATTGATACCAGAATGGAACCACCGAATCATAAATATTTCATTATCTCCTTCAAAATATTATACATGCAACATGGTCCTTTTGGATATAAAAATTCTGAAATATTATGTTTCTTGCTATTTATCTTCTATTCTACTACTACCTTCTTATTCATTTCTACCAAAAATGGATATTTATACATCAACCGTATGAAAGGACACGTCCTTTTAGAAATGTCTTGTGCTTGAAACAACAATAAAATTAAAAAGTAATTAGGCTCTCTTAAACCATAAGTGAACTTTCAATAAGTGATCCAAGTAGGCTTGACATTCATGTGTATCTACATCTCCCAATGCGTTTCGGATTGTGATCTCCATTTTCACCATCTTCTCATTCCATTCGCATGCTTCATCTAATGTTATATCTTTCTCGGTAGCCGTCTTCAGAATCTCCTGCAGTACTAACTCACTTTCATCTTTCCACCTAGTCATTTCTTTTAATGTCCCTCTATCATCAAAGAATTCAGTCAATCCCTTTTTGGTGGCATCGATTAATCCTTGCTCATCCCCTCACAATTCTTTGAAGAAGTTTTTATGCTTATTCATAAGATGATTTGCAGCCTCAATTGCAGCTTTATCAGGAGCATCCCTTTGGTTCATTTCCTAGAGCTTCTCTAGGATCCTACCATCCATTCTTTTATGTTCTTGAAATGCATGAAAGTTTTGTGAGTTTATTCCCCAAAGCTTATTCAACTAGGTTGTTAGATTGGCTTGTCTCTTCTTAATCACTGCAACAAGTGTGTCATACTGTCCTTGAGAATATGCACTCGACCCTTCCCAATGATCTTTTTTTTTGTGAACTTTCACCATGGGTGAGCAGCTTGGTTGACCCCATTGTATCTCCTAATAAATATTTCAGGCGCTTGTTTTCTCTTAACTTTATTGCATGGTTAGTTTTGTACATTTCTTTTTCCTTGATCAACGCCTGCATTTGAGCTTTGTTTAGTTTTTCTACGTTGATCCCAATCTGTGTTGTTGCCACATGATCAGCCTCCCCAACTTTTAGGGTCATAACATGCCCGAATGCCTTCTTAATATCAATGACAACTGATTTCCTGTGAGGTGGATACAAGGCCCAAATCATTAATGACTCTCCATTTGGATTGTACTTTGATCCAGCATAGACCTCTGTCACCTTTTACGAGCTGAGCTTGTGTGTAGCATTACTATTTTTCAAGAAATTGTCAAAGACTAGTGCAAAATTGAGATCTAATCCTGGAAAAATCATGACCCAACGCTTTCTAGCATTTATCTTTCCTTTTCAGGGGTCATACCTGCCATCTCTCTTTCCACATCAATTTTTAAATTACTCAACAATTGTTCTTCATTACCTGGTGTGACATTGTCAACTAGTTCTCTTATCTCTTTTCCCTTTTGTCTACATAGGAATGTCTTAAATTTTGGAGATTTTATAAATTCATCATTTTCTACAAAGGACTTATATTCTACATGCCTTGCATATGTATCTACACTTTCTTCAATATTCAAATCCTTGGTAGGATAGGTGTAATCCTGAGTTCTCAACCTTGATATCTTGTTAGGTAGATGTTGTGGTACATTAGCCTCAGATGTCTCTTCTCCGGAAGACAACAACTCTATATCTTGCAACTCTTGATTATGTTGTTCAACCACCATTTCTACTTCCTTTGCCTCCAAGTTCCTAATCATATCATCAAATTGGTAGGGCACATGGTGATACCCTCCAAAGTTTATCCTTTGTTTAGCATAATTGATATACCCTTTTGGATCAAAATTCTTTCTCAATGGTCCTCTTTTCATGTTATATTGCAGTAACTTATCTAGAATCAGATTATACCCTTCCTTTTCTAATATAGTAAAATCATCGAAGCATAGTGTACTGGGCATAAAATCTTGTTTTCCAAAAGAACTTAAATTCATAACACTAGAAAAATCCATTTGCCTAACAATTTCCAAGTATACAATCCTGTCGGGAACCGTTTTAGGCAAAATGAATAGGGTATCTTCAAATCCATAAACCCTAATCATGGTAGCATTCTCCAAACAATACCAATCCCCCCAATTGTGGCTAATTGGTCCATTGAAATCTTTGGGCTTGAGAAACCTCTTTATCTCATCAAACAAAGAATAAGCACATGGATGATTATAAAACTTGTACAATGGTTTCACAAAATTTTCTTCAAAGCATACAAAACTAGAGTTAGCAAACCTGTTGTCCCAAAAAATAGTCCATGATTGAATATGTAATGACATGCCTTCCTTATCAAACTATGAAATTCTCATCTCCTGAGGCCACAACCCTAGTTCCCGTCTAAAGTAAAACACTATGTGCATCAACAGTGAGTAATTCCTGAGGTGTAAGATAGAGGCTCCACCTTTTATTGCCATCAACCCATAATCGAGCCCTTTAAAAATATATGAGGCATAATCAAAAGGTCTAGAGTTGTGATACTGAATATCTGCTGAAATTACCATGGGCACAATTGCCATATACTCAGGGACTTGCATTCCCAATACTTGACCCACTGATAAATAAGTGTATTTCATATAGGGCTCAAAAAGATCTACGTGGAATGGGGGTCCTTCACTATCTTCTAGCGGAATTGGTTTACCACCATGTCTAATTCTGTGCAAGGGCAATATCCAACCCTTATAAATGGTGTCCATCCTTCCGAATTATTTTTCCAACTCTTCACATATAATCTTTTCATTGCACACCCCTTCCAATTTAAAGACTTCGCCTATTGCATCCTCTGATATGTGTATCAATGGTTTCCTAGACGGGTCACAAATAGCTTTAAGTCTTGAATTATAATGAGTGGCCAACAATTTCACCAGTTCAGCATCGACAAAAACATTAGGGCAAACTAACTTTCCCAAATTAAGCTTCCATGGGTTACATACTAGTTCAAAGCAATTTCTTTGATAGTAATGAAAGCTAAACAGTTCATAACCTCTTATTGGAGTCCAAATATCTCCTATGAGCTTACATTTGTCATCTAGTTTATGCACTTCTACCCTAAGTTGTGCAGAGAGTCTGGATTTGGGTCCAGAGCCAGGTAGTTGGTCGATAAGATCTTGATTCAGCTTATGCTTAGTACCCTCTGGCTGAATTTTAGTTTTCTGCTTTTTCTCTTTCGACTGACCACTTTCCCCATGCTTTCTACCCTTTGTTTTTCCTGAACTAGTGGCTTCCATTCTTCAAAATTGCAAATTCAAGGTATGAAGAACTTACTTTTTTTTCTCGAGATTTTGAACTGAGAGAATACCCTGGTCCTTTGCTCGCTCCTCTGCTTCTTCCGCTGTCAATTCTACAATGATGTTTTCAAATGAATTCGTCTTCATTCCTGAAATTACTTATGCTCCGTGGCGCCATTAATGTTTTAGCTAAAACACGAGCGTAGCTGGTTTTTTCGAAACTCTCACTGCCACATCATGTAATTTGTTGGCCAAACATTTTCAAATCTTGGGTGATCCTTTTTTTCGAGTCTTCACCAACGTTCATTAAACACCCATTAGGACATCTCGTAGTTTCCCCGACACCTTAAGTCTTCCTGACAGTTACCCTTTCGATCTTAAGTATATCACTACAACTCCCACTAAAGCAACCTATCGCTGTGACTTTAGCGAGTTGGGTAGAAAATCCTCATCTTACTCCGGAGATGTGTATCTCACCGAGATATTTCCTTCATAAATTCTGATCGCCGAGACAAAGATTTTCTTGCCGATGGAATTGCACTCATTGCGACCTTCTTATCTCTCCCTGCTGAAGTTTGTCTCGTGATGAATTTCTTCATCGGTGAAACCATGAACCATGTCCTTCCGATAATCATACTCTCCATACATGTCACCAAGTCCAATCCTATCGATGTATCATGGAAGGTTAGCAGGACTCCTCGAATTCTTCCTGGTAACATTGTCCCATCGACAAAATCCTCCTTTGTTTTATCGGCAAGACTGGATGAATGTCTCGGGCTGACTTCAGGAACCTTACTTCGATGACTCTATTTTGGCCTATATATTTCCTTGTGCTCCGAGCGGTAAGACATATGTAAGCTCGATATGACTTCATACCGTCACATCGATGCTCATTATCTTGCCAATAGAGACTGTGAACTGTATTTTCCTGATATATATCCTCAAATGAGATTTCATCGGTATGACATTCCTGACCTCTTACCGATATCAATATGTAAGCTATCATTTGTCGTCAACCTAGGCAATGTCCCCTTGTCCATTTAATAAATGTTTTATTTTTTCAGGGAACAATTTTAAATGACTGTCGATCAACTGTCGGTTGATATCAACCATTCCCCACAATCCCATGATAACCCCACCACAAAGTCTCAACCGATTGTGATATCACGGGCGAGCGCCATGTGTCTCAGTTGGCGATGTCGAAAAGATAATAAAATTGTTTAAATATATCTGTTGGGTTTTAATGTGTTATACGACAGGTTACTAAAGTGGCTACGAGATGCACATGCTCAAAATGAATGAAGATGTTATAATCTCGATGAAAAAGCTGCTCAACAGTTATGTTCAACATTGGTGAATGTCTTGAGCGAACACGATTGCTGATGGTGGAGATCAATGGTTTCCCACCATCGCGTGATCAGAAGATGCAAGGTAATTACTGATCGTGCTATCATGGGCGCGTGCCACGTGTATTTCTTTGGCGATGCATAATGTGGCAGGCCCTTGGTGCTTAGATGGAGATTATGTCAACCTTTTTTAAGGCAGTCGTTTGATGATTTGACAAAAGTGAATGATCGACGGTTGGAATTTGAATTCACATCAAATGCGATTGGAGCCGTTGGCTCGACATGCAAGTAAGCTTTAATATTTTCATTTTATAAAGTTCATATATTAAATGGTTTTTACTTATTTTATAATTTGCAAAAATATTAAAAAGTAAATTAGAAAAATAATTATAATTTTTTAAAAATTTTTTAAAATTATGAATTTACTTTTTAAATATGATTTTAATTTTTTAAATTTAATTTATTACGTCGAGAGGCATAACCTACAGTGGCAACACAGAGTGGAATGTGAGCATGTTAACAAAAACAACTCACAACATATTAAAAAATATCATATGCCGATATGTATATGAAACAATAAATAGCCGAAAAATATAAATTAAATAAAAATGAATCGGTGCCACCCAAAAATAATTATATAAATAGAGGAAGAAGAAAAAAATTATGAAATACGAATTCTCGAAGCTGACAATTAACAAGAGCAGCAAAGCAGCGAAGTTCTTGCCAGAAATTTTTAGAATAGTTTTGTTTGTATTTATTATGTTTGTTGTGTTGTAAGAACAATTGGTCAGGATAAAGCAATTGTCACCTAAATTTAGGAATTTGATCATTGATAGAGTCAACTTTATCTTCCATTAGAAAATGACCCTTATAACAAAAGAATTTTGCTCACTTCAAAATTATGAGATGCTTTGGTTGTGATTTTCGGCCATGAAGAAAGCACAATTTACATGTTGCCAACATTATGTAAATATTAATGAGTTCAAATATTTCCTTAACCATTCAATAATAGATAACTCATTTATAAGCCTCATAAAACTTATAATGTGAAGTGTATTGAAAAAGGCCTTGATTAAACATTGAAAACCTCAATTGAACCCATATGCTCGTTTTACTGATTGTAGAGTAATGGATAGAAGTATTGCAAGTCATTGGACCAAGACCAAAAGGTAGAGGATTAATTGATGAAACTATTCTTGAAGCCTCTTCATAGGAAACATGACTGACTAATTTGCTAATAAATCACAAGAGATAACTCTTTGCAGTCAAACACAAATCTCCATATTTTACACACAAATCCAATAATTATCACCAATGAATCAGAATAGTAGTATCAATCTTAGTTCAATGATATATGTCAATATCAGATTCAAAATTAACAATAAATTCTGGATACTCCACACTAGGCATTGAAACAAATTGAAAAGTTGTCTTTATTTGCATCTCCTCCAGAAACTCATCTATCTTGTAAGCCAAGTAGCATATGTTGTATGTATTGGCTTGTGCTGCTAGAATTGGCAACCCTAATTGAACCCTAATTGAACCTTAATCTAAATGAACCCTAACCCTAACCCTAATTGAACCATAAACCTAACTCTAATTAAACCTTAATTATAAACTTAACTAAAATAAGCCTAATTGAACCCTAACTGTAACTTGAACTTGATCCTAATAATAACACTAATTGAATGCTAACCCTAATCCAAATTGAACCCTAATTCCAAATTTCCAACCATAAGCCTAATTGAATCTGAACACTAACTTTAATTGAACCTTGTTGTTGAGGTTAAATTAGGGTTCAATTAGCATTCTAGTTAAACCCCAATTGTAAGATTAACCAAAATAATCCTAACTATAACTTGAACTTGACCCTAATCATAAAACTAATTGAATGCTATCCCTAACTAGGTAACTAAACCCTAATTCCAACCATAAACCTACTTAAATCCTAACCCTAACTCTCATTGAACCTTATTGTTACGGTTCAATTAGGGTTCTATTAGCATTCTAGAATGGAGATTAAGGTTAAGTTAGGGTTAGAGTTGTGAATATCTTAATACTAGCTTATAAATTAGACCCTAACTATAATCATAATTGAATCCTAACCCTAACCAGGTAATTAAACCCTAATTCTAACCCTAACATTAACCATAATTAATTTCTCACTCTAACCCTAACTATAATTAAATCCTATTGTAATGGTTGAATTAGGGTTAGGTTTAGAGTTCAATTAGAGTTCTAATATAAATCTTGGGGTTAAGGTTATTTATTTCTTGATATTAGTTTATAAATTTGACATTAATGATAAATATATTAAACAAAGAAAAGTTAGTTCATAATTCATTGTAGTGTAAATGTAGTTTTACCAAAATATTTGTGTGATTGTAGTGTGAATAATAAAGTTGGATACTCCTATTTTACCCCTTAGAAAAAAAATAGTAAATAGGCATTTACATATAGTTAAAATTTTCTTCGTCATCATATTATGAAATATTTCTTAGATAATATTTAAATTTAAAATATTCCCTAAGGGTCTATAAAAAAATGATAGTTGTTGTAAATATGACTAAAACATTCTATATTTTTAATACATTTGTTTCTTAAAAAAATATATAGTAATTGAGTAGAGCAATTAGAACTAAAATTATTTGTTAGGACTAAAATTACTTGTTTTAATATCTTTTTAATCTTTATTTTAGGTAAAAAGAGAAATTTTAAATAAATAGCAATGAAAAAAATTAATCAAGATTAATTTAATATATTAGATGTTAATTTAATATAATATATTATAAAAATATTCATTAATATAATATATTAAAAATAAATTAAATTATTTTAAAAGATAATATATTGCATAATTTAAATTTAAATATAAAATTATAATATTATTATTAAATATATTATATTATATATTAGATGTTATATATGTTACATATTATATTGTATATACATTATAATATTATAATATGATGTTAAAATTATATATTATACATTATAAATGTTACATATAGTATATATATTAGAATATTAGAATATTTTGTTAAATTAATAATATAATATATTAAAAATACATTATTTATTTGAATTTGTTATTAGATTATTTTATATATTTGAATTATATATTTTTAAGATATGACAAGTAAATAAATGAATTGAATTGAAAATATAACAAGAACTAATTTTGAAGAGTTCAAAAAATTTCTTAAAAATTAGTTAAATAATTTTTTTATTGTAGTTTTGATTATAGTCTTTGTGCCAGAAAAACCTTAAAAAGTTGCGATAGAAAGTTTATTTTTTTCCAATTATATTGTAGAAAATTAATTTTGGATGAATGTTTTGTTATATATTTTTCAAGTTTAATTTAATAATATACAATTTTTTGTTCTAATTTGAAAGTTGAATTCTCATTTGTTAAAATCAAAGTTATTAATCACTAGTTAAAGCACAAGTGGTGCCTATTATTTGAGGAAAAACCAATTAATAAATTTTACAAAGTAAGTATGTGCATTTATTTTTTATGATTTGTATATTCTGACATCAAATATATATTTTAATTTCTATCATTTTATGTTTTATGATTTGAATATTTTTTACTTCAATTTTTACTTTTTATTATTTACAATTTCTCTAAATAAAATAAATAAATTTTATTCTCTATATGATTTGTATATTTTTCAATTTTTTTAAAAGGTAAAAAACTAAATTTTACTTCTATTTTCTTATCAAGTTATTATTTGTTACAAAAGAGTTTGCATATATTTTATTTTTCAATTGTTTTTAGAAGACATATTTTTATTTATTAAGAAGATTAAATTATTAATTATTAATTATAAATAGATAAGATTTATCAATAAATATGTATTAATTTTGTGATATCTTTTTTTTTTATGAAATTAGTGTATAGTAAAATTTCTCATATTTATAGTGTTATTTAATTGTTAATTTTACTTTCTAATAATTGTTTAGGATGCCTCGCCCAAGATTAAATTTTGAAAATGAAGAACAACGAAGAGAATATGCTCAAAATTACATGAGACAAAGACGTGAACAAATGAATAATTTACAAAAAGATGAAGTAAGAAATCATCGAAACCAAAATGATAGAGAAGGATGTGTTAAATGTAGGGCAGATAGGGAGTTGAAGAGATTGAAGCAAAAATGAGACAACAAGCATATGAGATGAGAATACATCATGTACGAGAATCTGAAGATGAGCAATATATATTAAGAAGATTACAAACAAATGAGCATTTAGACCAATTTAATGAGATAGAAAAACAACAAATACAAGTATGCAATTGTGAATTAGTTGAAAGGAATTATGAATCTCATGATAATATAGAGGGTAAATTTGAAGGAATGAATTAAATTACAATAGATCATGTGTTACAAACACCAGATAATAGAGTTCAAGATGCAATAAATGTTGAAACTGAAAATCATGAAGAAAATAATAGTCCACAATAGGAGTTAACCTCTCAATTGAGAAGACGAAGACAACTACAAAGAAGACAAAATGAAAGAGATCTAGGTACATGCAATAACAATAGAAATATGCAAATTGATTTGAAAGATTTACAAATTATATTTCGACATGGTCTAGATAAACTTGCAGCACCAAGCATGTGTTACATTTGTCAAGAAAGTTACCCTACAATGAAGGTTGTATGAGCTCCTGAAGGCCCAATTTGCAATAGATGTTGACAAGAGAAACATGAACATCAATTTTTGACATTAAATAATATGAATCCTGGTCCAGAACCATTAGAAATTGCAAACTTAACACAAATTGAGGAAATGTTGATAGGGCATGTAAATCCAATGCTTCAAGTCACACATGCAACTAGAGGTCAGTACAAATATAAAGGACATACCATAAGTTTTCCACAAGAAGTAAGAGAAATAGCTAAAATTTTACCACATCGAATAAAATATTTACCAATTATTATTGTTTGAAGGAAGGACCAACACCGAAAAAATTATAATTTTACAGTCAATAGAGAGAGGGTGTACAAGGCATTGAAATATAAGATAGAACATGATAAGTTTTATAGAGATGTGCAAATTGATTAAAATGCTCTTAGTGAATTCACATGCAATTCAAATGAAAACATTTTTGATAAATTAAACTCTATTCATAT